>OX578148.1:140979517-141509517 GCA_951213105.1 Amaurobius ferox | reverse complement strand
ATCTGGCACGACAGAGGTGGTAGGTGTCTGTAAGACATACAATCCCAAAGAGAGAGTGAGAGAAGAGGGAAAAAAAAGTAAAGGAAATTAAATCTAAAATAAGAAAAATCCCGCGTCTCGACCTTGCAGACTTCTTTCTGCAGTTTGCCGCTTTTAAAAAAGAAGTAAAAAAAGAGAAGAGTAGGAAAAAAAACTTAGGCGCTCGTGTTTATTTTAACAGGGATTTACTTTTACGCGCCGACCTCGAGAAGAGAGGGAGGGAGGGTTGCACTTGATAAGTCCCAGCCAGTCAGCCCGCCGGCGATGGTAGAGCAGAAGTTGAGTTTCCTCAAGAGCTATTTTGACGCACACCCTTGACCACGATAGTTAGCTAATTCCTACTCCTATCTACCTGGAGCCCTTGCTCATTTAAATGAGATTGCATCCCAACGAGTACATCCGTAATTTAATTTAAAAGACTTATTAGCGCTTACATACAACAAAAGACTCATGTTTTTACAAGGGGGGGGGGGAAGAGAAGAAATAATTTTAAAAATAAATTTATTGCTCATTAAACTTTTTCAATGTTTTGAGTCTCTATAATAGTAATACTATTTATGACATTTCAATTATAGGGGATCCCAGTTCTTGCTGAAGGTTCTAACATTGTAGCTTAAATACGTTGCAGGTAATTTAGCTGCTTACGGATCGCCAAACGCACAGCAATGTGATGACCACTTCATCCCAAGACCCGTAGTTTGACTATTAAAAAAGTGAATTTCCCCAACTTTGATATACACCAATCTCGCTCCCCTGTTTCCAAATATATGGTAAGTCACGGTAGGTCGAAAGCATTTCGTTCCTTATCCGATAAATGGCGATACTTCCCTAGTTGTTACCGCGAGATTGTTCTTACAACAAATGACGCGTACAAGATTCTCTTAGATTTGGCGTATTAAATTCGAAGAGTCTTGGAAGATCTGTTTAAACCAAGTGGTAATATTGTATTCCAGTCTGTTAAGATATTTCATAATTTCTTTTCGTTGAAAGTGGATTTATGTAACATATTTTGAAAGTATGCGAAATGGCTGTCTCGAGATCTGAATTCTTCTATGAAAGCAGTGTGTGACAAATCAGATAGGATGCCTTGTCCTCGCCATTGGTATAAAATGCCACCTCAGGTAAAACATCACGAGTGTAATGGTCTACTTTATTCACAGACGTACAATTTTTGTATTCTTATCATAGATTTTAAAATAGCGTGAATACTAGTTTTCATTAAATGTATGTAATCAAAAACAAAATTATTAATATTTCTGACAGATTATGCCTTCTATGACAAGCGATATTTTAAACGCGACTGCATACAGTGTGGAAAGCTCAGGCCGCCCGACTCACTCGCGGGCATGAGCAGCAAAGTGAGCGGCTGGACTGCATACAGTGTATATTACTTCCAAGAAATGGCTTTTCAAATATTGTGTAAATGTTAGCGATTAGGGTAATAATAGTAATAATAAGATAGTAATAGTAGGCGTAATGCATGAATAACTACATTAACTTGTTAAGAATTGCTGTAACAGGTGACCAGCTGAAGCTAATAATAAAATTCATTTACCCATAATTACAAGAATGTTCATAGAAATGGTGCTTATCAATCGTTAATAGAAAAAATAAATCAATATTTTTGCATTGCACTATATTGTAGGCTGCATGTTCCAGTTTCATCTCCCCTCAGTATAATAGGTGGCGTCTCATCTAGGTATATGGGTAAGATGCCAGTTTTGAAGGGGTGAATAAATATAGAATGAAATGACAACATTTCACGACACATTGTAAGGGCGACAATTCGTAGCACTTTAAATATCATCTTGCAAATATAAGGAAGCATTGCTACTATTGGTTGACGGGTATGATCTATAAGTTAGGCAAGTATTATCGGGTTGACTTTTAAGTTTTGGTTGTTTAGGTTAATTATCATTCTTTAATGACCTCAGTTGTAAGTAAATTGTCTCTGCTTTTGAAACTGTCTTGATGGTTTAATTGTTAGGGATTCTTAATATACTTCACTTTAGCATTTGGTATTTTAGGACGTGATCTGAAATTAAAATGTTTAAAATTCAAAAATGAATGATTAAAACAAATTTGAATTAACACCAATCGCATAGCCCTAAACTCTTTGGAAAAGCAAACCGAATTTATGGTTCTCTTAACTTGAAGCGCAATTTGAATAAATTTGATATTAGTTACACAACTCAGTACATAACTCAGAGATCATACATAACTCAGCACTCAACTAAATACACTATTGTAGTACTCTTGGCGAAAATGTCCTCGACTATGTTGATGATATTCTAAAAAAATCGACCTCTAGATGGCTAATATAAAGCTATAAAAGCAGCTCTAC
Source organism: Amaurobius ferox (assembly GCA_951213105.1). Taxonomy (NCBI): domain Eukaryota; kingdom Metazoa; phylum Arthropoda; class Arachnida; order Araneae; family Amaurobiidae; genus Amaurobius; species Amaurobius ferox. Next base: position 141,507,134 of record OX578148.1, on the reverse strand, counting down.
TTTGGGGCTTGCTAAATTCCGAGGAATCTAACAACAACAGAGAAAACCAGTTAGTGATTTGGATGTAGGTGACAAACGTCCAAATGATATTATAGGAATCTGTAACGGATCAGATGTGAAAAATCTTTCCAGGTTCTTCTATTACAAAGGATGTTCTTAAAATATCAGGGCCGCAACGCTTACCGAAGCACATACAAGCTGTCATTTCAGTCTCACCAATCAGGCTTATATCGGTCTATAGTACTTTTATTTATTTAATTTACGTGGCAACCTCTGATGAAATCCAGTTACAGTAACCACATAAGCACAAAAAGAACAGAGCATAAAATACAAGAATACTAAGTAGTATACATGTCAAGCGCAATATAAAACAAGCTTTTTTACTTTCCTTATATACATAATGTATAAGGAAAGTATTGTGACGGGGTCGAAAATTCGAATTCGAGTTTTCGACGGGAGAGCACGTTTCAAGCATCCCTGATCACGAATCAAACATTTTTGAAGTGATGTCTCTGTGTGTGTGTGTGTGTGTGTGAAAGTATGTGTGTGTGTGTGTGTGTGTGTGTGTGAAAGTATGTGTGTGTGTGTCAGTGAGTCTGTGGAGACGATAACTGACGAACGAATGGACCGATTCGAACCAAATTTGGTACAAAAATCACAATCCGTAAACACTGGAAGCCTATTGTTTTTATACGTAATCGAATGTTCAGAACCCCCCTGAATTTTCGATTGAAAATTTAAAAAAATCGTCAAAAAATCAAAACCGCTAATAAAGTTACGCAAATAGACATTTCATATGTAATTTTCCATTAGAAAACGATTGGCGTAAATTTTAGAACGCTAACATGAACCGTTCTCGAAATATTGTACATTTTAAAAAAAAATTATGAAAAAGTCACATAAAAAAAAAATTCCTATTGAGAAACATGTTCACTTTTCATATGTAATACCATGCGATAAATTGAGTGACATCATTCTCGTGGATCTAGCTCGTTCCATTCATGAAAAAATATACTTTGAATAATACTTTTGTATTTGAACGCCAATAGTCATTTATCTGCTGTAAGAATAACATTTTTCTTAGTGCATAGCGCTTGGCAAGAATTTGGCGACGAATTTGGCGGAATGTCGCCAACTTGGCGACTTTTTCGAAATGTTGCCAAATTAATGAAAATCTCGCCAAATGGGTAAAAATGATGCTAAATCAATGAAAATGACGACTAATTGTCGAAAATTCAATATCTTGGAAAGAATATTAGTATCTACTATAAGAAAAACCTATTTTTTTAATGTAAAAGTAGTAAATTTATTACATTATATAAGGAAAGTCATGTGTTGCCCACATCAGATTTTTTTTAAATGGACAGAAGCCAAATTAAAAATATCAATATCATTACAACAGGTATTTTGGCGATCAACAAATTTATAGATAGAATAAATTTTAATGTAATTGTGTTTAACAGTAGTATTGTGAAATAATGATTTTTTTCTTCTAGTATTATTAACATTTCGAAGTTTGTTTAGTTACAAAATCGACAACATTAACTTTTTCAGATACTACTAAAGATGAGTTATGATTGGAGTAGTCATTCAAGGACTTGTTCACTTTCTAAAAGTCGCGAAAACCGTCAATTATGTTGGTACCTTTACCGATTTGGCAACAAAGCAAGGTGCTATGTTGCAATATATGAAAGTGCATTAGTCCATGCAACTTTCAAGCCATCAAATATGATCAGGAAAATTAGTAGTCCAGTCGCTCGATGAAGACACACTCATGTCCGTTTCTTTATTTACGATCAAAACTAGTAAAAAGATCTAGTATATACAAGTGCTGATGGTTCAGTTATTCCACCTACTGCACTAGAAAAGGGACGGATTTCAGAATTCAAACCTTTTGCAGCAGTAGAAGAGGAAGGCCGGTTCTGCTGCGAAGGCGGAATAATGCGGAATCCAAGATGGCGGCCATTCCGCCTTCCGTGATCCTGGACGGGGGTGTAAAAGGGGGGGGGGGGGAAATGAAAAAAAGGTGGGGGTAAAAATTTTGGGGAAACTTTTTTTCGGGTGGCAACGATTTTGTAGTCTTGTACGAGGGGTTGAGGGGGAAATAAATTTTTGGAATGAGATTTTCTAAGTATAGGAGAAACTATTTTGAGGATGGCAACAGCTGCGAAGGCGGAATGAAACCATCAGCGCCCCCTAGCGACGAAAATTGGAACTATCGGGGACGGAACTTAGAAATATTTTCTGTTTCGGTTGCCATAGCAACACCTGTGGGGTAGAAACTATTTTGAGGATGGCAACAGCTGCGAAGGCGGAATGGAACCATCAGCGCCCCCTAGCGGCGAAAAGGAGAATTAAAACTGGGAATTTTTATGATAGTTGGGATTTTTTTTTTCCTTTTTTCTAAATGAAATAAAGGTGTTAATGAGGATAATTAAATAAAGTAATTAAGTATATCAAGAACATGCTATTACATGTCGAGGACATACCAGCGGTATACTAAGGGGTATGCTGAAGGCATGCCAAGGTCCTACAATACCCCTCCGCTATATCACGGTTACGAAGTGAACTGTGAGAATCTTGTAGGGTGTAGGGGTATACCAAGAGCATCGAACATAAATTTTAAGAATGTGCCGCTTTTAGCGTTTTTTTCACAAAAAGTTTTAAAAACGTTAAAAAAACAACAAAAATGTGCGTTTTTTCAACAAGTTGAAGTTTTGGAGTTGTTGGATTTCTCTATGGGAATTAACATGGGTTTTCACACTTTTGTGAATTTTTTAGAAAAAAAATGTGGTTTTTCGCAAAAAAGCGGCCAAAAATGTGTTTTTTGAAAAACGCGGAATCGGCCGATTTTTTTCAAACTGTCGGATTTCTCTATGGGAATTAACATAGGTTTTCACACTTTTGCAATTTTTTGAAAGAAAATGTGCGTTTTTGCAAAAATGCGGCCAAAAAAGCGTGTTTTTAAAGTAGCAGAATCGCGTGAATTGGGTGTATGGGAGGGGGTGTGTTTCCCCAATCATTTCGGTCTTGCAGTTTAAAAAATTTTAATATTTGTAAAAATAAATATTTTCAATAAATATTCTCAATAAATATTTTAAATAATCGTGGAAGTGTGCTTATGCCTAAAATACTTGAGTGTTATGAATCCCACAAGTTAATGAAGGGATGATAATTAAGACTTGTAGTTTAAATAATAGCAGATACCAATGTCTGTTTACATATGTTTTTACAAGTGTATACTACCATAGGAGTTTCTTTAAACCCACATGTTTTAATATGTGTGTTATTTTATGCATGTGTTATTTCTTTAAACCACCATGGTTTAATACGTGTGTTATTTTATACATGTGTTATTTCTTTAAACCAACATGGGTTAATACGTGTACCATTTTGCAAGTGTACTACTACCATAGGCTACCATAGGGGCACCTTTCAATCTTAACATGGTTTAATATGTGTGTTATTTTAAAAACCGCACGACAGACCCGAAGGCCTAGTGTAGCAAAGTGTGTGGCTGGTTAGTGTAATGTGTGTAAGTGAATTATTCTATTTTTTAATTGTGGTCCCACCTCCGCCCGCCAATTTAAACTGAATAAAAAAACAACAAGTGTTTAATATCCAATGTAAATCGACGCCACAATTTAACTGTGATTCTCAAATGAATACCCCATAGTGCATTAAATCACGATGACAGATCTACCCCTCCCCACCTCGCGTGAATGTGGATAGTTACATCTTATGGCTGTCGGAGTTATAAGCGTGGTTCTGTACCTGGATATAACTTGAGGCTATATGTTGACTTGGGTTTGGTCGACTGTTTAGAACTGCTCTCGCTGCTATTGTTAACATCTGTGGTGGAGGATAGTTTTTACGGGCTCATAGAATGCTTATGTTGTTAGATTAAAAATATACCACTAAATATCATTGTATTCTCAGCTGGAAGAGACTCTTTTAAAGAAGTTCTTATTAAATTTTAACATGTTTTAAAAAGAATCTTTCATTCATTAGTGTTATGAATCTCGCAAGTTAATTAAAGGATGTTAATTAAATTAATTGATTAAGTATTGAATGCCTGTATACCAGGAACATGTCAAAGACATGTCAAGGGGTATGTCAAAGCGTACCAAGGGTGTACCAAAGGAGTATGCTGAAGGCATGCTAAGGCCCTACACTATCCCTCCGCTATATCGCGGTTACGAAGTGAACTGCGAGAATCTTGTAGGGTCTAGGGGTATGCCAAGAGCATTGAACATAAATTTTAAGAATGTGCCGCTTTTAGCGTTTTCTTCACAAAAAGTTTTAAAAACGTTAAAAAACAACAAAAATGTGCGTTTTTTTTCAGCAAGTTGAAGTTTTGGAGTTGTTGGATTTCTCTATGGGAATTAACATGGGTTTTCACACTTTTGTGAATTTTTTAGAAAAAAAATGTGGTTTTTTGCAAAAAAGCGGCCAAAAATGTGTTTTTTGAAAAATGCGGAATCGGCCGATTTTTTTCACAATGTTGGATTTCTCTATGGGAATTAACATAGGTTTTCGCACTTTTGCAATTTTTTGAAAAAAAATGTGCGTTTTTGCAAAAATGCGGCCAAAAAAGCGTGTTTTTAGAGTAGCAGAATCGCATGAATTGGGTGTATGGGTGGGGGTGTGTTTCCTCAACCGGTCTTGGAGTTTAAAAAATTTTAAATAAATATTTGTAAAAATAAATATTTTCAATAAATATTCTCAATAAATATTTTAAATAATCGTGGAAGTGTACTTATGTCCAAAATACTTGAGTGTTATGAATCTCACAAGTTAATTAAAGGATGATAATTAAATAAAGTCTTGGAGTTTAAATAATAGCAGATACCAATGCCTGTATACGTATGTTATTTCTTTAAACCAACATGTTTTAATACGTGCGTTATTCTAAGAGGGAGAAACGCCTAATATGCTGATACATATGACACACGCGCTCAGCACAAATCGATGGAAATAAATGGTGAGATAGTTTTTAAAGACGAGACTTTGAAATTGTTTTCGATAAATAAGGTATTTGAGGTTATTTAACGTGTGAATGAACGATACATGCCAATAAAATGAGGAACTAGGCTAAGTTTTGAAGTATAGCACTTTGAAGTTTTTAGCTAAATGCAATATGTGCCAACATTTTATAAGATGATATCACCTGCAGAGTGAATATAAGACGATCCCATCAGCAGCAGCTAGCTACAAAGTGTCGAACTAGACGAACATTTCTACGATACAAAATTTAAATATCCAACCCAAATACAATGCTTTATAGCTTTTAAAGGGCTTGGAAACACCTACTAAGGCGACACGCACGATACTTATAACCGATACATAACCACGAAATGGGAAACTAACAAAGATTTTTTAGGGGTAGAACTTGAATTTATAATTAAACATGATTTATACTAACTACTGCAAAGGGAGAAATGCATAGCGAAAGGGGTTATGTGTGTGTATATATATATATATATATATATATATATATATATATATATATATATATATATATATATATATATATATATATATATATATATATATATATAATGCATATAACCAACACCCACCGGTGGAATGCAGATCTAAGATAGTATTTTTAGGAGAAGACATGGTATTTTTAAGTAAATAGAGTATTTAGAAGCATTTAAAGAGATATAAACATATGATAAGGTAATATCCATAATACACACAACTAATATAGGACAGCGAATGGAAAACTTTAGTATTGTTTAGAGACCGAACTTCAAATTTTTAAGTAAATGTAGGTGTTTGGAAAATTTTTAATGAACTATGTGCGTTACACATGTCTCCGATCACATTGGTGGAAAAGTGATACCGGAGCAGTTTTTAAAGATGTGACTTTAACTTTTTTCAATTAAGTGAAGAATCTACTAAATATTAGAGGGTGCTAGCGCTTACCGAGGGTTTTATGTATAATACACATAAGCAGCATATAACATTAGGAAGGGGATATTAGAAAATTTTTTAAAGATAGGACTTTAGATTTTGGAACTAAATGAGATATCAAGAAGCATTTAAAGGGGATGAAAACATCTAATGAGGCGGAATGGGGGTGTACTTACTCAAGATACCCAACACTGAAATTATTCACTAAGATAAATTTTTAAAGTAAAGACTTTAGAAGTTTCACATAAAAGGTAATTTATACTAGTTTTTAAAGAAATGAAAACGCCCAGCGAGATGACTTAGAATGAATACAACGCCGATATATATAACAGTGAAAAAAAAAAACTTAAATATTGTTTAAATACTACACTTCAAATTTCAAGGTAAATGTAGATACCCAGAAACTTTTAATGGACTAGTATAATACACATACTCAATATAACAGTTAAATGGCGAACTAAGAATAATTTATAAGTATGTAACTTTGGATTTTTTAGTTAAATAGGGATTTCAGCTAATTTTTAGAGGGATAGAAAGGTATACTAAAGAGTGTACAACAAATTTTTAGAAGGGACTTAGGGAATTTGCTAGCTAAATAGGGATTTCCACTACTTTTTAAAGGGATATAAAGACATACTAAAGGGTATACAGCAATTTTTTAGAGGGGACTTTGAGAATTTTTTAGCTAAATAGGGATTTCTACTAACTTTTAAGGAATAGAAACACGTACTGAAGAGTATAGAGCGTAATCATTACTAACACCTAGTGCTAAAATTAGGAATTAGAGTAATATTTTGGGGATGGGACTTTAGATTTTTTAAGTAAATGTTATGTTTAAAAACTTTTAAAGTAGCGTAAATACCTACTAAGATGACATATGCGATACACATAGCCAATACATAGTTATTAACAGACAAGACATGTTCTAAAACAGACAAGACATGTTCTAAAACAGACAAGACATGTCTATACAAGATAAAAAATGTTGTACGTTAGTATAAACATTCATTATTCTATGTAGCAATGTAATACATACCCCCAGATTTATATAAAGTAATCGTGAATCCATTATACAATTCCCATCAGAAATCAGCTAAAATAATAAAATTACCAAGCTGAATAATATATCTAGATACTAAAACACCAACAAACTACATTAAATTGATAAAAATCTTAACTAAATAAAATAATGAAGCTGTAACATACTATAAAAATACTAAGTTTAATAAAATGATAGAATAAAATCATATTAAAGCAAGTACTTACATGTTCAATCCGACTCAAAAATACTGCATTAGGTGTAGGCCAATGAATAATGACAGATATAACATCTCCAGCTTTACCAACTAAAACCGACATATTCGCAGAACAACTTGAAACGCGTCTTAACAGCATGAAATCCACAGCAGAAATGACAAAATCGATAAAAATCCCTTTGTGATTATGAATGGTCTCTCTATTTTTACCGTGTGTATGCGTGCGTGTGTGTGTGTGTGTGTGTATGCGTGCGTGTGTGTGTGTGTGTGTGTGTGTATGTGTGTAATTATACCTTAAAACGCTATATATCTGTAGTTTCCCAACAGATACTAATATATGTTCTTCAAACTTAGAAAAACTTTATTTCAGTTGCACTTATTCTAAGTGTAATTAAAAAAAAAAAAAGTTTTAACTAAATGTGTAAAACAAATATTAGTATCTGTTGGGATACTACAGATATATGGCTTTTTAAGGTATAATTACACACATACACACACACACACGCACGCATACACACACACACGCACGCATACACACACACACACACACGCAGGCATACACACGGTAAAAATAGAGAGACCATTCATAATCACAAAGGGATTTTTATCGATTTTGTCATTTCTGCTGTGGATTTCATGCTGTTAAGACGCGTTTCAAGTTGTTCTGCGAATATGTCGGTTTTAGTTGGTAAAGCTGGAGATGTTATATCTGTCATTATTCATTGGCCTACACCTAATGCAGTATTTTTGAGTCGGATTGAACATGTAAGTACTTGCTTTAATATGATTTTATTCTATCATTTTATTAAACTTAGTATTTTTATAGTATGTTACAGCTTCATTATTTTATTTAGTTAAGATTTTTATCAATTTAATGTAGTTTGTTGGTGTTTTAGTATCTAGATATATTATTCAGCTTGGTAATTTTATTATTTTAGCTGATTTCTGATGGGAATAGTATAATGGATTCACGATTACTTTATATAAATCTGGGGGTATGTATTACATTGCTACATAGAATAATGTATGTTTATACTAACGTACAACATTTTTTATCTTGTATAGACATGTCTTGTCTGTTTTAGAACATGTCTTGTCTGTTAATAACTATGTATTGGCTATGTGTATCGCATATGTCATCTTAGTAGGTATTTACGCTACTTTAAAAGTTTTTAAACATAACATTTACTTAAAAAATCTAAAGTCCCATCCCCAAAATATTACTCTAATTCCTAATTTTAGCACTAGGTGTTAGTAATGATTACGCTCTATACTCTTCAGTACGTGTTTCTATTCCTTAAAAGTTAGTAGAAATCCCTATTTAGCTAAAAAATTCTCAAAGTCCCCTCTAAAAATTTACTGTATACCCTTTAGTATGTCTTTATATCCCTTTAAAAAGTAGTGGAAATCCCTATTTAGCTAGCAAATTCCCTAAGTCCCTTCTAAAAATTTGTTGTACACTCTTTAGTATACCTTTCTATCCCTCTAAAAATTAGCTGAAATCCCTATTTAACTAAAAAATCCAAAGTTACATACTTATAAATTATTCTTAGTTCGCCATTTAACTGTTATATCGAGTATGTGTATTATACTAGTCCATTAAAAGTTTCTGGGTATCTACATTTACTTTGAAATTTGAAGTGTAGTATTTAAACAATATTTAAGTTTTTTTTTTCACTGTTATATATATCGGCGTTGTATTCATTCTAAGTCATCTCGCTGGGCGTTTTCATTTCTTTAAAAGCTAGTATAAATTACCTTTTATGTGAAACTTCTAAAGTCTTTACTTTAAAAATTTATCTTAGTGAATAATTTCAGTGTTGGGTATCTTGAGTAAGTACACCCCCATTCCGCCTCATTAGATGTTTTCATCCCCTTTAAATGTTTCTTGATATCTCATTTAGTTCCAAAATCTAAAGTCCTATTTTTAAAAAAATTTCTAATATCCCCTTCCTAATGTTATATGCTGCTTATGTTTATTATACATAAAACCCTCGGTAAGCGCTAGCACCCTCTAATATTTAGTAGATTCTTCACTTAATTGAAAAAAGTTAAACTCACATCTTTAAAAACTGCTCCGGTATCACTTTTCCACCACTGTGATCGGAGACATGTGTAACGCACATAGTTCATTAAAAATTTTCCAAACACCTACATTTACTTAAAAATTTGAAGTTCGGTCTCTAAACAATACAAAATTTTCCTTTCGCTGTCCTATATTAGTTGTGTGTATTATGGATATTACCTTATCATATGTTTATATCTCTTTAAATGCTTCTAAATACTCTATTTACTTAAAAATACCATGTCTTCTCCTAAAAATAATATCTTAGATCTACATTCCACCGGTGGGTGTTGGTTATATGCATTATATATATATATATATATATATATATATGTATATATACACACACATAACCCCTTTCGCTATGCATTTCTCCCTTTGCAGTAGTTAGTATAAATCATGTTTAATTATAAATTCAAGTTCTACCCCTAAAAAATCTTTGTTAGTTTCCCATTTCGTGGTTATGTATCGGTTATAAGTATCGTGCGTGTCGCCTTAGTAGGTGTTTCCAAGCCCTTTAAAAGCTATAAAGCATTGTATTTGGGTTGGATATTTAAATTTTGTATCGTAGAAATGTTCGTCTAGTTCGACACTTTGTAGCTAGCTGCTGCTGATGGGATCGTCTTATATTCACTCTGCAGGTGATATCATCTTATAAAATGTTGGCACATATTGCATTTAGCTAAAAACTTCAAAGTGCTATACTTCAAAACTTAGCCTAGTTCCTCATTTTATTGGCATGTATCGTTCATTCACACGTTAAATAACCTCAAATACCTTATTTATCGAAAACAATTTCAAAGTCTCGTCTTTAAAAACTATCTCACCATTTATTTCCATCGATTTGTGCTGAGCGCGTGTGTCATATGTATCAGCATATTAGGCGTTTCTCCCTCTTAGAATAACGCACGTATTAAAACATGTTGGTTTAAAGAAATAACATACGTATACAGGCATTGGTATCTGCTATTATTTAAACTCCAAGACTTTATTTAATTATCATCCTTTAATTAACTTGTGAGATTCATAACACTCAAGTATTTTGGACATAAGTACACTTCCACGATTATTTAAAATATTTATTGAGAATATTTATTGAAAATATTTATTTTTACAAATATTTATTTAAAATTTTTTAAACTCCAAGACCGGTTGAGGAAACACACCCCCACCCATACACCCAATTCATGCGATTCTGCTACTCTAAAAACACGCTTTTTTGGCCGCATTTTTGCAAAAACGCACATTTTTTTTCAAAAAATTGCAAAAGTGCGAAAACCTATGTTAATTCCCATAGAGAAATCCAACATTGTGAAAAAAATCGGCCGATTCCGCATTTTTCAAAAAACACATTTTTGGCCGCTTTTTTGCAAAAAACCACATTTTTTTTCTAAAAAATTCACAAAAGTGTGAAAACCCATGTTAATTCCCATAGAGAAATCCAACAACTCCAAAACTTCAACTTGCTGAAAAAAAACGCACATTTTTGTTGTTTTTTAACGTTTTTAAAACTTTTTGTGAAGAAAACGCTAAAAGCGGCACATTCTTAAAATTTATGTTCAATGCTCTTGGCATACCCCTAGACCCTACAAGATTCTCGCAGTTCACTTCGTAACCGCGATATAGCGGAGGGATAGTGTAGGGCCTTAGCATGCCTTCAGCATACTCCTTTGGTACACCCTTGGTACGCTTTGACATACCCCTTGACATGTCTTTGACATGTTCCTGGTATACAGGCATTCAATACTTAATCAATTAATTTAATTAACATCCTTTAATTAACTTGCGAGATTCATAACACTAATGAATGAAAGATTCTTTTTAAAACATGTTAAAATTTAATAAGAACTTCTTTAAAAGAGTCTCTTCCAGCTGAGAATACAATGATATTTAGTGGTATATTTTTAATCTAACAACATAAGCATTCTATGAGCCCGTAAAAACTATCCTCCACCACAGATGTTAACAATAGCAGCGAGAGCAGTTCTAAACAGTCGACCAAACCCAAGTCAACATATAGCCTCAAGTTATATCCAGGTACAGAACCACGCTTATAACTCCGACAGCCATAAGATGTAACTATCCACATTCACGCGAGGTGGGGAGGGGTAGATCTGTCATCGTGATTTAATGCACTATGGGGTATTCATTTGAGAATCACAGTTAAATTGTGGCGTCGATTTACATTGGATATTAAACACTTGTTGTTTTCTTATTCAGTTTAAATTGGCGGGCGGAGGTGGGACCACAATTAAAAAATAGAATAATTCACTTACACACATTACACTAACCAGCCACACACTTTGCTACACTAGGCCTTCGGGTCTGTCGTGCGGTTTTTAAAATAACACACATATTAAACCATGTTAAGATTGAAAGGTGCCCCTATGGTAGCCTATGGTAGTAGTACACTTGCAAAATGGTACACGTATTAACCCATGTTGGTTTAAAGAAATAACACATGTATAAAATAACACACGTATTAAACCATGGTGGTTTAAAGAAATAACACATGCATAAAATAACACACATATTAAAACATGTGGGTTTAAAGAAACTCCTATGGTAGTATACACTTGTAAAAACATATGTAAACAGACATTGGTATCTGCTATTATTTAAACTACAAGTCTTAATTATCATCCCTTCATTAACTTGTGGGATTCATAACACTCAAGTATTTTAGGCATAAGCACACTTCCACGATTATTTAAAATATTTATTGAGAATATTTATTGAAAATATTTATTTTTACAAATATTAAAATTTTTTAAACTGCAAGACCGAAATGATTGGGGAAACACACCCCCTCCCATACACCCAATTCACGCAGACAGTTTGAAAAAAATCGGCCGATTCCGCGTTTTTCAAAAAACACATTTTTGGCCGCTTTTTTGCGAAAAACCACATTTTTTTTCTAAAAAATTCACAAAAGTGTGAAAACCCATGTTAATTCCCATAGAGAAATCCAACAACTCCAAAACTTCAACTTGTTGAAAAAACGCACATTTTTGTTGTTTTTTTAACGTTTTTAAAACTTTTTGTGAAAAAAACGCTAAAAGCGGCACATTCTTAAAATTTATGTTCGATGCTCTTGGTATACCCCTACACCCTACAAGATTCTCACAGTTCACTTCGTAACCGTGATATAGCGGAGGGGTATTGTAGGACCTTGGCATGCCTTCAGCATACCCCTTAGTATACCGCTGGTATGTCCTCGACATGTAATAGCATGTTCTTGATATACTTAATTACTTTATTTAATTATCCTCATTAACACCTTTATTTCATTTAGAAAAAAGGAAAAAAAAAATCCCAACTACCATAAAAATTCCCTGTTTTAATTCTCCTTTTCGCCGCTAGGGGGCGCTGATGGTTCCATTCCGCCTTCGCAGCTGTTGCCATCCTCAAAATAGTTTCTACCCCACAGGTGTTGCTATGGCAACCGAAACAGAAATATTTCTAAGTTCCGTCCCCGATAGTTCCAATTTTCGTCGCTAGGGGGCGCTGATGGTTTCATTCCGCCTTCGCAGCTGTTGCCATCCTCAAAATAGTTTCTCCTATACTTAGAAAATCTCATTCCAAAAATTTATTTCCCCCTCAACCCCTCGTACAAGACTACAAAATCGTTGCCACCCGAAAAAAAGTTTCCCCAAAATTTTTACCCCCACCTTTTTTTCATTTCCCCCCCCCCCCTTTTACACCCCCGTCCAGGATCACGGAAGGCGGAATGGCCGCCATCTTGGATTCCGCATTCCGCATTATTCCGCCTTCGCAGCAGAACCGGCCTTCCTCTTCTACTTGCAGCAAATTCATCTCCCATCAACACTTATAGGACAAAGGCAGACAAACTTGATTTAAGTTTGAGAAGATGTTTTATGGGGTCATTTATCATTGCTGAAGTCAGCAAACCCATAATAGGCGCTCATTTTATTACGATTTTTGGATTATTAGCTGATCTGAAAAGCAAAAAAACTAATTGAATATTTAATAACATTGCATTCTAATAGAAAGACACTTCTCGATCAATCCACATTAGATACGGGGAAATTATATCCCTGTATTCTTGCTCTCCTAAAGCAATTTAAAATCATTATTATTGAAAATTCCGAACTTTTTAAAATAAAATCCGCCAGTCATCAAATCGTAACGCGTGGTCCATACCAGTGGCTGCTAAAGTTAGACGAATATCACCGGAAGGTGATAATTTAGTTCAAACTCTCGACACTCGGGGGGCTGCGGCAGATAAAGCCATGGAGATGACTTATGCATGGAGGTGATTGCACACATGACTGGCCTGCGAGATCCCCAGATCTGATACCTTCCTGATAAAAAAAAAGGATAAGAGAATTATGAATTTTATTTGTAAATGGTTTATTGAAAAGAAAATTTGCAAAAATTTATGATAAGAATAAATGTAAGAGAAGTATGAATTTATTAGGAAATGGTCTATTAGATGAAAATTCTAAACGCTAAGGCGAGATTCGGAATACAGAATTTGGGATTATGTATATAAGGGATATATAAAGGAGAGTTAATTGATAATTTGAAAAAAAAAATATGTTTATTGTGTTTGTACAAATTTTGAATTTATTAGGAAATGTAATATGGCATGGCAATTCGTGATAATATTGACAAAAATTTATTTGTTTGTTTTTCTTTGTATTTTCAATGAGATAGCATAATGTATTTGTAAATATTAGTAAATGGTGAGATGTTTAATCAGTGAGAAAATTTTGTGGGCAACTTAAATGTTGAAAGGAATGTGAGAAAGAGGAATAAAAAACAAAACAAAAAATGATAATAACGATAGGAGAAAGTACTGTATTTTGAAAATTGAATAATGGCGAATTAAGTAGGGAATTATTTTTTGTAAAAAAAAAATAAAAAAAGCCAGGGACTTAATGTTTAATGGGTATTGTAAATTCCTGAGAGAGAATTTGTGTCATCAGACTGTATGTATATGTATGCATTGGTGTATCGATAAAGTGTGTGCCTCAACTAAGATTCGTCCATACATGAAAATTCAGTGATATGATGCAGACAGTGATGTGTTGTTCTCACAAGAAAACTTTCTTTTCACAGCGAGAAGTGATGCAGTAACGTCATCCACATACAGAGTTCCAGACTTACAATTTTCTTTGCACTTCCATCACAGTGATACGATTATGCAGTGTCGTGCCTTTCACATAAAATTTTCAAAGTCTACAGTTTTCACACCTCCATGACAGTGAGATAGACGATGCAGTGACGTGCTTTATACGTAAACTTTCATTTTACCTATGCATATTTCACAGCGAAACTACACAGTGATGTGCTCCATCTGCAGATCTCCAAGTTCGCGATTTTCTTTGCACTTTCCAGGACACTGAACTAGGAAACAGTGGCGTGATATTGAGACGCAGACCCTCTGCTACAATTCTTAGTAGAATAACTTTTTCACACTCCTTACAAACTTTTGAACTTTGCACTTATCATTGTTACCATGAACATTCTTCCAACTTTTGGGCAGCCAATTTATTGGACTTCGAATCTCTATAGATCTCAAACATGTCGGACAGAAAACATTTGATACTTCCTTTTCCATGAGTTTAATGACATTGGTGTGCATTGTGACATTATTTTGTTATATATATATATATGTGTGCGTGTAAATGCGTTTACAGTTTTTTTTAGGTGAATACTAGCCTGTGGCACGGTTCTACTACGGAGAGGGGGGTGAATGTCCCAAGGCAAATTTGGGACATTGCAAATTATGGCGGAGTGTAACCTATAAAGACGGTCCCTGTACTTCTCCGGTAATGCATATACACTTCCCTAAGAAAACACCTGCAAAAGGATGAGCAAGCCATGTTTCTGGGAAATGTGGACAACGATTCCCCAGTTACAAAGGGGCGCAGCAGGGCGCTCTTGGGGAGAGCTGACCCTTGTCCGGTTCGGGTGCACGTGCACGCAAGGTCGTGGGAACCCGCGGTCCACCTGCCAGATATTAATTCTGGGGTGGTCGCCATCCTCCTGTCAGCACAGCACCCAATAGCCGGACATTTTTGGGATATATCCAATGAAGATACCAGGGGCTTTGATTGGGGGGACCAATAACAAACCTGGGGCTTAATTGCGTAGGAGGAGACATTTTTCCGATGATCGAGAGAGTTTGAGAATTTTCAAAAAGAACGGAATTGAGTTTAAGATTGCAGACAGAACGGAGAATTGGTTTGTGTGCTCGAGAGAGAAGAGTCTCTCAAAAATTACGTCTGCAGCGATGTCCGGCGATTCCTCCACCGAAGTGCCCCGTATCCAGTGTCACATCCAACGATATTCGAAGGTATGAAATGCATGTATCACATATCTAGTCTGTTGACACAGTTTTAATTAACGTCTTACTCTCTCGACATCTTGTCAAATCCACACTTGAGTAAATAGTAGAGACGAATTTAATTACAAACATAAATGGAGATTTTAATTACATACATTCTTTAAGTATTCTTGATTTTTGAAAATGTCAATGGAGGGTCATCGTAATTTGTTAAGAATGTTAATTGAACCAATCAAATATGTTTTTAATATTATTATTTTTTAATTTCATTTTTATCAATAAAACCCATTGTTATTGTTTTATATCATGTCCGTTGTCCTCATTTGCCACTAATTTAGTTCTATGTATTTTTTGTTCGACACGGCCAATGTCGGAGATGAGAAACTATACTAATTTATGCGTTCTAACAGGACGTGTGGTGAAAACCCACATAACAAAAATGGTTCCGATGACCAGGATTCGAAATAAAAATAATTGTTAAAATAACGAAAAATTTTTTTTTGTGAATAAATTAAAATTAATGTGCGCGATAGGAAAATTTAAAATAAAATTAACTTAAAATAAAATAAAATGAACTTAAAATAAAATAAAATTAACTTAAAATAAAATTTAAAATAAAATTAACTTGAATTAAAATAAAATTGTCTTGAAATAAATTTAAAATAAAAAACTTAAACTTTAAAAGTAAACTTAACGTAAGGAAATGAGGACATTTAAGAAAATAGATGTTGTCACAAGTGTTATGCCATATGTATATGATGTGTGTATTTTAAGAAATATTGTGTATATTTAAGAAAAAGAATTATAGGATTTAAATATATTGAGTTAGGGGAGAAAAATTGGAGAAAATAATAATGGATGGTAATATTCCTTTGGGAGATAAATTTTTGGGAGATAAGAATTGCGTAGGAGTATGATTTTATGTTTAAGATTTCTGAGTATCAATAATTGTATTTTATGTTGCATGAAAAGTGTTGTATTTATGTAAACGCGCAGTGTTCGTAGGGATAGAAATTTTGGATTAGAAAATTAAGGAAAAACTTAACAATTTTTTTTTAAAAATGACAGAAAGGGGTGATATGACGGTGACGCCTACAAGTAGGATTCCGGGGATTATTTCCTTGTTAGGAGAACTGAGCGGAAGCGACGAAAATGAGACCTCCATATTTTTCGAACAGATGGAATCTTTAAGTGAACTAACAAATTGGAATGATTTAGAGAAGTTAGCAATTGTTAAATCCCGTCTGCGCGGAAACGCAAGAAAATTCTACATCAGCTCAAAGGATCTGCGTAGCGAAACATCTTTCGACATTTTCAAGCAAAAATTCCTAGATTTTTTCACATCCGAACCTAATGTCACTACAAATCAAATTCTTTTTTCAACTGCTAAACAAACTAAGGGAGAAAATATTAAAGAATTAGCACATAGAATTACAACATTAACTTTAAACTACGTGGGTGAAACACAACTTAATGAACACACACACGCAATTATGGACAAACTCAGCCTAAGTAAATTTTTGGAGGCAGTTGAGCCCGAATATCGGAAAGAAATTATGAAAAATGACCCAAAAAGCTTTAAGGATGCGGTAAAAATTGCCCAAAATTTAGAAGCGGCCAATCTGACATCAACAGTTGAATTAAATAACATATCTCAGTACAGTGATATTCAAACATTTAAAAAGGAACAACAACAGTTTAATTCTAATTTGCTGGAAAAAATAACAGAAGAAATAAATCATCTTAAAATTAGAGAAAACAAAAATGATTATCAGATAACGAACACATATGCATGCAATTTTTGCGGTAAATTTGGACACTTTATGCAGGATTGCTGGCATTATATTAGAGAGAGAAATAATCAAGCGCACATATCATTACAGACTATTCGGAAACCAACAGAACATTATGCACGGAGAAAGTTTTCCCCCAATCGTCACCAACAAGATTATGCGGAGAGGTTTCCCAATACGACATACAATGTACCCCCAGATAGATTTTACCCCTCACGTACTCAAGGCTATAGGGAGGAAAAGCGAACTTATGGAAACGAATATGTTAATGAAGGAAGAATGGGTAGCCAAAAATATACACATAGGAATGGCGAACGGAATTTTGAGGTTCCGCGTTACAAAAATGATTTTCAGAGACAAAACCAAGGTAAATTTAAATATATGGATAGCTCGGACAGATACGCCAATGACAGGAATGATTTTGGACAGAAAACAAATTTTAACAGAACTGATTTTAGGCGAAATGCAAATTTTAACAGAAATTTAAACTAGAAGGGGAGATTGAGAATGATCGTCAACAAAGGCGTAGAATTAGGGTTCAGTCTCCGTTAAATAAAAATAAAATCCCTGTTAGTGATAGAAATTGCATAGAAAATAATTCAAGAGAGGTTCAGTGCATAGATAGAAAGAATTCCAGAGAGGACAAAAATTTAAGGCATGTTACACAAATAAATATTGAGAACGAGGGACAAAATGTTGGAAAGTATGAAATTCAAATTGATAGAGAAAATTTTGGTAGTTACAGAACCCAAAATAGTGGAGAAAGAGAGGACTTTAAGGACAGGAAGGACAAAGTTGAACTTATCGCGTCAGTTGGAGATGAATTAAATACGGAATTACCCACGGTAGAAATTAAATTTCAAAACACTGAGACGAAAATTCTCTTAGACTCCGACGCATCTATTTCAGTTTTGGCGAATGATATTTTCGAGAAAATTAAAGAAAATACTGCTGTAAAATATGTTTCAAGAGCGGTAACAATCACGACTCTTTCAGGACACAACATCGATTATACCAAGACTGTAGAAATCGGTTTCAAGATTAATAACCAAAAATTTAAGCATATATTTTTTATAACTAGGTCACTTTTCCCTCACACATATAAAGGAATTCTGGGATACGATTTTATTCAAAAACATGCAGGGGTCCTAGACACACAGAGTAACGTATTAAAAATTGGTAATACAGAAATCCCCCTAAATACCCACAGTCAAAAATCACAGGAGGATCAAATTTACAATACCGTACTAAAACCTAACGTGACTAAGACAAACAGAAAAGTTAAGTTAATGCCAAACCAGACTAAATCGATTTTTGTGGTGCCAGAAATTGAAATTCAGGAAGGCACAGAAGTATTATTTGAGCCGGCGGAGAAACCATACGTAAATATGGAATATGGGGTTTACAAAATGGCAGAAACAGGCATTTGGATCAATGTAAAAAATACCACTCAATCAGATATAACGTTAAATAAAAACATGATTTTAGGGTCGCTATCTGAACAATTTGAAATTCAACAGGAGCAAAATACAGAAAATGACGAAAAATTACAGGACCATACAGAGATAATAAATTTAATACAAGCGACACCGGAAATTTTAGAACAGAGGAGGCGAGACATTAAACCTGACGATTTCAATCTACAACATATGAACGAAAACATGAAACAGGACTTCCAGGAATTTTTAGTACAGTACGCGGACATTTTTTCGAAGAGAAATTCAACAATAGGAGCTACGGACATAATCCAACCTAATATCGAGTTAACACATAACCACGCGATTAAATCCAGACCCTACGACATCCCATATTCTCTACAAAATACGGCAAAAGCCCAGTTAAAAGATTTAGAACAGGCAGGAATTATCGCAAAAACGCAATCCAAATACGCCTGTCCAATGTTACTCGTAAAAAAGAAAAACGGAGAGCATAGATTATGCTTAGACCTCAGACTAATAAATAATATCTCAACTATATTCCCTTACCATATTCCAAAAATTAACGACATCATAACAAAATTATCAGGATTCAGATATTTTTCGAAATTAGATTTTAATAGTGCATTTTCTCAGGTGGTACTAAATCCAAGCGCACAAGACATTTTTTCTTTCACTACACCTTGGGGAAATTTTAAATATAATAGGATGGTATTTGGCCACATAAGTTCGGCACCTATTTTTCAAAATATAATGGATATTGTTTTGGGAGATTTATATGAAGAAAATGTTCTGGCCTATATCGATGACATTATTATACCGGCCGATTCATACGAAGATATGAAAAGAAAATTACAAAAGGTATTTAAAAGACTCAAAGAGAACAATTTAACACTGTCACCGAATAAATGTGACTTCTTTCTACACAAAATTGATTACCTGGGATACGAAATTACAGATAAAGGGATAAGTCCAACGGACAGCAACATTACAAAAATTACATCTTTCCCGGTCCCAAAAACCTTGAGAAAATTAAAAAGATTCCTCGGAGTATGCAACTTTTACAGAAATTCAATTAAGGATTACGCACAGATAACGGCAGTATTGTCAGATTTAACACAAAAAGACAAGAAATTTCATTGGAACCCAGAACACGAGAACGCATTCCAAAAATTGCAGGACTGTTTTTTTAAAAAACCCATTTTAATACAGCCGAACTTTAACCATGACTTCTTCCTGAACACTGATGCAAGTTTGGTGTCTCTGAGCGCAGTTTTGCTTCAGAAAAGAGAGGGAATTTTAAAACCCATAGCCTATTATAGTAGAAAATTAAATCCACAAGAGCAGAAATACCCGGCAGTGAAAACGGAACTCCTCGCCATCCATCAGGGGATTCAGTTTTTTAGAAATTTTCTTTACGGCCGAGAATTCTTCATTTTGTCCGATCACCGATCCTTAGGGGACCATTTAAAAATGCAAAATCCTCCCACAATCATGCAAAGGTGGGCTCTTGAAATCGCTGAATATAAATTTAAATTTATCCATCTCCCAGGGAAAGAGAACGTTCTGGCCGATTATTTAAGTCGGGAAGATTTTTCAAACAACCGCGATGCGAGAAGAGATGCGGAACAAGCTCGTCACACTAGCCTGACGCAGGAGAGGGGCAGCGAAGACCGGTTTTCATATGTAAACAGAGGGGAACACAGCGGATTTGAAAAGAGCGAAATTGTAAATAAACAAACCAGCGGACAGTGTATCAACAATGTTGAACACAGGACACAGGATGAAAGTAATGGATATGTCAACGCAGAAAGTATATATATAAATAATGTAAATAAAATGATAGACGTCCCCAGTATTCGGGACATTTTGAGAGAACAAGATAGAGATACAAAAATTAAAGAACTAAGAGAAAATTTGAGGAGTTATAAAAATAAAAACAACAAGAATTATGAGGCATTTTATATCGACGAAGAAACAGGCTTACTAATGCATATAGGTAGATGGAAAGATCGTCCTTGGCGAGAGGATTACAAGGAGACAATTGTTATTCCGCGGGGGTTACAAAGAAATGTTTTAGCCATGGCTCACGTCACACATTCAGGGGTTGACAAAACCTTCAAACTGTTAGAAGATCGATATTTTTGGAACGGGATGTACAGTGACACCCATAATTATGTACTTTCTTGTGAGACATGCCGTGCAAGGAAGGGAAAATTACAATTAGCAGTTATGGGCAGAAATCCTACACCGGAAGGCCCTCTTCATAAAGTATCAATTGATTTATGCGGCCCTTTCAAAACAAGTGTAAATAATAACAAATATCTGCTAACCATGATCTGTCAATTCACAAAGTACCTCACAGTATTCCCTATTCCTGACATACGGGCGGAAACTATAGCGGAGAGGCTGTTAGAATGTTTTGTAGACAAAGGTTTTCCCTGGACGATCCAAAGTGACAACGGTACCCAATTTACATCAAAAATTTTCCAAGCAATGACAAGGAGGTTACAGATAATATCAAGACTCACGTCATTTCGGTGCCCGTTTGTAAATGGACAAGTTGAGAAATCACACCATGCCATTAAAAATACCATATACACACTCACAGAAAACTCGCCTTATTGGGATACAGCAGTCCAAATTCACACGATGACATACAACGCAACGGTACATTCATCAACAGGGGAAACACCAAATTTTCTTTTCTACGGGCGGGACATACCAACACTATTCGAGTCACAGATTTTAAATGAACAGGACACAGCATACCCCAATTACATTTCAAATAAAATCACTACTATGCAAAATACTTTTAGGGCAGTAACCAAAAATTTAAATCAGGCAAAAGACCGACAGGAAGAACAGCAGTTTTCCAGAGCCAACATGCAACAGTTAAAAATAGGGAGTCGAGTGTTTCTAGAGGGGCAAAATGCGTTTGGTACAGCAAAGTTCTCAGGTCCATACCGAATAATAAATAGAATAAACAGGTTCATATACATTATCCAATTGTGTGAAAAACCTTTCGCTAAGACACAAAGAGTCCACATAAATCGTCTGAGAGTTATCATCGATAGGAGGGAACACTTAAAACACCCACAGGAATCAACGAAAATTATGAAGTACAAATCGCCACTATTACCCACCCCAAACATAGAACCAATTCAATCCCCTCAACCGGAAAGCAACAATTCCTTCCCGTATTTCCTATTTGACGAGTTTGAGCCACAAGTCATAAGTAAACAAAACGCACGCCAATCGCAGAATGTCAACAGCCAACACAATAACGATGAACGAACGCCCCCTCCTCCTCTCACAAACAACTGCGCACCCGTACCCCTCCCAAAGAACCTAGCCGTGCCAGAGATAGAAAATGCGACTAACACTGAACATGCCATCCCTCCACATCACATGCCAGAGAGCACCAACAACGAGAATGCCATTATTTCGGACCGTATTCTGGACCAGCGTCAAGTGCAACTTGACGATTCCCCCCCCCCTCCCCAGCTTGGACAAGAGGAAAACATCGAAAATAAAAAGGGGACTGATTCCCTACAAACGCAAACAGTACAAGCACAATCGCAAGAACTGGTTTCTGATACAAGAGAAAAACACAGGGATTCCTCCTTAGTCAATTCTGCGCAGGAAGGTTCCAGAATCGGGGAGAGTATACAGGATGAAGAGAAACTTAACAAGACATCAGTACATAGGCCAATGCCTTCTCACACGTATGCTTTAAGAAGTAAGGTTAGAAAAGAATAAAAATTTAAAATAAATGTAGGAATAGGTATACAAATTTTTTATATTTTAAACTCGGAATTGAAATTGTAAATAAAGAAAAATAAGGTTAGGTAAGAATTTGAAGAGAAATATGGTTTAATCTTGGAAACACGACTACAACAAATTTTATATACAAATATATATATATATATATATATATATAAAAAAAAAAAAAAAAAAAGGGCGAGAGAAAGTATACATCAAAAACTGCACGAAAAGCGCGTAAAACGGGGCGCAAACTTTAAATAAATATTGAATTATAAATAAAAGAAATTTTAAATAAATATTGCATTATAAATAGAAGTAATTTTAAATAAATATTACATTAATTAGAAGAATGTTTAAATGAATATTGCATAAAATAGAATTAATTTTAAATAAATATTACATTAATTAGGAAATTTTAAATAAACATTGAATTATTAATTAGGGAATTTTAAATAAATATTGCATAAATTAGGAAATTTTAAATAAATATTACATTAATTCGGAAATTTTAAATAAACATTGAATTATTAATTAGGGAATTTCAAATAAATATTACACTAATTAGGAAATTTTAAATAAACATTGAATTATTAATTAGGGAATTTTAAATAAATATTGCATAAATTAGGAAAGTTTAAATTAACATGAAATTTAAAAATAATATTGGAGTGCAATTAAAGGGGATTTTAGTAATTTTAAATAACTAGTGCATTATAAACAGATGGAATTCTAAATAATTATTGCAAAAATAATGAATTTAAGTAAGACTGTAACGGAAAAGACGTTGCGACATTTTAAATATTATAAGCGAGTGATTTAGAAGAAAAACGGAATAAATAAATAAAATATATAGGAATGGATATGGTGAAAATTACTTTTATGGTAATAAAAAGAATTTAAATATAAGAATAAAGGGAAATTACATTAAAATCAATGAGTAAATTTGTAAGGACACGAAATTTGGATAAAGTAAATAAATGTTTTAAAAATAAATAAATAAGTAAGGAATGAGAATAACATACATTTTTTTTAACATAAGGGATAGCAATGAATAGGAATTGACGACAATGAGACATAGGTAAAAATTTAAAAAATACTAACACAGTAATATAATAAATTTTTAAGGTTAAAAATTAAAACTTTAAGGAATATCTATACATTTTTGAGTGAAACTAGGGGAATGATCTACCATCCTAGACGTACTTATATTGCGGATTTAGCAAACCATGGTGAGGTTCCATGTTAATATTTAGCCATGCGCGATAAAGTAATTTTTCTTCTTTTTAAAAGCTAATGGTTAAATAAAAACACTTACCCCTTTCATCGGCATACAGTACACCTTGGTAATCCAAAAAGAATTCTGCATATCACACTTAAAATTCCCTTTTACACATTATAAAAATAAAAAAAAAACACTCAAACATGTAGATAACACACATCTTTATCTCTCACACGAGGCCGGTCGGCCAAACACACAGGATTTATTCTGCGGGGCCACAACTGTAAGGGCACGGGATCCTTTGAAAATCCGGAATTATCCGAATATCTGAGTCTTGCCAACCCTGGGAAAACTGGTTCCATGAAAAGGGCTTGTGTACTGACGTTGACGGGAAAAGTTTATTCTGTGCATAGGTACTCACGGGTTTATATGGGTAAAAAAAAGAAAAGAAAAAGATAGCTGACGGTTTACAAGGAAGAAATTAAAGTAAATACTTACTGCTTACGGAAGGTTTAATATAAAGAAGTTACGAATGTAGACTGTGAAAGAAATATAAGGGAGTTTAAAATGTAAGATAATTACGGATTTATGGCAGATAGTATTAAAGAGAACGACGGACGCAAATTGGTAAAATTTCCAAGGAGTTTATGATAAAAAAAAAAAGGATAAGAGAATTATGAATTTTATTTGTAAATGGTTTATTGAAAAGAAAATTTGCAAAAATTTATGATAAGAATAAATGTAAGAGAAGTATGAATTTATTAGGAAATGGTCTATTAGATGAAAATTCTAAACGCTAAGGCGAGATTCGGAATACAGAATTTGGGATTATGTATATAAGGGATATATAAAGGAGAGTTAATTGATAATTTGAAAAAAAAAATATGTTTATTGTGTTTGTACAAATTTTGAATTTATTAGGAAATGTAATATGGCATGGCAATTCGTGATAATATTGACAAAAATTTATTTGTTTGTTTTTCTTTGTATTTTCAATGAGATAGCATAATGTATTTGTAAATATTAGTAAATGGTGAGATGTTTAATCAGTGAGAAAATTTTGTGGGCAACTTAAATGTTGAAAGGAATGTGAGAAAGAGGAATAAAAAACAAAACAAAAAATGATAATAACGATAGGAGAAAGTACTGTATTTTGAAAATTGAATAATGGCGAATTAAGTAGGGAATTATTTTTTGTAAAAAAAAAAATAAAAAAGCCAGGGACTTAATGTTTAATGGGTATTGTAAATTCCTGAGAGAGAATTTGTGTCATCAGACTGTATGTATATGTATGCATTGGTGTATCGATAAAGTGTGTGCCTCAACTAATATTCGTCCATACATGAAAATTCAGTGATATGATGCAGACAGTGATGTGTTGTTCTCACAAGAAAACTTTCTTTTCACAGCGAGAAGTGATGCAGTAACGTCATCCACATACAGAGTTCCAGACTTACAATTTTCTTTGCACTTCCATCACAGTGATACGATTATGCAGTGTCGTGCCTTTCACATAAAATTTTCAAAGTCTACAGTTTTCACACCTCCATGACAGTGAGATAGACGATGCAGTGACGTGCTTTATACGTAAACTTTCATTTTACCTATGCATATTTCACAGCGAAACTACACAGTGATGTGCTCCATCTGCAGATCTCCAAGTTCGCGATTTTCTTTGCACTTTCCAGGACACTGAACTAGGAAACAGTGGCGTGATATTGAGACGCAGACCCTCTGCTACAATTCTTAGTAGAATAACTTTTTCACACTCCTTACAAACTTTTGAACTTTGCACTTATCATTGTTACCATGAACATTCTTCCAACTTTTGGGCAGCCAATTTATTGGACTTCGAATCTCTATAGATCTCAAACATGTCGGACAGAAAACATTTGATACTTCCTTTTCCATGAGTTTAATGACATTGGTGTGCATTGTGACATTATTTTGTTATATATATATATATGTGTGCGTGTAAATGCGTTTACAGTTTTTTTTAGGTGAATACTAGCCTGTGGCACGGTTCTACTACGGAGAGGGGGGTGAATGTCCCAAGGCAAATTTGGGACATTGCAAATTATGGCGGAGTGTAACCTATAAAGACGGTCCCTGTACTTCTCCGGTAATGCATATACACTTCCCTAAGAAAACACCTGCAAAAGGATGAGCAAGCCATGTTTCTGGGAAATGTGGACAACGATTCCCCAGTTACAAAGGGGCGCAGCAGGGCGCTCTTGGGGAGAGCTGACCCTTGTCCGGTTCGGGTGCACGTGCACGCAAGGTCGTGGGAACCCGCGGTCCACCTGCCAGATATTAATTCTGGGGTGGTCGCCATCCTCCTGTCAGCACAGCACCCAATAGCCGGACATTTTTGGGATATATCCAATGAAGATACCAGGGGCTTTGATTGGGGGGACCAATAACAAACCTGGGGCTTAATTGCGTAGGAGGAGACATTTTTCCGATGATCGAGAGAGTTTGAGAATTTTCAAAAAGAACGGAATTGAGTTTAAGATTGCAGACAGAACGGAGAATTGGTTTGTGTGCTCGAGAGAGAAGAGTCTCTCAAAAATTACGTCTGCAGCGATGTCCGGCGATTCCTCCACCGAAGTGCCCCGTATCCAGTGTCACATCCAACGATATTCGAAGGTATGAAATGCATGTATCACATATCTAGTCTGTTGACACAGTTTTAATTAACGTCTTACTCTCTCGACATCTTGTCAAATCCACACTTGAGTAAATAGTAGAGACGAATTTAATTACAAACATAAATGGAGATTTTAATTACATACATTCTTTAAGTATTCTTGATTTTTGAAAATGTCAATGGAGGGCCATCGTAATTTGTTAAGAATGTTAATTGAACCAATCAAATATGTTTTTAATATTATTATTTTTTAATTTCATTTTTATCAATAAAACCCATTGTTATTGTTTTATATCATGTCCGTTGTCCTCATTTGCCACTAATTTAGTTCTATGTATTTTTTGTTCGACACGGCCAATGTCGGAGATGAGAAACTATACTAATTTATGCGTTCTAACAGGACGTGTGGTGAAAACCCACATAACAATCAGATACCCATTGAAACATCTGATATCCAGAAAACTGCAATTTGCCCATCTTTGGAGTCCGAAATACTGATCAATCTTATCAGATATTTACACTCTGTTTTTTAACACTTTACAACAAAGTTGAAAAGGGTTTATGACTTTGTTCATTCTGTCTGTCTGTCTGTCCGTTAGCATGATAACTTCCGTAAAAATGACTTGATTCCGAAATGATTCCGTAAAAATGATCAAAATGAAATTTTAGTATGTTGTTCAGACGGTCTGTAGGACCTTTGGGAATATAAATGAATGATATCACCCAATTAGTTTTGGATTGAACCCGGGTTGAAAAAATGAAATACATTTAGCCCTATGGGACCTAATTTTTCAAACATTTTTTAAGCGGATTTAAAATTCACAAATTGCTTCGAAAGTTTTAGGGAATATTCAAATTGTTCCATAAAATATATAAAAAAAAATTCCGCGAAATATATTCAGTAGTTTTTAAATAAAAAATAAAATAATAATTAAACCTCTTACATGAAACGATCACGTGACCATGATATGAAAAGATCACATGACCCACTTCAAAATGATATATGGCATCTATCTTGTCTCAAAATCGTGAGTTTTTAAAGTTCTTTTTAATTCATAATTAGTGTTATATCCGTCCTAAAACCACTTTATTTTTGCTTAAATTCTGTGCATTTACTTACAGAAACAACGCAATTACAATATATTTGAGTTTAAATGCTCATCCCAATTTGATTATTTCTACAACGAAGCCTGTTTTTCTCTTATGTAAAATGTAAACAGCAAAATATGTAGAATGAGTTGCATTAGAATTGCTGTATTTCTTTAACACAAAATTATTTAGCCCATGGAGTCTGCATAGCTGATATCAATGAAATATTCATTGATTTTACAAAGAGAAGGACGATGTTTTTCGATAAAGTTTTAAGCATAGAGTTTAATTACTTGTAGCTCCATGGTCTTAATTTTTAAATAAAATAAATTATTATAGTATTGTGATGAATGAAATGAATGGGAAAATGTTAAGAATGAAATGCTTCTTTTTATAGAGAGAGCCAGGCGTGTTATTTTTTCTATGACGTCATTTAAATGAATTTCAGTTGTTTTCGATGAAGTTTTCAAATATAATAAATTATCGTAGTATTATGATAGTTTTAAAAATATCACCGAGGAATGTATCGCATTTTAGAGATGTTTAAACCAGGCAATTTATATTTCAATGCCGTCATTTGAATGAAGTTCATTTTTTTCGTTGAAGGTTTAAGTTTTCAAATATAGTAAATTAATGTAGTATTGTGATAAGTTTTAAAATATTACCGAGGAATGTATTGCATTTTAGACTTATTTAAATAAACTTATTGAAGTTGGAAAGTGTTTCATAATCAATGCTTTAAGCATGATTGATCTTTCTTGTCTTACATATACGACACTTTTATCCCCTCTTGTATTATGAAAGAACATCGCTGCCATCTTGAAAGTTCTCAACTTCTATTCATACACTAATAGACTAGTTTATAAGATTACTAAATGCATTTTTACTGAATCTGAAGTAAACTTTCTTGATCATCACGTTTCTACTGATGGAATACAACATACTACAGAACGCGTTAAAGCTATCACTGAATTTGAAAGGACAACTACGTAGATTTCTCGTAATGATACATTTGTATAGACGATTCTTTTCTAACTCAACAAATGATCGAGCTCTATTAAATGATTATTTGTGTAATTCAAAAATGATTAAACGATTTCCGCTTTTGATTACTGTAAGAAACATAGTGAAGCAGCGATATTAATAAACAGTTGATTTCAGTGCAAAAGCTGATTATGATCTACTAAAAACACAACTGGAGCTGTTGTCCAACAATATGTTGACTAGTACTGGCATCCTCTCAGTTTCTTCTCAAATCGATCGACACTCACTCTGACTCGCTATATAATACTTATGTAGGAAGATATTAACAGCATATTTTGCAATTAAACACTTTCGTCACTATTTGCAAGGAAGGAATTTTACTCTTTTCATTGATCGCAAACCTTTCACATACGCTTTCCGATAACCACTCGAAAAAGCATCGCCAAGACAATTTTGTTGCCTTCACTTGAAGGGTTAATACGCAATTTTTATTCAACGCAATTCTTTGCATGACGTTGTTGCCAACACATTGTCTAGAGTTGATTAACTACATCGGTAGATAGAATAGGAGGGAGAGCACATGAGGCGCGAGTCGCTGAATCAAGTTCAGTTGTTTTCTGCTGCTGTTGAGTTGAGTTGCATTATGTAATTAAAAATCCACTAAATCTGATTGAAACTGCTCATCAATACCAGTTACGATGACTCGATTTTTCGAGTTTTTTCTAAGAGACTTATGCAGAGTAAATTAATCTTTTCCTTTCAATCAGTTCCTAATATCCACTTTTGAAAAATTTTCCTTCGTAACTCTGTATAAAGCCTCAACATCGGCAAAACTTGCAGGGTGTTTGGGATCACTATAAATCAAATCAAGACCCATATTATTATACACAATTATTTGGAACGAAAATATTGATCTTCTTTTTTTAACGATTCATCAGTAAATGGTGAAAAATTAGCAGCAACGGACTATTTAGATTGAAAATAAATTCAACATATATATATCAAAATATAATTTTCATGTCTAAATAATTATTTATATTCAAAATGTTCTACATTTATATAACAAAAAAGCAGAATGAAATTATTATTTTCTTGTAATTAAAAGTGAAAAAAAATATATATATAATCAAATACATTATACATAAATCATTATTTAACATGTTTTGAATATAAGGTGAAAATATAAAATAACTACAAAGGAAATAAAAAATAACCTTTATTTAAAATGTCTTAGGATCAGGATCGTACGCAACCTAATAATCTTTAGCATTTTCCAACAAGAAAGACATATTTAATGAATTTAAAAATATTTCGTTTATGTAGTTTACCATTTGAACATTTTGATGAACAAAGTCAATGGCTAAGTCCATTGAGAAAATGTCTAGATCATCATAACTGCCAAGTCTTTGACTGTAAGTAGAGGTCACATAATCGTGGCCAAGTTGATTTTCCACTGCCACACCGGTAACACAAATAATTCATTAATACTCTTTTCAAGATACGCTTTCAAAAGCTCGAGAAGAGAGGTTGTTAAAACTGTATCAGCATCAAAACTTTCAATTTCAGATATCTCAACACTGACCACTTTTTTTTTTCTATAAGTCCTTGAACGATATATTCCAACAGCAATGAAGTACAGCTCGTTCGAAGTTATAAAAATTTACGAATTCTTTTCAGAGTTTCTCACTCATTTTCATTCATTGAGTTAGCAAATGGAAGGTAAAAACAGCGAGAAAAGTCTTTCTTTAGGAAATATCGTTGAAAAATAATATATGGAGTATCTATCCTCTGCAAAAGCTGTGGAGAGCATTAGAGAGTCCCACATGATGGTAATTTCCCAATACGTGAGGGCAAATCCAGATATTCAAATTCATTTGCAAGGGATGGCTAAGCAAATTGGGATAGAGCGACACATTTTTCGGTGAGTACTAGTTGTTTTGAGCCATCTAGCACATATTGACTAAGATTGATATGCATTCTATCTGCTAAGACTGAAATAACAGCATAATTTTCACCACCAAGATGAAAATGACGAGGAGATAGACCATATGAAGAGAAAGGCAATATTTCTGCAGTTTCCTTACGGAACCGGACTTTCTTAGCAGGAGCATTGAAACTAGTAGAAGCAGGTTTCATTTTTTTTACTTTCTAAAAGTACGTCACAGAAATTAAATACGGCAGTTAAATTTTACACAGCACTATCAAGCTGCTTAGCAACTGCAGAAGTGACAATCGATGAGAAATAAGGCAACCAGGTTTTAAAGAATTATATACATGCGATAGTTGAAATTGGCTGTCAGTTAGTGACGTCATAACAAACTCGAATATTATTGGATAAAGAAGAGAACTATATTCCCCAACTCGCGGTAGGTTAACGAGTGCGATTCGGTCAGGGGTGGTTAAATCATGTTATGGATTGAATTTCCAGACAGATCATATGTAATCGTTGCCATCCGCTAGTACCTAAATAATTTAAAAAATACAATTCAACTCCATTCTATACATTTATAATAAATTCATCACTAAATTAGATCGTTGCCATCCACTAATACCTAAATAATAAAATAATGCAACTCAACTCCATTCAATGCAGTTATAATAAAATTCATCTTCAAATTAAATCGTTGCCATCCGCTAATACCTAAATAATTAAATAATATAACTCAACTCAACTCAGCAGCAGAAAGCAACTCAACTTAACTCAAAGCCTCGTGCCTCATATGCTCGCTCTCTCCTATTCTATCTACTTACATCTACATGAAGCTATTCATTATACTTATATAGCAAAAAGACAAAAACCTGATGAAGATTTTCCAGTCATCGAAACTGACTTCGAATAATGTGTTGAAGACCCAGACCGTCCGACTCGTCCAGAGGACTAAGAGCAACTATTTGGACGGCCGGCTCGAATAATGTGTGAATAATGTGAATAATGTGTGAATAATGTGAATGAATAATGTGTGTTCGAATAATGTGTGAAACTTCAAGACTTTACATACCATATTTGGGGCAAGTACCACGGCGGCAATTCCCATGTAAGAATACGTACAACTATGAAACCAATATCACAAAAATTATTTTATCTTAACCTTCGAACAGATATCGCCCATAAAATTCGAGGCTGCAAATTGCCCCAAACCAAATTTTCACGCCATGTGGCAAGTCAACTCAACACATTTCCACTTGTAGGTAAAGGCTTCGACGAACTTACTCGTTGACCAGATGCTTTTGTTGTGATGCTTCTCACGTAGTGCTAACCGAATAGAAAATCTGTTTAGTTATGAAGAATAGCTCCTATAATAGTGGAATTAAAAATCGATGAGAACAAAAAAAGTTAATCAACATTTACGATTACACCTGATAGAACTTTGCAAACCGTTAAACAGGATATGCTGTTATAAAATCTTTTAATTTCATCCCATGTTAACTATCAAAAATGGGTTCCTATCATTTTGCCACTATTAGAAAGTTCACGATTTTGTAAGATTTAATTTTCATGAAATGAAACTTTGATCTCACTGTAGATATTCCACATTTCTTTGTTAAATAATTTTCCCTAGCATGCATGTCTGGTTGCAAACACATCCTAATCCATTTAAAATCGTCGTTTCTTCCATTAGCGAAATCAGCCCTTATTGAATCCCGCCTAGTTCCTCCTGATCCCGGGACGGGTAACGAGAGACGAGGAACCAGAAGGGGTAGGGTTCCAGTCACGCGTCAATTGTCAGGGTGATTAAATATCCCCCAACAACGGAAAGGGCTGCAGTCGTACTCCAATGATGGCTCAATCGGGGGATTTCTTCCGCTCTCCATCAGACGGGTTCACTTCATAACCCTTGGGGTATGTTTTCTTCTATTTCCTAAACATGAGCTCAGAAAATCAATTACACTCCTGAAAGTCTGTTACAATCCCGAAGTAGTTACGACATTCCGTAAGACTGTACCATGAAATATACAGAGTATTCAGACTACAAAATAAGTTCATGTCTTTCCTTGAATAAGGAAAAGGATTTTCGGCTGCCCACTACTCCACGTCCTATTTACGGCTAACGAAGATGGAACCCGATAGATCAGAAGGTTTTCCGAACAAACACGTCAAAAAAAGTCTTGTCATTCTCTGGAATTTCGGACCAGAAGTTAAACTTTTTACTTTCCTTATATACATAATGTATAAGGAAAGTATTGTGACGGGGTCGAAAATTCGAATTCGAGTTTTCGACGGGAAAGCACGTTTCAAGCATCCCTGATCACGAATCGAACATTTTTGAAGTGATGTCTGTGTGTGCGAAAGTATATGTGTGTGTCAGTGAGCCTGTGGAGACGATAACTGACGAACGAATAGACCGATTCGAACGAAATTTGGTACAAAAATTACAATCCGTAAACACTGGAAACCTATTGTTTTTATACGCAATTGAATATTCAGAACCCCCCTAAATTTTCAAATGAAATTTTGAAAAAATCTTAAAATCAAAACCTCTAATAAAGTTACACAAATAGACATTTCTTATGCAATTTTTCATTAGAAAACGATTGGCATAAATTTTAGAACGCTAGCATGAACCGTTCTCGAGATATTGCACATTTTTTAAAAAATTATCAAAAATTCATATAAAAAAAAAAAAAAATTTCCTATTGAGGAACATGTTAAACGACTGTTTTAAATGTTGCTAAATTAACAAAAAACTCGCCTAATGGATAAAAAGGACGCTAAATCAATAAAAATGACGACTCGGTTCGACTCATTGATGAAAATTCAATATCTTGGAAAGAATATAAACATCTACTATAAAAATAATTTTTTTTTTTTTACTGTAAAAGTAGTAAATTCGTTGCGCTATATAAGGAAAGTCATGTGCTGCCCACATCAGATTTTTTTTTTTTTTTGTTACCATTCCTTGAGGTGAAAATGAATTTCGGACAATATATTTTGAGCACTTCCAATTCTTGGCAATTAGGTGAATAATGTTAAAGGATTTGCATAAAGATCATTTGACTAATAGGTTATTCCGTTCATCTCTAGGTGGTTCAAATATATTTTGAGCTTCAGGTGGATTGTCGTCCGTCCTTGGCTCCGCCTTAATCCGCTATGCTAAGTGATTAAGCTGCGCTGGGCAGTTGTAAAAGAAGGAATCACTTAATGCGAACAATCGGCCCAAAATCACATGGACCCGAGCTGCATAGTGTGGAGAAATTTTAAGAGTAACATTTAAGTGTAATATGGACAGATTGCATTTACAGTAGAGCGTGAAGATACAAGTGATTGGTATGTTAAAGATTAGTTACACTGAAATGTTCCTGTAAAGGGCACATTATAGGATAACACGTGGAAATTTTCCGTAGTCATTGCAAAATGCGCGGTAATAACCGCAACCAATCTAAAGCTCTTAAATAATGGCAGCTTTATCATCTCACTCCATTGCACTTGAAATATGTCTCTAATTACAATGAAAACTGCGTTTAAGTGTCCTCTGGAACAGTGTTAGATCTTAGATGTTATTGGTGAATTCAGCTTCACCAAATTCCGACTCCTTTTGTTGGAAATTGTTGAACGAAACCTTTCCTCTCCGCTGTATTCAAGCCAATTTGCGATATGCATGTTCACAGAACAATGTGTCCGTTTCATTTATGAATACAATTCCTTGCATGCACCTTTAAACACGAAAAATAATTCCTATTTTGCATTCTTGACTCAAATGATTGGTTTTTCCAAACGAGAAGGACAATTAAAAAGCACTCCCATTCAGGCTTCCGCACTCAGCACATCGTTCTGTTAAAGTGGCTAAATTTAGACTAAATTAGATTTGGTCGGGAAATGATATAACTGATTACTACAAACGCTTTTAGAGAGGCCCACTTGTGTATTTTAAAACTATTTATATTTCGCTGGAGATTACTTTGAAAGATCTTTGAAAATGAAAAGGTTTTATTTTTCATGATTTATATCGAGGCTATTGGGACAAAAGAATATGCTTTAAGTGTGTTGGTTTACAAACCATTTTAAAACAACGTTCACGTATGGAAACATTTATTTCTTTACTAGATCCATGAAAGCTTTTTTCATGAACTTTTGATTTAATTTAAATGCATGATTTTCAAGTTAAATATGTGTCAGAATCGTCAATTTGCCTTCCAGTTCATTTGTTAGAGAGGGGGAGAAAGAAAGAAATGCGACTAACATTGTTATAATATTTGCAAGGAAAACTAGAATTTCATTGGGTGATGCCAATATCTTCTTGGACTTAAAGCTTTTTTCTCGGAGGATTCTCTTTTAGAACATTAATGAACTTCTAAATGTAAATTTAATATTCAGTGGAGGCAAAACTAGTGTTTTTATCATAGATTTTTTTTATACAAATGCTAACAGTCGGGATATGAAATGGAATTTGACATCTAAAACTATATTGTACTGATACATAAAATCGCTTATAAATAAAGTAGATTATATAAAATAGGTAATTTAGTTTCGAGAGAATGCTTTAAATTTATTAAATTGGATTTCTCGTAGCCTCTATTTTATTTTCCATGAAAAATGTAAGCTGTGTGTGTTCGTATGATGAAACGGAAGAACATAAAATTCGTAACGGCTCCCATTGTGAAAGTTTATGCTTATCCGTAAAATATTTATGCAAATAGAATAATGGATTTAAAGAGACAGCCGCACTTTATATCATTATTGGAGCGAGATGATTTCAATAAGGATAAAATCTGATGTGGCCAGCCCATGACTTCCGCTATAGAATGCCTTCTTTCACAGCGGGAAAATGATGTACAAGATCAACGGCACGATATTTTGAATGTCGAATTGTATAGAATGTCAAACTATTTCGAAGTACCCAATTATAACATATATTTCGCGTCACTCTAAATGGACATTTATCAATATGGATAGTATCCGTAATAAGCAATAGAGAGTTCATGTTTTGATAACAAATGTATCCATTAGACATCATTTCCGTTACCTTAGTGTTATTGTTGCAATTTTAACGATAGTTTCGTCTATCTGGGCCTACCTATCGATATTTTGGCGATATTTCGCTCAATGGATAGCTGAACGCTACAGAAAAACGGAGAAAAGAACATTTCTTATAAATAAATGACTGTTGGCGAATGGTGTAGTGTCAAAATACAAAACGATTTCACAAAGTATTGTCTGTCTTGAATAGAGCGATCTAGATTCACGAGCATGATGTTAACACATTTTTCGCATCTTATTACATATGAAAAGGGAACCTATTTTGCAATTGTTTATATATATTATTTTAATTTTATGGGATTTTTTTATACATTTATTTGAAAAGGTGCGATATCTCAAGAACGGTTTATGCTAGGATTCAAAAATTTGTATCACACGGTTTCTAATGAAAAATGACAGAAGTAATGATTGACATTATTGACATAAGTAATGATTGACATTATTGACATAAGTAATGATTGACATTATAATGATAGACGTGACATTATTGAAAGTTCTGATTTTTTTCCTAAATTCAAATATTCGAGTGCATGCAAAATGAATATATTCACGGATTTCAATTTCTGTACCCAATTTCGTTTAAAACACTCCATTCGGTTGTGAGATATCGTCTCCACAACAGACTCACGCATCCCTTCAAAAACGATAGATTTGAGTTGAGAGATGCTTAAACCGTGTCCTTCCGTTCAAAACTCGAATTCTAGTTTTCGACCCCCGTCACAATAATTTCCCTATACAATATGCTATGTATGTAGAGAAAGAACAGTGTAGAAGTGACAGTATAGACAGTAGAGCGTGTATGGCTTATTTGAAATATCGAGAGAGCGTCGATAGCTCAATGGATAGAGCATCGTCTGAGCAGACGTCAATCGGTCATTCCATTCCTCACCGAAACGCGAGTTATTTATTGAATTGTAAAACCGCGCTCCAAAGCAGTCATTAAATTATAATTTAAAATGTAGGTATTATGCATAGGACATATTACATGCAACATGAGGATTAAACTATAAATGAATTTAGATAAAAATCCACTTTTAAATCGAATTGAGTCAGTCTTTTGATTCGTGGACTCATAAAGTGAAAGTTACACAATTCTCCCTTCCCAACGTGCTTACTTGATACACGTTGTATGTAAATCTGATGTGGACGGCACACGACTTTCTTTATACATTGACTCCTTTTACAGTCAGAAAATAATGTACATTATTTTTAACGTTGAATTGTACGTTGGGCGATTTTCCGGACGACGACATGTAAAACTATTTCTCAATTAACTTATATTTACATATAAGTACCCAACATATGTTCAGCGAAATATAAGTACTCAATTAACTTATATTTCGCGCATAATTATCTAAATGGACAATTATCAATATGAATGGCATCCATAATAAGCAATAGAGACCACCTATTGAAATATTTTAATTAATACAACAATTAGGCTTCAGTTTCATGAATTGAGCGTCATTTTTGCAATTTTGAAGATAATTTCGTCAATCTGGGTTGAAATATTGCCAAGTTGGCGATACCTCGCTCAATTATTCGCCAAGTTCGCTAAATGTACCACTCAGTGTTACAGACAAACGGAAAGGAGAGCATTTCTTATATACTAGAAGGTATGCTCATTATATGGACGGAAATCAGAATCTGCGAAACGTGACTTCCCATTTGAAGTCATTTTTATCAATTGGGCGACATTTTTGTAAGTTTGACAACATTTAAAAAAGGCGCCAAAGGGCACGCTCAAAGCTGAATAAATAGCGAGTGCTCATCGTGTGATCTCTAACAGATTAATTTTTCGGAAGTGTTGGGTTCTTGTGCTTTTGTTAATTGTCGTCTCTTATAATAATAATAATAATGAACATTTCTCCACACAATACACACAATACATACAATTTCAGCTTATAAGAGAATGTATAACAGTGGGGCAAGAAACTGTGGAAAAAGGCGCTTTAGTTGGACCTGACGGGTCCACAGCCCTCAGGCAATATGCTAGCATTAAATCAATGGTCAGTGGCAGGACAGCAGCCATAACAAAATGAACAAAAAATGAACAAATGAACAACAAAATGAACAACAAAAACAAATAGCAAAACAAATAAATAATGGGTCAACAAATCGATTCGTCCTGTAATAGAAATATCTTTTCGTATTTCTTAAAACTATTTTCATGGTTCAGTGATTTTAAGAAAAGTGGAAAAGAATTCCATCATCTTGAGCCGGTAGAATTGATATTTAAGTATGTTTAAATATTTAGCCTTGCTGCCCCAACCGGGAATCGAACTCTAGATCTCCGAACTGGCCAGCCGACGCTCTACCGTTGAGCTACTAGGACGAAATAGCAAGCTTTTATTGTCAAAGTGGACTCTGCATTCTTCACCCTGTAATGTTCGATTGGCGGGCAACTGACCATCTGACTGACCACCTCCTTCTATTTTCACCTCAGGTTGCTCCTACTATTTTTGACCAGGTCAGTATCCTGCCCGGTCGTTAACTTCTCAATTTGGAATCGGCGCTCAATATGCCAGAGTCCACTGAATCCATGCTAGTCGTATTAGAGTCACTTTCAGATCTCCGACATCTTTGCACTCACGTACAGGGTTGATTGGTTCGGGCGCCATTGTAAAGAACTTTGAAACTTGACTCCTTTCTGGCCAGCCGACTCTCTACCGTTGAGCTACTGGGACGAAATTGCTTTTATTATCGAAGTGAACTCTGCAGGTATAAGCTGTTTGTAGTAGAAAAATGGGCTCAAAGTAGATTCTTATTTCTAGAATTATAAATATGATCGTGAAAATGAGCGAAACAGGTGCTGATGATGATGAATATGCTGAAACATCTTGCTTCTACGAGTTCATTACTCTAGTGACTTATGTGTATAAAATTCACCGTTGCCCTTTGTCTGAGTTTGTTCCTTTAAATTTACTCCTCAGAGATTAAAGTCTGCAAGAGTTTTCTGCGAAATGGAAGCCTTGGGATAACTCATGACGTTTCAAAGTACAATCCGTTAACATTTCTGTAAGCCACAGTATATATTGCTACCAGCCCACTTTTCTGAACCATATAGGTGATGACAAGTCTGATGTTTCTATCGGTTACTGATCCGTGTGTGAGATGGGAGTAGCCGTCACGCCATTGGAACACAGCACAGACCACTCTACAGCCATGTTATTGCAAATAAGCGGGAAATTGTTTGAAAGAAATAGCCGGTTGAAATTGCGGATTCAAACGACTTCAACTATGGTCTGGATTACGCTGGCCGATTGGTAATCTGCGAACTTTGGTTCCTTTTCAATACTTCATATGCACCTACGTATTGTTACGACTTATGCTGCTAGCCTGCTGATTGTCTGTATTGATCTCGAAGAGAACTCGAAACATTTCCTTTCCGATAATTCGATAAAATGTTTAATCATGATGTCTGTTTCTTATTTCGTGTCCCTTCCGATTGTTCGTCCTTTACGATATGCTGCCAGAGTTTTGTGAAATCTTCCGATCTAATGATCCGATCATTTTCCTTATAATCCGATCCTATCTTCCGATTATTTTCGCAACCGGCTCTGTGTTTTGCGTCCAATGTTAACGGATGTAGCGGCAAGAAACTGAATTCATAACTTCTGCGTGGAAATACATTAATAGCTCCCGGTTAGAAGATATATATGTATCTAAAGCTTTGTTATTAACCCTCGTCGACTGCGAGGCTTCGCTACACTGCAGTTGAATCAAGCCTTGCAAGAACCGAATGCATTATATTGATTGGATAAACTATGAATAGGATATTTCTTCTAATTTTCATTCATATCTATTAATTTGTTTTCCTTATTTTTCTCCTTGTATGAGTTTCAAATTCGCTCTATGTTGTTATAACTTATTTCCAAGTGTTTTGTCTGCGAATGTTTATAGATTCCGGGCACGATACTAATCGTTCCGCTTCTCTTCAGCCAACCGATTGCTGCAAGCAAATCCATTCCCAGCGGTTCTTAATTTCGCCAGTTAATCAGACCCTCTCCCTCCTCATCGGTGGGAGGATGCGGAGAGAGGAGGGGAGTACTTGATCTAATTTCCTCCAGCTTTCTTCATCCATGCAAAAGCAAAGTGTCAGACGCTGTTCACTTGACCATTAAGGCTGGTCAAGTGATGGAGTGACCACGGTCACGAAGTCTCACTTCAGTGAGCACGGGTCGATCGTTTTTCCCTTAGAAAGGGGTACGTCCCTGTGTACATAAACATGCATCGAACGCAGTTTCTAATTGAGCTTTCGGCGGAAAAGTCACATAAATCAAACGGGGAAGCTGAGTGTAGGAGTATCGTAACTAGGGTTTATAGTGTTCGTGTCAATACACCACTGTAATATCGTAAGTGCTGATCCAGACACTGTGTGATAGTAGCTGTAAAATCTACATAAATGAAATGGAAGTGTGCACTCTCTTTTAGTTGAAGATCTCTGTTGGACAGGTTTTACTATCGACTTACTAGAAAGGTCACTCATAAAATACTTTTCAAGCTGATGTTTATACAAAAACGTCGTTAGCATGCTTACTCGGTATTTTATAACGAATAGTTTCAGTACTTTTAAGAGTCTTATAATTACTTGTACAGTATACATCGCAAGAAACGAAATTTTGGAAATCCTCGATCTAAAAGAAAAACCCTATCCATTTATACAATTTTGAATGCACAAAGATGCATCTTTTATTAAAAACTTATGAATTAATTGGTAGGTTTCTTCGAAGTCTGTGTTCAAACTAGCATTTAAAAGCCCAAAATATTGAAAATATTGATCAAAAATATTATGACTGGACCTTTTCTAAACTCATTCATCAAGTTTCTTGTGCAGACGCGAACTTCCATAAAGATCCACTAATATATATATAATATATAATCCAAAAGGTAAGTTCCAAATCTGAAAAAAAGAAAAGAACAAGAAAAGGAATAGTACCAAAAGTTGGCCGAGGGGGTTTGTGACCCCCCTCATCTCGGTTCAGCATGCTTTACGCCATGGCCACACTCCCGGATGCCGGTACCAGTACCGGTACCATTTTCAACGTTGACGAAACTGCGTTGTTTTTCAAATGTGCTTCAGGCAAGATATTAGCGTTTAAGGGAAAGCGTTGCAGTGGGGGGAAAGACAGTAAAGAACGAGTCACTTTATTGGTTGGGGCTTACATGGACGGCAGTGAAAAGCTACCTTTGCTCATGATAGGCAAATCTGCTAATCCAAGATGTTTAAAAAATGTCAAATCAAAACCAGTAGTGTATAGATCAAATAAAAAAGCTTGGTTGACTGTAGAAATTTTTAAAGATTGGCTGCTGAAACTTGATAAAACGTATCAACAAAAGAACAGAAAAGTTCTCTTGTTTATTGGCAATTGCACTGCGCATAACTCTATTCCACATATGGACAATGTAAAGGTTACTTTTTTCCCACTAAATATGACTTCAGTTGTGCAACCGATGGACCAGGACATCATAAAAAATCTCAAGCATTTTTACAGATGCCTTTTTGTTCGAAACCTCCAGATTCTTTCAGGGACAAAAACAAAAAAACAGTAATAAGTGTCCTTGATGCAGCACGATGTGTCACAATGCATGGTCTCAAGTAACGGAAACCACAGTAGCAAATTGTTTTCGAAAAGCAGGATTTACCAATAAAACTAACCCAGCTGAGTTCTTAGAAGAAAATGTCCCCCCACCGGACGCATGGGGTAACAATATGGGCTTGACATTCGAAGAATACTTCAATTTGGACGAAAACGTGGAAGTTTGTGGAGAACGGTCAGATCAAGACATTTTATCAGAAGTGTTAAGTAAGACGAGTGCAGCGGAGTACGATATCGAGGATGATATACAGGAGGAAGAAGAAGAGACGCCAATCCCTACATCGTCGGAGGCGCTTTTTCATCTAGGCGAATTTCGTCGGGACACTGAAGGACAAACAGACGTGAGTGAAGCTGTTTTCCGTTCACTAAACATGCCTGACGATTTTGCTAACTTTAAACGACTAAACTCTACAAAACAATCAGACATTGCACAACATTTTCTAAAACTGCAATTTTCTGTATTGAATGTAATACGTACATATATGTAGCTTACGTAAATCTTATTTTGTTTACATACATATAGTGTTTAAGTCCTTCATACCATGATATTTCTCAATAAATATTTACTAATTGACAGAATAACCTTTACAAGCATTCAGTGGAGCTGAAACTAAAGTTAAAAGATATAAATTTTTTAAATCGAAGTTTTAGATAATTCGAATTTTTTTAGTGGTCCCTTCAGCTTCGAATTATCCAAGTTGCACTGTATATATATATATATATATATATATATATATATATATATATATATATATATATATATATATATATATATTTTCGCCCCTTAGCATCGAGCCGGGTCTTCTCTCTATCGGCAGCAGCGTTGATCCTCGCCCGACGAGCTTCCTCCAACCGTGCCTGTAGGTTTTGAACATATTCATCAGGCAATAAAGGAGCATCACATGTTTTTCTAAACATTTCATCACACGGTAGTCGTAGATTCGGCCAAACAACACCCTCGATTTGAAAGAATACTTTGTAGCAAATTGGTTTCATCGCTTTCTGTCCAGATTTCATCTTTTCATCGCATCTTGTCCGGCTTTCATTGCTACATTTCGTCTTTTCTTGTTTCGATTTCATCTAACTTAACTGTTCCTCCGTCGTTTGTCTAGTTCAGAGTAAGGCGAGGGGAGTAACCAGATGCTAAATTTGAAAATTAATCTGGCGAGCAGCATCACTTTTGATGATTCTGATATTCAAAGCCAAACCTAAGATCACCTTTCACTAGGTGTTATTGATACGACCATAACGTAAGTTCATTTCCGGATTTAAAAGGGGATTTTTCTTCATACCGCAATATCCATTTTGCCTGATGGCCACTAACTGGTTTCTCATGCAGATCATTGGCAGCCAATGCCATTTCTCCTCATACTCATAGAGTGGAGATTTTCTCTTTGTATAACCCCTCTCTCCACCAATCCAGTTCACTTTCAAGCGAGCTTATGAAGAGTGCGATGATAAAGAACACACAGACAGAGATGGCATATAAATAAGTGATGTTAATTCCAGAAAGATAATGCAATACAGCAATGGCATAGACAGGGTGATCAGTAAGCAGTAGGGCTACCTGTTGCGGCGATACAAGCAGCAACCCTTTGAGGAACAGATGCAATGAGCGTGCGGATAGTTTGCTGAAGGATAGATTAGCATATGGCTTCAACCATTCTCCACAGATCGTCCTCTGTTTGAGTCGGGAGCAGGGCAGTCAAACGACGTCCAATCACGTTCAATAAATACTCGATGGGTGAGAGATCTGGGAACAGCGGAGGCCAAGGAAGCACCTGGATACCTTGCAAGGCTTGTCTACTGATGATTACCGTATGCACGGTCGAACGTTATCTTACTGAAAAACAGTATTTTGCAACCGCTAAAGTTAGGGCAGTGCAACCTGCCGCAGCACCTTATCCTCATATCATCGTGCCGTCATTGTGACTCTGACACGAACCAGAGGCGACCGGCTATCGAAGCCGATGACATTCTAAACCATGATGCCGCGTTATCGAGCAGTATGGCGTTCAACAGTCGTAGCAGGATTGGATCAGTTTCTACGTCGCCTCCAGACTCTCACACGACGACTGACGTTCGACAAACAGAAACGAGACTCGTTGCTGAACACTACCTTGTTCCATTCAGTCTTCCAAGAGACTCGGGCCCGACACCATTGCAATCTCTCACTTCGGTGTCTTGTCGTCAATGGCAGTAAAGGACGGTTTAGGTGCTAAACGGTTTTGACCAATCGTCGAGAAACTGTTCTTACTGATATTGGAACATCCAATGTATCCTGCATATTCTGCAGAATGTTGACAGTCGTTGTTTGTGGAGCCGCCGCTGCATGCCTTCGAATACGTCGGTCAGCGCGTATGTCTGAATGGAACTGTGCCACTGCGACAATCCACATGCCTTTCTT
The DNA here is from genome assembly GCA_951213105.1 of Amaurobius ferox. NCBI lineage: Eukaryota > Metazoa > Arthropoda > Arachnida > Araneae > Amaurobiidae > Amaurobius > Amaurobius ferox. The sequence continues at coordinate 141,463,653 of OX578148.1, read as the reverse complement.
CAATCTATCTTCTCCAAATCCATTGCACAGTAAACGCATCTACGCGTGTTTCAGCGGCGATACGCTTGTACGATCACCCAACCATACTTAGGTCTAAAATGAATCTCCTCGAACGATTGTCCAAATGCTGAAACAGACTTCGCCGTCCTCGGCCAGGCATATCTTCACGAACATGTTTCTTCTGAAACGAAAAACAGCTCGGAAAACGGGGTTTCATAGTCGACAGACAGTAACAACTGTTGGCTCATCTGCCGTTTCCATCCCTTTATCCCGCGCTCTAATCACGTAACCTACTTGCATTTCAGATCATTTACATACATCTGCCAGCTGCGTTTGTCTCGCAGTTTGCATAATTATACGGCCAAAGCTTCATGGTGTTGCATTTCGGATAGTGTATTAAATATTGTATTCTTAAAGCGGGGGGGGGGGGAATCTCTAGTTGAATAACATAAATTTTAGCTAATACCTATGTATGTATCTTTTCTATTCAATTATTGTCATTTTTATCTAAACTACATAATTGTATCTCTGATTATTTTTAACATTGTTGTGATTATTTTATAGCGAATTTTACATAAAATACTATATTTTATGACCCAAATTTAGTTTTTTGTACCTTTTTGAAATTCTCAATAGGGTACCTTTACAATTTGTTACCATAATCTTATTATGTTGTACTAAATTTGTATGATTTTTTTATTTTTTGACTCCTCAGTCTTCTCCCAGTCATCCATCTTGTTGCCCCAAACCCTCGGGTAAGCCGAATGGTTGTTCAGAAAAAAGAAGAAATGTATAAAGTAACGGTGATATGCAGAACTTTGCGTAGTTGGCGTTTCGATTAACCACCTTGAGTCAATACTGTTTTTCTGAATGCGTCTATTAAGTTTTTTCCTTCATTTTATTCATTTTATTATCCTATTTCATTGCCATTTTTCTTGTTTCCGCCTATTCTTTTTAATTTCCTTTTCCATTTTTTTTCTTCCTTTATTTTTCATTTTTTATTGCCATTTGTGTAAATTTACATAGCTGTCCATTTGAACTTAAAATTTTACTATTAGGTTTAAATTTAGATAAATAGCTTCTAATTGTAACTAATAAATGAACGTACAATTATTACTTTCCGAATTTATTGATTTATTTATTTTATTTTTTTAATTTTTGGTTACTTTTGTTTTACAAAATTTAATCGAATGTTTTGTGATGTCTATGTAAGTATATGTATATTGTCTTTGTATGTCTATATATATTGTCTATCTATGCATATGTGTATTATTTTTCCCAGCCTTCTCTTGTAACTGGATCTTTTGTAACCCTTTGGGTGAGCTGGGTGGTCTGGGTCAATAGAAATAAGAATATAGTAACAAAGAACACTAGGGAATATAGAGAAGTTATGGTTTTCACGAAAATTTTTGATTTCGTGATTTGGGTGACATTATAGGATTAAGGATCTCCTGAATATATTTTGACTCATTTTAGAGTGATGTCCGTCTGTCTGGGATCAATCTCTTGTGTACTCGATAGTTCTCACACATATTAATGGATTTTTATGAAATTTTTTATCCGGCCTCCTTGACGCAAAATCTAGAGAGATAGAATTTTCTGAAATTCGAGCGAAAACTTGAATGGAATTCAAAATTGTTCTTAACATGGCAGTATATTACAGAACATGACTTCATTATGCTTATGAGCTCCATGATCACGGAAATTTATATTTTCAATTATTGTAGTAAAAAATATCCGTGACACCATTTTTGAGATGTCTCGTCCCGACAGGGGTTGTTGTTGTTGAGACCCAGACCGTCCGACCTACCAGAAAGGTGTAAGGTAACTGTATGGACGGCCGGGAGTCCCGACAGGGGTGAACATCGTCAAACTTGGTATCCGTCGAAATATTTTTAAGTCGAGTCTTTTAAAATGAAGGGAAACGTGCCATAATTGCAATCAACTGGACACACAATGTAGAATTTTCAATTTTTTTCTTGTAAAATTTAATTTAAAAATATTGCAATTTATATAAAAATGAATTCTGGCATGAGAAAGCAGAGTTCAACCACATTCCAGTTAATTCTATGGTCAACATTTAGTGTCTTAAATTTTAATTAAAAAATTAAATATTTTTTTAATTAAAATTTTTATTTTCCCTGCAATGCGTGGTAATGTATAGGGAAAGTATTGTGATCATGCTGAAAATCGTCACTCAAGTTTCCGACGGATTGACTCGTTTTGGGACCTCTAGAATACAAAAAAAATATTTTTGAGGTGACGTCTGTATGTGTGTATGTGTGTGCATGTATGTATCCACTCTAACTCAAAAACGAATAGACCGAATTTCATAAAATTGGGTATGTAAGTCACTTAGGTGTGACCCTGGTACCCTGGTTTTTGATACGATTCAGGAAAAAAGAACCCGCCTTTTTTTTGCGAAATGGCTTGCAAATATATCATGTATCCACCATAGCTAAAATACTAATTGACCCAATTTCACAAAATTGGGTAGATATTTCACAAAATTATGTGTGGGATACCCTGGTGCTGATTAGATTTTGGTACGATTCGCAAAAGAACAAGCTGTCATTTTTTTACGAAAATGGCCCGCAAAAATCGCCAAAATCTAAAAAAAAAAAATTACTTATGCTCAAATGTATGAATTAAATACTTGTTATATACGTAATTTTTGACGAGAGAAAAGAATAAGCCATTATTCTAAGACTAACAGCTCTCTAGATATTTGAGTTTTCGCATATTTTTCACACATGTTTTACGTTGCCTTTAAAAGTATCCAATTACCAAATAAAAACAAAAATTGAATTAAAAGTGCAAATTGAGTGTTATTTCGTGCCATTAAACTCAATTTAATGAATTATTAAAAAGGTAGAGAAAACATGAAGTTGAGCCATCAGAGAAAGTCACGTGCCGTCCACATCAGATTTTTTAACTTGTAGTTGGAAAGTTCAACACTCATTTTGGATTCTTATACTTGTTACAAAAAATATATTACGTGTTTCTGTCTGTGAAAGTATCATTTCTGAATTTTATTAGATAAGCATGCTTCATATAAAGCGATAAAACTTGACGACTATTTTCAGACTTCTATTTTTTAAACTTCTTATACATTAATGTGCTTCACTCACTTTCCAGTTATTAAAAAAAAATTAGGAATAAATCGAAGCACCTTGTAGCAAATGTGTTTTCACGTCCCATTGGGTCGTTCATCATTCGTAGGACGTGCTATTGTTTCAAAGATCTGATGACTTTTCCTACGAAATCAAATTTATTTTCTTATTTGTAGTTCATCATGGATAACACGTGCTATTGTTTCACAAGAAAGATCTATCATGCATAAATCATTGATTATGAAAAACTTTCCAATTGAAATGCAATTGTATTTAAACATTCTAAAATGCGATACATTCAGCGGTAATATTTTTTATACAATAATTTATTACATTTGAAAGCTAAAGCTTCATCGAAAAAAATGAACTTTATTCAAATGACGTCATTGAAATATAAATCGCCTGGTTCTCTATATGTAAAAGCTGTAAATATTTCATTAACACACTTTTATTCCATTCCTTTCATTCATCACAATACTACAATAATTTATTTTATATAAAAACATAAAACCATGGAGGTAAACATAAGTTAACTCTATGCTTAAAACTTCATCGAAAAAGTCTGATAAAAAATAGTCTGTTCTCTATGTAAAATCAATGAATGTTTCCTTCATATCAGCTATATTTCACACTCAAAGAGCTAAATAATTTTGTGTTAAAGAAATTATGCAATTCGTATACAACTCTTTCTACATCTTTATGTGTTTACATTATCCATAAGTGAAAATTAGGCTTCGTTGTAGAAATAATCAAAGTTGGATGATCATTTAAACTCAACTATATTGTAATTGCGTTGTTTCAGAATGTAGATGCACGGAAGGAAATTAAGCAAAAATAAAGAGGTTTTAGGACGCATACAACACTCAATATAAATTAAAAAGAACTTCAGAAATCACAATTTTGACACAGATGGATGGCATTGATCATTTGAACTCAAATATATTGTAATTGTGTTGTTTCAGAATGTAAATGCACATAATTTAAGCAAAAATAAGGTAGTTTTAGGACGGATACAACACTCAATATGAATTAAAAAGAACTTAAAAAACCACGATTTTGAAACAAGATGGATACCCTATTTTATTTTGAAGTGGGTCACGTGATCTCTTCATATAATATGGATGTCATTATTATTTTAATTTTTATTTAAAAAACTACGGAATATATTTTACTGAAATTTTTTCATATTTGTTATTGCATAATTTGAATATTTCCTAAAACTTTCGAAGCCATTTGTGAATTTTAAATTCGCCTAAAAAATGTTTGAAAAATGAGATCCCATAGGGTTCAATGTATTTCATTTTTTCAACCCGGGTTCAGTCCGAAACTAATTGGGTGTTATTATTCATTTATATTCATTCGTACCACGTGCTATTTTTAAAAACATCTGTTTACTTTCCTACAAAATCAAATTCATTTTCTTATTTGTAGTTCATCATTCGTCGCACGTGCTATTGTTAAAAAAAATCTGATTCCCTACAAAATCAAATTCATTTTCTTATTTGTATTTCACAATGCATTTAAAAGAGAAAATAATTTTCTTATATTATATCCAATTTGCTGTTTGAATGGAGCTTTATTTCATTTGACAACTCAACTTTCATTTGACAACATTTGACTGATTTGTGCCCCTCAGCAGAAGTGCATCACGTTGTCAAATGAGATTTCAGATTTTCAAAATTAAAAAATAAATTAAATATCTTCATCTTAGAGCCGTGGGGATCACACAGTCGAAAATGACATGTAGAACAAGTATATAAAATATATTTCAGCAATTTTATTCATTTGTTTCATATTTCACGATTTTCGCGGCCATTTTGTAAAATAGGGTCTGTTTTATTTTTCCTAATCATGCCAAAATCTAATCAGTATCAGGATAACTCTCATCTGACATAACTGCTAAATTTTAAGAAATTTCATTAAATAGTTTTCTCACTGCTGTGAAAAACGTTCTTGAGTTCACCCAAATAAAAAAAAAACTTCATATCTCGAGAATGATCCATCTTAGAGTAATGGGGATGGTCATATTTTTCTTCGGTGTCAACAATGACATGCATTTAATGGATACATTCGTAGTATTTGATTTTAGATCGTGACGATTTTTGCGGGCCATGTCACAAAACCGGCAGGTTCTTTTTTTAACTTGTACCGAAATATAACCAGCATCCCGCAACGTATATACCCAATTTTGTGAAATTGGATTCATTCGTTTTGTAGTCAGAATGGATGCATGCGGTTATTGCGAGCCATTTCGCAAAAACAAGGTTGGTTATTTTATATTAGTTTCGAATCGTACCAATATCGAATCAGCACCAGGGTCACTCATAGGTGACTTATCTACCTCATTTTGTGAAATTGGATTGACTAGGTTTTTGGCTAGAGCGGGAAAGGCGTTCTTTTATCCCGTATCGTACCAGATTCTAATCAACGCTAGAATCTGGTACGATTCTAGCGTTGAAATCGTAATCCACAAGTGACTTACCTATAATATTTTATGAAAGTGGGTCAATTACTTTTTGAGTGGGTAGATATATGCATTGAAAAGATAGGCATATACATATGCACGCACATACATACACAAGCACACACACACACTCGCACGCACGTACACGCACATGCACGTACACGCACACATACACATACACGCACACACACGCACACGTACACACATAAGCATACAGAGGATACTAGAGAATAGACTGAACCCTTTTCTTGGCGAGTGGCCTTTAAAACTGTTTTTTCTGCCGGGGTACTCTTGAGCCCGGGTAAACAACTTATGCCGAAAACGGCAATGTTGGACGGGGATATTCGTGAGGGGTTTTGAGACTTTATTTATAATTATTATAATTTTATGTGAAAAATGTGCAACATCGTTTATTTGGATGAAAAAGACACAAGTGGCAGCCCAATTCTCACATGCTGTCCATGAGGAAATGCCTTTTACATTCCACCCCAATCACACCTCAATAGTCAAGAGCTTTAAGAGCGATATTAGTAATGATCATTAATAATGTTACTGCTGCTGCGTTATATATTGTAAATAGGGCAGGATGCTGGTTTGACCCAAAATTCTGTTGCAGCATCTGTCACTGAGAGTAAGAGTCCTCGCCTAAAAGTCTTGTATAGACGTTTGTACAGATTATTTGTCAACTATATTTTTCAAAAACATTCGATACATCACATAAAGCATTTCGGTAACTATTTGCAAAATGCAAAAAGTCAACATGTTTGCGGAATCTTGATTTATCTTGATTACATCTTGATATATTACAATAATTTGCGTGTCATTTCAAAGCACAGCGCATTCAATCAAATGAAAATAGCCGCCCTTTGCGACCATCCCGTGTTGTTCTTGAAAAAACTCTTACATTGCAATAGAGCAGACGCACGGATCTAAAAAGCTTCCTCACGAGCTTGTGGTGTTTTCTAACAATTAAACTCAGAATGACGCGTTTATTTTATTATTGTTGTTTTTTTCTCAATTTTACTATTGAGAAACAATTTTAATGTATTGAGGAATTTTGCACAATAATTGTTGGAAAACAATGATAATTATTTGAAACATATCAAATAGGAGTGCATCAAAAATGAATCAAAACAAGTTTCAAAGTTGCATGAGCTATATGATTTTCACTTTATAATTTTCGTATTTATGGACGAGCAAAGTGTAGCACATTCTATTTCTAACGACGCAAAATCAACATTAGCTTGAATTATGAATCCCTTTAACCTAAAAACCGCAATAGTTAGCTAGGTAAAATTTTGCATACATTTTGCATTGTACGCAGATTTGCAGAATTCCAACTTCAATTTTTAAAACGAACTGTAACTTTTTAAACCGCGCATGCTCAATATAATTCTTACAAATAACATGTAAACAAACCCTTTTAAACAGCTCCTCCAATCATCATTTGCATACAAATTGAAATGGGCCACTTTGATGTCATTGTTTTTCCGTATTCTAATGTGTTCAATTTAATATTTAAATTCTAAAAACTTATAGGCTATTTTGTATTACGATTTTCAAATATAGAAATTAATTTTTTATACGTCTCATTTCATAATTTTTCTGTTAAATTAAGTATTGATTTGCAATCTTTCACAGCTCGCATACTTCATAGGCGTGAGTCCATTTAAAGCCTGGCTTCTTTTGCTAAACAAAGGAAAATGATTTTTTTATTCTTTAATTTTTTCACACAAAACCAACTGCGTTGGTTGACTTTTATGAAATTTATTTAAATCTAAATAATTAGGAATACATTCTCTGAAGCCATTTTATAAATATATGAAATGGGGGAGGGGTATTATTAAACAAGAGCGAAATGTGGACAATATGTGTGTGTTTATAGAGAACAATCTAAGGAAAACAACGCTCTATTTACGTTATCTGCCAGGAAATTATAAAAGCCTATAACGCGAAGCTTATCAATAGCATTTGATGTTTTGAATTTATTATTTGGGAATCATGCTTTTTTGAATGGAATAGGTAATTATTAATTATTAAGATCATTATATCTTTATCAACTGTACTATTTTGACACTAAATAGGGAGACTTGAAAAATTTCGGGATATATTAGCGATGGTAAGCCACATTATTTCATTTTTATTCATTAGATTGACAGATTTGCGCAAGAACTAAAATTATTTCAGAAATAGATATTTTAGAACTTTTATAGAGTTCGGAACTAAAATATGAATTCAAAAGCTTATGAAATGGGTGTATATGTAAATTACAATGAGTATATGCGTGAATGGATACACATAATATACCCATTTATTATTATATCTTCATCTAGTTCTATTTACACATCGACTTTCATCTAGTTCTATTTGCACGTCGACTTTACCAACCTGAAATCAACTTTATCAAATTTCAAGCGAAGTGCACGGTAACACAAGATTTATAACAATACGAAACAATGCCGTTGACACCCAAACACCCAGAAGACGAGTTCATGAAGTCACGTGTGCCTTCTCTGTACCCCTTGAAATGTCTTCTATAGCCCTGCGTAGGCTTGAGCGCCCTTGCACATTCTTCTCGTTGCGCAGCGAACTTTCAATTTTCTTCAAATAAATTTGCGGAAAAAATATCGTCTGAATAATCCTGTGTCTATGGAAGGTTTAATGTTTTGTTTTTTATTAATATCTAGACAATCCCTGGTTTAAGAAACTCGAAACATGGACTTCATTTGAAGTGGGGTGTTCCAAGGCTATTCCAGAAAGTTCATTAAATTCGGCGCTGTCGTTCTCGGGTGATGATGAGACAAACGCAAGTAAATAAATAGATATATTTTCAATTTTATTTATATAGAGGGTAATACTCAGAAACATTTCGTCTGTCTTTCTGCTGAATCACATAATCTGTTCGCTCAATCCATTTAAATTAAATGGCATTAATTAAAACCTTAGAATTTTGTAAGTTTTCAGTTTCATGTCCCGTACCTACATGCACATTATTTAATATACCGCTTCATCTCTGGAAACATCTGAACTGATGTTAATAATCGATATGGATACCGCTATCTTGAGATAAAGCCGCATATATATTAACATCCAACAACATCCTTTTTAGTAAACCCTTCCAGTAAACAACATCCTTTGTAACACTTTACGACACAGTTAAAAAGTGTTTATGACTTTGTTCATTCTGTCTGTCTGTCCGTCCTTTCGCACGATAACTGCCGTGAAAATGGCGTTATCCAAATGAAATTTTAGTATGTTGTTCAGACGGTCTGTGGGACAGATGGGAATGTAAATGAATGATATCACCCAATTAGTTTTGAATGGAACCCGGGTTGAAAAAGTGAAATACACTGAACCCTATGGGACCTCATGTTTCAAATATTTTTAAGTGTATTGAAAATTTACAAATGGCTTTGAAAGTTTTAAGAAATATTCAAATTATCCCATAAAGAATATGAAACAAATTTTAGCAAAATATATACGGTAGTTTTTTAAATAAAAAGTAACATAATAATAACACCCATATTACATGAAAAGATCACGTGATCCACTTCAATGTGTTAAAATCTTCACTTGTGTCAAAATCGTGATTTTTAAAGTTCTTTTTAATTTATATTTATTATTGTATCTATGCTAAAATCACTTTATTTTTGCTTAATTTCTGTGCATCTATATTATAAAACAATGTAATTACAATATATTTGAGTTTAAATGATCATCTAATTTTGATTATTTCTACAACGAAGCCTAATTTTCACTTATAGAGAATGTAAACACATCAAGATGTAGAGTGAGTTGTATAAAATTTGCTGAATTTCTTTAATGCAAAATTATTTAGCTCCGGAGTTTGCAACATAGCTGATATGAATGAAACATTAATCGATTTTACATAGAGAAGCAGACTTTTTAGATGAAGTTTTAATTATAGAGTTAAATTACTTTTACCTCCATGATTTTAAATTTTAAGTAAAATAAATTATTGGAGTACTGCGATGAATGAAATAAAAATGTATGAATGAAATATTTACTGCGTTTACATAGAGAGACAGAAGATTTACATTTCGATGACGTCATTTGAATAAAGTTCATGTTTTTCGGTGACGTTTTAAGTTTTCAACTATAATAAATTATTGTAATATTGTGATCATTTTAAAAATATGACCGCTGAATGTATCGCATTTTAGAAATGTTTAAATAAAATTGCATTTCAGTTGGAAAGTGTTTCCTAATCAATGCTTTATGCATGATTGATCTTTTCCCATATCCTGAGCAGCTTCTGTAGACGCGCCATGTAATAATCTAATATCCATTTTGTATTTTAGCCAATGAAATAATGACATTAGATTGAGTCTAACGCGGAAGCATTCGGCTCCAAATGCGTTCCAAAATGCCTATATTTTATCGATTTGAGTTCAACAGCGTGTACTGTACTTATTTATTGAGAGAAAGCTTAAATGAAAGAAGGATTTCAAGTTGCGCAATTACAATTTTGACGAATTAAAATTATATTACACGTAAGTGTAATTCACAAAAGTAAGAGTAAGTTCACAGTGTAAGTCAAATTTACAAAAAATATGAAGTTGAGCCATTAGATGCAAAACGAGAAAGATCAATCATACATAAAGCATTGATTATGAAACACTTTTCAACTGTAATGTAATTTTAATTAAACATCTCTAAAATGCAATCCATTCAGCGGTGATATATTTTTAATGATCACAGAACTACAATCATTTATCTTACTTGAAAATAGGGAGGTAAAAGTACTTTCTAACTCATGCGTAAAACCTCATCGAAAAAGGCAATGCTATAAAATTAGGAATTGTAGAAATAATCAAAGTTTGATGATCATTTAAACTAACACACATTGTATTGCGTTGGCGCAGAATAGAGATGCACAGAAAATACGTTAAAATAAAGCGGCTTTAGGACGGATGCAACACTCAATAGAAATTTAAAAGAACTTTAAAAATCAAGATTTTAACACTGAGAAAAAAGATGGTTGCCCTATTTTATTTTGAGGTGGGTCACGTGATCTCTTCCTATAATATGGGTGTCATTATTATTTAAATTTTTATTTAAAAATCTGCCAAACCTATTTTGCTCAATTTTTTTTTATATATTTTATGAGATCATTTAAATATTTCCTAAAATTTTTAAAGTAATTTGTGAAATTTAACTTTGCTTAAAAAAGGCTTGAGAAATGAGGTTCCATAGGGTTCAACGTATTTCATTTTTTCAATCCGAGTTCAATCTAGAACTAATTGACTGCTATTATTCATGTTCTTTTCCATATGTTTCAACGCCATACTAAAATTTCATTTTGATAAAGCCATTTTTACGGCTTTTATCGTGCGAACGGATAGACAGACAGACAGAATGAACAAAGTCATAAACACTTTTCAATCATGTTGTAAAGTATTAAAAAGGCCATTTTTATCTCCATGAGTCAAACATTCTCCATTCTGGGCTTCGAATAAATAGGATTTTATTTAAAGGAAACTATTTTAAGAATTGAGTGAATGAAACATACTTTTTTTTTATCTCATTACAGCACGACCGTTCAACGCCAATAATTGTTCTCCTCTGAAATTGGAAAGGATCAGAATGTTAGATGACATTCAGAACGTGTTTTGATTTGAAAGACTTCCTCCCTCTCTCTCCCGCCAAACGATTTCGAGTTGAAATAGTCTGAGACAAGTTGAGGGTGTGATAGAGGTAAGATTTTCCCATCTGCTTGCTCTCTTGTATGAATTGAATTATTTTAATCCTATTTGTTTTCATGCAATTTCATTTTGTGCGGATCTATTTATTCGAAAATAGTCATTTCTTAGTTCAAATAAGAGTGGATTCTATCTCATATCGGGAATATTCTGTTTAAATCTTTTCTGATCGAGCTTGGATTACATTTATAAATGAAATATATGCATCGGGATTATGGGTGTCCATAGAACTTTTTCAATCTCAAGTATAAGATCTAGCTTCAGCTCTTTTGTGATCTTGAATGTCCTGGAAGGGAAAAGTGTCCCCTCTTGTCCTTCCCTATGGGGGCTCCCATGATCGGAATGACTGGAATATTGGATTTTGAACCTTTATGTACACAATCTGATCAAAGTCTCATTTACTCTGACTCATTAAATTTCAATCTCATTCAAAATGCTAATTTAAGACCCAAAAATATATGAATCTCTAATAAATAATAAATATAGAATAATAGAATCTCTAATAAATACACTTTAAATTCTAAACCGTAACGTACATTGAGAACCAAATGTCATCTAAAGCGTTCACTATGGATAAAGACAAATAACGTGATTACGATGCATGGTACACGTAATACTGTGGTCTGACGGCGAAGCTACGGCCTTCGAATCCCGGGCACGAATTAGAGCTCCGATTATACATGGAAGATGGAGGTGCTTCGAAATCTACGGTAAATCCAGAAGGGTTTTCATGTAAGCCGACTCTTTGGATGCAACGTGTTTCGTGATGAAATGGCTCCCTTCTCGGCCGTGTATTGTGGGAATGTTTTATAAAGTTGGTTATTTGAAAACAGTATACATAAATTACGTTTCGCAAGGGTGCAAAACGCACAAGTACTGTCTACTGTTAAAACAATATCTCAGACAAATGTTGCTTCAAACTTTCCAGCATGCGTTTAATGAATTTTGACGTTTATCTTAAGATATTTTGCCATTTGTTATAACTCATTTTCGACACATATTTGCTATGGGTCGTTTTTTGATTTCTAAATTAAACGAGCTTATTAATTTAATATGAATGTATAAATAGTTGACCTGATAGAAAGTGGCATCCGAAATGACAGACTTATACTTCTGCTTGAGAACCTTGTTACGAACACGGACCTTCATTGAAGGCTCTTTTGTGAAAGAGAAGAGAAAACATCTTTATAAGCAGCCATTCTTATTACGTCAATCTATTGTTACCCTATTCGATCAGTCGAGGCAGGGTTACAATATTGGACGATTTATAGCAAATTGATCGACTTTTGACGACTTTTTGAAGGTATGAGAATTTCCTGGAAATAATAAATATCCTGGAGATACGCAGAGTCCACTTTGACGATAAGAGCTTGCCATTTCGTCCCAGTAGCTCAACGGTAGAGCGTCGGCTGGCCAGTTCGAAGATCCAGGGTTCGATTTCCGGTTAGTTAAGCAAGGTTCTTTACAGATACCATCCCCTTCTGGAAGTTTCTACGGAGAGTATATATAAGGAATCGTCGCTCAGTTAAGGAGTCGCTAACGTCATATAAAATAAATTGAATGGCGAGGTACGTCAGTGTTTTGATAATAGTATCGTCTGTATTGTGAAATAAGTGGAGCATTTAACGACTGTATCTGACAGTCGTTATTACTGTATCTGACAGTATATTGTATCTTGTGAGATAGTGATTGCAATGTGCTGTATAGTGTTTCTATTTACGCTGTGCCTGTCAATAAACGTAATAGTTATCCCGAAAGGTGGACTCGTTTTTATGTCCTGAGATCCCGAGTTTGATCCTAGATTCATCGTGACCGGGGGATATTATTGAATTTAAAGCTTTATTCCACGAGACTTGTGAGATTTCGAATTATTTAAGAAAAATCACATTGAGAGATGTCATTTAGAATTTCATGACTGCAGTGTGCGGATGCAAAGGAATTGGAAGACTACAGCTGAAATTAAAGATGGCAAAATGGCTTTTTATCAGACTATGTTTAGTTGAGCATCCAAAGCTAACGATAGCCGATCTATACTGTAGCACAATTGAGGCCTCTAAAACTCTTCTACGGAAACTCTACTACTCTTCTCCTAACTGGATTAGAAGCTAACGGTAGACGTCGATGGTGTTATAGACGGTTGTACAGGGTGTCCCAAAAACATTGACCTCGGCTTTTATTCCTTAAATATTAATCTTAGACATATATAATAAATTACAAAGTTGTGTTAAAAAAGATACAGAATTTTACGAAATCGATAAAAATTTTCAGGGGATCACATTTGAAGGAACACAAAATTTAAATTTTTATACAGCCCTCGTACAAAAACATTTCCAACGAGTAAAATGTGCCCCATACACTAATAAGGTGATGTACAAAATTTCAGCATTTTATCATAAAAAGTCCCAGAGTTATGCTTAAACAAAGTTAGAGAGGGATTAATCACACATTAAAATGTAAATGTTTACAGCAAGAGTGAAAATGACGCAGCGCAGAAATGCATCATAGGCAAATAATATCTGTCACTTATCTTTAATGGATCTTTGGCATGGATGGAAAACATTTTGAACAATGTAATATTTGTGGAAAGTTGTTATTTCTACACAGTGTAGATACTTTTGTACCAATAAATACCAAAATTATTATTTATTTATGTAATCATTGTTTTCTTTCGTAATGTGTTGTTGTTGAAACCCAGACCGTCCGACCTACCAGAAAGGTGTAAGGTAACTGTTTGGACGGTCGGGAAGCGTATTAATCTGTGTGTAAAACTTTACACAACAAACAATCCTTACACAATACATTGGTCATCACACACAACTAACATCCGACAAACTGACATACATAAAATTCAAGTAATGCACAAGAAATTCAAGGAGTCTCACACCAAAGGGGGAGAACCCAGGAGCAAAAACAGGATTAAGAAATTCATAGATCACCAAAAATTAAGAGCAGAGAATACTCACAGAAGTGTCACCTAACAGAATTTGAAATCTCTCTCGCAGTTTGAATACAGTCCTTCAGTTTGTTTATTAATACTTTATTTCTGCGGACACCGGAAAACCAAGCTGCAGAGTGGGCAGGGGAAGGTTTGACGAGGTGGTATTTTTTAGAAAAGGGACAGGAAAAAACATAGTGATCAGCGTCACCAAAAGCATTACAGGGACAGTTAGACATTTCGTAATGTGTGTATGACCCCTGAAACGCCATCTGCCGACATGATTTTTCCCCTCTGAGAGCCCATCTAAATGCATCGAAAAGTGGTTTAAGTCAGCATTTTTTGTCTTTTCATATCTCTGGGACTTTTTATGATAAAATACTGAAATTTAGTACATCATTTTATTATTGTATGGGGGGACATTTTACTCATTGGAAATGTTTTTGTACGAGGGCCGTATAAAAATTTAAATTTCGTATTTCTTAAAATTTAATCCCCTTGAAAATTTTAATCGATTTCATAAAACTCTGTACCTTTTTTTACGCAACTTTGTAATTTATTATACATGTCTAAGATCCATATTTAAGGAATAAAAGCAGAGATGAATGTTTTTGGGTCACCCTGTATATAGACGTCGATGGTAACGATATATGTCGATTTATATTGAGTGTTGCATCCGTTTTAAAACAGCTTTATTTTTTATAATTTTATGTGTATATATATTCTGCGCCAACGCAATTACAATATTTTTTAGTTTAAATGATCATCCAACTTTGAACGAAGCCTAATATTAGCGTATGCAGAATGTAAACCAATCAAGCTCTAAGATGCGCTGCATAAGAATTGCTGAATTTCCTTAATGCAAAATTATTGAGCTCTGGAGTCTGGAGTGCAGGTGATATGAATGAACTATTCGTTGATTTTACATTGAGAAGCAGACGATTTTAAAGCAGTGCCTCTTCCGATGAAGTTTAAAGCATGGAGTTAGAAAGTGCTTTTCCCTCCATGGTTTTAAGTTTTTAAGTAAAATAGATTATTATAATACTGCGATAGTTTAAAAAAATATCACCGCTGAATGTATCACATTTTAGATATGTTCAAATAAAATTGCATTGGAATTGGAAAGCGTTTCATAATCAATGCTTTATGCATGATTGGTCTTTCTTGTTCAAATGGATCTTGCATCGATAAAACAAATCTTACTTTTGGCTTCTAATTTTAAAGATTGTTCAAAAAGTTAGAGAATGGTTAGTGTTCGAATGAATACTTTATTTACAGTGTCTGCTTCTCGATCTGTTTTCGTTAAGTCATTGGCAAATCCTCCCGAAATGCTCCATAGGACAGATATCATGCTGTGATCCTCTAGAGATGACCTCACCGGCAACGCAAGATCATCTCTATCTGTGGAATTCAGTGGCGCTTTTGTTCGGAGCTGAGCCCTGCCATTCGATGCTTCCGCCTTCTCTTCCGCATCCGGTCACTCTAGAGAAAGCTGTCCACCCCTTTTCGAAGGAAGAAGGAAAGGGGTCAGGATGGACCGACTACTAGGATGCGGTCTGAAATGACGCATGTCGTGCTGAACTTGTTTGTTGCCCTTTGTTATGTTCTACTCCGCTGATGTGTTGGGTCGCTCACTTGGATTGCAATGAGCGAATTCGGATTGAACTTATTGAGTAGGGTCAAGTTGAGAAGCCCGTTTAAAATGAGATATAGCAGAATGTTGTTCCAGATTGTTTGTTCTGTTACACTGTTGCAAATGCACTCCTCCTTTTGTTTTAAAATCAGTGCAAAACGTAACACGATGGGCGAATTATGTTGAATGTGAAATATCAATGCAAATATTGTTTTCTTTTTAACTTAAGAGGAAAATAACATGATATAAAAATATGTTTAAGTTACACTGCCTTATTTAAATGCACTAAAAAGTAAAAAAAAACCCTATGTTTAGCTATCGCACCATTCTGTGTCCTATGCGACTCGAGATTTAATTCAATTTTAAATGCACTTTATAAATTTGTTAATTATCACGTTAGAAATTTCAAACTCATTTTATGATTAATATAATGACCTATTGTGAAAATAGACTTTAATATATTTTATTAAATATTCTTGCAGTTTTGGATTAATCATTGTGATAAGATTCAGATACACATTATTTTACAATATAATTAATTATTTATTAAATAATATATTTATCTCTTTATTCATTTCTTTAATTCCCGGTGTTATAATTTATTTATATATCAATAATCTCATAAATACCAATCTTCTTCAAATGTATTTCCAATGATACTCGTCAGATGGCGCTTTCTCAACCATTCTATCGCGTATTTTCTTTGTGGAATTTCACTGCACTATTCAGCGTTATGTATGAAGTATTTCTAATTGCATCATTATTAATTAACATGCTAAAATGTGTTATATTTTGCTTTATGTGACTATCTACACATTGTTTTATGTGAGTGCCTCTTTTTTATTTTTCTCTTATTGTTTTTATTTTTATAATGTGTCGGATCTTTTCATAATATTTCAACCATGTGTGTTGCTTCATAATACGAAACACATTAAGTACTTCGATGGATGTAAAGATCCTTGAAAAGTAGCATCTATAGAAGTTCTATTCAATTCCATCTATTGAAATGTACATCTTTTCTTCATTAAAATTTTGTCATTTTAATATTTTGGATCTCTAGCATTTTCCATTTCTTTTGACGCACGTGCTTAGATTGTTTGTATCATGTCACGTGTTCCTGCAGTCTACATGAAACTGATCATTTAATTCCCATATTTTATTACTTATCTCATCTTTTTAGTATAAAATTAAGATCATATTAAATTCTATGGTATCAATGTTTTTTTTTTGTTAGACTAGGGGGCTCTGCCCCTACTCGCTCCGCTCGCGCAATCCCCTTCGGGAGGCTTGGCCTCCTACTCGCTGCGCTCGCTTCATATCTATCTTTTCTAAAAATTCTACTTTCAAAAATCTCCTTTCTATCCCTGTCTATTTTCCGCAGGACGTAAAAACAGAGATTTTTTTTAGCCCAGGGAATCCAAAAACTGAATTCTTTGATCCTGAGCTCGCTTCGCAAGCTATTTCATGCTAAACTAAAATTTGAATCAATAAACGTTTTATTTCATCGTATTTACCCTATTATTTCTCTATAAATCTACCAAATTTCATATTTTTGTATGCTATAGTTTTTACGGTACGAGACAGAGACACTGCTAGACGTGATGATATGGGGGAAAAAAGTTCACTTCAGAAGTGCATGAATAAATATATAATGTAAAATATCTCAAAAACTACATCGAAATTTAAAACAAGGGGCTCCGTCCTGCAAAAATTCACCCGTGTAGATGCGTGTCTGCAAAAATTTGTGGATTTGCTATTGTTAGTCTATCCAAGACGCAAACTCGCAGCTCAAATATTACTTTCGTTATATACATGTTATATGCAATGATAGGGAAAGTATTGTGACGGGGTCGAACATTCGAATTCGAGTTTTCGACGGGAAAGCACGTTTCAACCATCCCTGATCACCAATCGAACATTTTTGAGGTGATGTCTGTATGTGTGTGTGTGTGTGTGTGTGTGTGTGTGTGTGTGTGTGTGAAAGCATGTGTGTGTGTCTGTGAGTCTGTGGAGATGATATCTCACGAATGAATGGAGCGATTCGAATGAAATTTGGTACAAAAATCACAATCCGTAAATACGGGAATCTTATTGTTCTTAAACACAATCGAATGTTCAGAACCCCCTAAATTTTCGAAAAAAATAACGAAGCACCCCTAAAAAATAATCTGATCATCTCGAAATTTCCCATGCAAATTTTTTTATAGCAAGTGTTGTAACACATCACACTTTTATTTTATTATTTAAAAATTAACATTTTTATAAATCATTAAATTTTTTTATTATTTTAATTTTAATTATTTAAATTTTATTATTCTAAATTTATTCTATTCCAAGTTATATTATTCAAAATTATTTTATTCTAGTTATTCATTAAAAATCTATAATAATTCAATATCATTCATAATTGCTTTCATGCTAATATGGGTTTCATGCTAAGTCATGTAAATTCAGTAAACTGCAATAATTGTTGATGCCTACTCTTAAACCTCCTTGGTTCTGAGCGACAGCTTGCTTTTTGCAGACTGGCAACTGAGCGTATGTTTCCAGCCAATCACAGCGTGCCAAGTTGAGCGGGAAGTTCCCTTTATGTAAAGGAAAGAAGGCGGGTTCACTCTTGAAAATTTTTAGGACAGATATAAGGTGTGGGTGTGGGGAGCTCCTTCGGGAGTGTCCCGAAGCTTTTATTTTGCCATTTTCTAGGTGTATTAAGTTAATTCTAATTTTTATAAGCAATAGGATGAGTGAGTTGTTTGAAATATTCAAATTGGTTTTTGTTATGAAATGCTTACTATAAAAACAAAAAAATATTTTGACTCAAGAATTGAGGTGAATGACAATCAGGTAATTCAACTGATTGTATAAAAAATATATATATCAATTGTTCCTGACATCTAAAAAAAGAAAAAAAAAAAAATGAAGTGATGTTTCCTTGTATAAATATTCATTTTGATAAGAGAATGTTATTTTGTGTACTGCTAGATTAGAAAAACTGAGCATTCTGTTTGAGAACTTAATCAATTGTGAATAATATGTGTTGTGCAAGACATTTTTTTGATTGCAGAAATTTATAGATTAATATTGAGTTATACCTATGAAATTTCTTCATTGACAAATATTAAAATTAATGAAAAATTGTGAAAATAAACATTTTTTGTGAATTGCAAATAAAGATTTTTTTTTTATTCAGCTGGCAGATAGTATATATATTCATCTCTGATATTAAGAACACATTCTATAACTTATGGTATTTTAAATATTTTTTCTTCGATTACAATTTTCCTCAAAGAACAATAATTCCTTGTTGATTGAACAATTCAGATTTTCCAGCATCATAATCTATTCTCTCCTTTATGATGAAAAGAAGAAATTGCAAAATACAATAACTAAATCGTTTCAATTTGATTTTGATTTTCAGGAGGAAGTTGCAGGTATGTTAATTAAAATAAAAGAAAATTGATGCATGCAATTATATTTCAGTGATTTTAAGGACTCACATGCAAAGATTGTCATATAATTTATTAATGCACAATGCATTGAATATTTTGATATTCAAAATTTTTTATTCCCACTGTACGGTCCCCTTCCATTAAGTTATTAATATTTTCAATTTAGTAATTTTCACTTATTAATTGTATGTGAGTGGCCGACCCTTAATCAGGTGTTGAGGTATAACTGCTTAATTAACGATTGACATTAAATTAATTTCCTTGAGCAGTCGCATCACAACACCAAGTATGCAAATGATTAAATTTCAAAGCCAAAGAGTGTTAACTTCGGTCATAGCGCTCGTTTCTACTGAGTAATTAGCATCCTATAAAACAGATTAAAAATGTGGACGGTTCATCTTTGCTCGTTATCGGCGTTGCAGTTCCGTGGAGGCGCAACCAATAATGCCGTTACAACGTTGCCGAAGACTTTATAAGCAATTAGACGAGTATGAATGTGGTCGTATAGTCGGGATGCTTGAAGCTGGCTGGTCATACCGAGCAATAGGACGCCACCTGCACCGAATGGACTCTGCTGTGCAAAGGTGCTGGCAGCAATGATTGCTGCAAGAAACTCATCGGCAGAATGAAGGCCCTGATGGAAGGCCAAGGTGCACCAATGCGAGGTTAGATTGGATGATTGTGCAACAGGCTCGAACTGGCCCAACGGCATCATTGTCCGCCATCCAACGTGCTACAGCCTCTTCCATACCCCCCGTGGTACCTTCCACTATCTCAAGTCGCTTGTTTGAGGTGAGATTTAAGACGTCTTCACATAACCCCACAATATCAACAGAGTCGTTTGGAGTGATGTCGTAGCCGAGCATCGTGACTGCCAGTAGACTGGCATGGCATAGTGTTCAGCGATGAATCACGCTTCAGTCTTTTAGCAGATGACCATCGGGTACGTGTGTGGAGACGCCAGGGCCAGCTGTCCTAATCAGCCTTTGTTTTACACAGGCACACAGCTCCTGTCACTCATCCTGCTGCTCATACCCTAGGGTGAGTCGGGTGGCCTGGGTCTTCCACTGGCACACAGCCATTACCCCTGGTGTAGGGGTGCTATCTCTTACAGCAGCAGATCGCCTTAGTCATCCTGCGTACAACTTTAACAGCTGAACCATATGTTGATGAAATCCTGCGGCCATTTGTGTTGGCCTTCCATGGCATGTCATTCTGGGACCATTTTCCAACAAGATAATGCCGCGCCACATACGGCTCGTATATCTGTGGACTGTCTCCGTGCTGTTGATACTGTTCCTTGGCCAGCAAGGTCACCAGACCTTTCGCCAATCGAGCATGTATGGGACATGCTAGGCCACCAGATTCGGGCACCCCGAAATGTAGCAGATCAGGAGCAACAATTAAGGAATGTATTGCAGGATGACATTAGGAAACTTTATCACTCTTTATCTAGATGTATACAAGCATGCATTGCCGCCGAGCAGGATTTCACCAATTGCTGATTTGAAAATTCAATGCGCAATTGCTAACCATTGATGGGTCCTGCTGCCATGAATTTGTAATCATTTCATTACCTGTGTATGAGCTGTACGCATATTTAATTTCAATAAAAACAGTCACTTTCTTCATGGTGCTTCGTTTTATTTTTTTATGTTGCTTTTTTTTTCAAAAGAGTGTATGTCTGGAACGAAATGAGAGAGTGGGTACGATTTTTGCATTTTGTGAATATTGAAAAAATATTTATTTTGATACTGATCAATGCAGGGAAAGTTCCACATTTTCCATTTCTGTAAAAGGTACAATTATTTCTTTTGTCATTTCTTATTGGCAAATAAGTTACGCTACGTTTGGAATTGGCACAGGAATATTACCCGTTTTTACAGATTAATTTATCAAAAGCACGTTACAAAATTTAATATATTTCATATGAAATACTTCAAACAATTCCTTTATTGCTAGTACATCACATTGTTCAGGATATTGAGTGTGAAATTTAATTATGCACGCGATTATAAATGGGTGATTCCTTTGGGTCGACTCATTTCAGTCTACTCCGTTCATTTATTCTCAATAACATTCTGTGATGTTTCATAAGCTTCTATGTTACCTTTTTATGAGCCATCGGTAACTGTACATATCTATGTCTGGAATGGGTATGCATTAAACCGAATAAATAATATACCAGGTTGCAATAATCTATTCATTGACATGGCATCCGATTGAATCTTCAGTCATTCTCCAAACAAACAGTGGCCGGGAATCGTGTCCCACCCTCAATCCCAGTTCTCCACACATCCTAATCCGTAGCAATCTGCGGCCGATTCGGTGCCACCACGGGCCTATCCAGATGACCGGGATCCTCTCTCATGAATGTCAAACCACTTTTCGGGAGTTCCCGAGGGTTTTCATCCTCCTCCGAAGCGTTCCATTTCGAAACAAACACGGGAGTTACCCCTGCGCCACTGATGCAGACATCACAACCTAGGCTCTGGGGAGTCATCTTGTCAAGGCTGCCCCTCCGACAGCTGGGGACAGTTTTTGTGCGGGCCCCTCTTCTCTTGTCATTTAGATCGTTGGGGACCCGGGTCCATGTATCAAATCTGGTGCCCTTTAGGGACTCGTAGCAGATTGTTTGATTGATTTCTACGATAGACCCAGAACGCCCCAAAATCATGATACCGACATCATTAGGATGATTGAAAATGAGCCAGGATATATATGCTGCGGATTCAAAAGTGCTTTAACCTTAAACGCCCAAATGAACTGCATTTAATTTCAACCAAAAAGACACGCAGGTATCTGCTCGTCCTTCTTTCTAACGAAACATACACATCTATAGTGATGGGCGTATCGATGGTGCTGCATTAGTGTATCGATACATGGCCTTATAATATATTTGCATTTCATATCGATAAGCTTGTATACAATACTTAGATATCGATAAAATAGAATTTGATATATATCATAACAACAATTTTCCTCAATTCTGGATCCTATATCTTTTTATTTATTTATTTATTTATTTTTCATTTTAGAGAAATTGTGAGTTATGATTTTGTTGTTGTAATGACACAGGCAATTTGTTAATTATTTTCTTTGCTAAAATGTATTCTTGAAAAACTTGGAACCTGTTCTAGAAACGTTGAAAATGGTAAAAGTTTTGAAAATACTGAATCTCGAAACATACATTCAAATCAGCTTGATAAAATACAGACATTTTCTACTTTGGATAGTTTTATAAATAGGTCTGAAAGAGAGATCTATATTAAATATTAATAAACACTTTATATAGATTTTTACATTTCTGTAATAGTAGGAATTTCATTTGCATTATTTTTCTTCCATTTCATGCCTAATCAGGTATAATTCCTATTAACGGCATTCCTTTGTATTCAAATAAGTTCCATTAATCTAATAATCAACGCGTTCTCAAATTGTTTTAATTATTTCTTAAAAATTTTATTTTATTTGGTAAAATAAAGATTATAAATCCGTTTCTAAATTTTTAGGATTTCCAACTTAAAAATTGTAAAACGTTAGATTCAGAGTTTAATTGTCTGGATCAGATTTTTTTTTTTTTTTTTTTTTTTTTAAGTCGATACAACGAGGTGCGCTTATGATAAAATATCGATTAATTATCGATTCATCACAAAACGTGTTATATCGATACACCGCATAAGCTTACTCATCACTGTATACATCTCCAGACAGACCTACATATGTATACAAGGTCAAGCATGATTTTACAGTGCAGGTTAATTATAAAGGTCGATATGAAAGTATTTTCGAGGTCGATATGAAAGTATTTTCGAGATTTTACAGTGCAGGTTAATTATAAAGGTCGATATGAAAGTATTTTGAAAGTATTTATCGAATGTTTCGCTGATCCACATTTATATGAACATTGCTGAACACTCACCTGTGCTATAGGTGCGTTATCCTAAGTAAAAGTTGAGGTCATCCCATACCTATATTCTCTTTCACTACTGACGCTGTATTTAGAAGTGGTTCAAAGGAAGATGGGAGATAAGACCAAACGAAACCCTTGCAAAAGTTCACGCTTTTTGATCTTGTACGTTAAAATTAGTTTAAACATATAAAATATTGTAAAAGATATTCATTTTTCAAGAGAAATAGATTCAAGTCATTTTCTTGGGATAAAGGTATTTCATAGTTAAATCAGCTTGGACTTAGACAACGAATTTCATTTAAAAATTAGATTCATTTAAGTCAGAGCATCTTAAACTACTTTTGAGGGGTAAGATTTTAAATTTATAATAGAAAACCGTTTAACTAAATTGTTTTTTAAGTCATTGAATAAATAACAGCTTAGTGTGTAAAAAATGAAAAGTCTAGCAAATATTTTACATTATTAAAATACACCTAAACTTCCGTCAACACTCTTGCCTAAGGTTTGCATTACATAATTTATTATTTATGAACGTTTTAAATAATCAATAGCACAATTTTACCATTTGGGTGTAGAAGAGGGGGGGGGGGGAACTAACTTCAATTTCAAAGTAGCCCGTATTTCTATTTTGTATTATTTAAGTCTCTTAAGTCCAGGGACGAAAATTTTATTTTATTAAAATAACTATATGTTCCATTTACTGCATTAAGATACGTAATTAGAAAGTAAGCATGGGAATCCATGCTATTTATTAAGGATTCAAAATACTTAATCCTTATGCACAATGCAATATTATAAAACTTTCCCTTTAGTTCCACCAGTAGCATTCCAATTAATTTAATAACCAATCCTCACATTTCTTTCACACATTTTCTAAATCAATTCATTTTCCTAAATCAATTCATTTTCCTAAATTAATTCAATTGCAGCATTCAATTGTCGTTTCATTTGGACGGTATATAAAGTTACTTAATGCATTTTTGATGTTTCTCCTTGATGTTGTTTTTAAAACTACACACACACACACACACACACACACACACACACACACACACAAAAAAAAAAAAAGATATTTTTACTCCAATGAAATCAAAAATAAAACAAGAAAGATCAATTATACATACAGCTTTGATTATGAAACACTTTCAACTGAAATGTAATGTTATTTAAACATCTCTAAAATGCGATCCATTCAGCGGTGAATTTTTTTTTATTTTCATAGAACTACAATCATTTATTTTACTTGAAAACTTCAAACTTCATCGGGAAAAAATGAGCTTTATTCAAATGACGTCATCGAAATGTAAATCGTCTGGCTCTCTATGTAAAAGAAGTGACTATTTCATTCATACACTTTTATTTCAGTATTTCAGACTCCAGAGTTAAATAATTTTGGTGAAAGAAATTACGCCATTCTTTTACAACACATCTTACAGTCATTTGTTTACATTTTGCATCCATTAAAATGAGGCTTCGTTGTAGAAATAATCAAAGTTTGATGATTATTTAAACTCAAAAATATTGTAATTGCTTTGGCGCGGAATATAGATGCACAGAAAATACGCAAAAATAAAGCGGTTTTAGGATGGATGCAACACTCAACATAAATTTAAAAGAACTTTAAAATTATCGATTTTTACTCTAGGAAACTATGTTGTCATGTGCTAAAAATGCTATTTTGATGTGAATAACATCTATGGTTGGGGTTTCTCTGGCAGAAAAACAAACACCTTGGACCTTTATATCCCACGCCTAATAGATAAATGGAAATGAATTATCTTGTTCGGTTAGAAATAGGATCCACATTATGAATGCATAAAAATAATTTCAATATTTTAATATGTTGAACTTTTTTGAAAAAGAAATTTAAAAAGTAGTTCTTCTAGTGTTTATTTAATTTTTTAGTTTTTCTAACTTTAGCTCGAAATATATAGTAAACTATAAAAGATTGATGTAAATAGTAAATGACAAAAATATGTGCTAGAAAATTAAGTGTTAAAATCTATATTTATTATTAAAAAAAAGCTCTTATGATTTTCGAGTCATCGCCTTGCCAGGTTGAAGAAGATTGAACATTTTCCGTTTTTCAAGTTTGTAATGCTTCTATCTCTCAAAACTAAACGAACTAACTTTGAACAATAAACAAGAATTTGTAGCTGCTTGAAAGTCCAGTGTATACAATTGGATCGAGCTTTATTTCTTTTAACTTAAAAAGTATCTGTCCGAACAATTTTTTTTTTTTTCATATTTCATAAATTCTCTCGAAATATCTTCGAAACTATAAAAGATAGATATAAATAGAGTAAGTGTATGTAAAATATGTATGAAAATCTAATTTCTAAATCTATATTTATTTTTTAAAATATCTCATATAGTTTTCGAGTCATCGTCTTTGTCAAGTTGAAGAAGTATGAAAAAGTTCCGTTTTTCAAGTTGGTAACGCCTATATTTGGATCGAGATCTTTTTTACAAAAGTTGAGTTTTATTTTACAAAATGTTACTCACGCAAAACCATTTTGTTCCACCAGACTGGAACCACCGCTGATTTTACTGGTCATCTGAAGCTTTTTATCTATCTCAGTCTTAATACTTTCAATTTTTGAATATTTAAACTTCATAAAATTTTTATTCCCATATAGACATACACTTTGTTCTTTTTATGATCAACATGAAATGTTTTTGTGTTAGGCTGATGCATTACTATAAAAATTAATTATATGTGTTCGTTCATTCATTATTCCCATAACTAAGAATATTACCCATCTCTTTCCCCTCTTAGTGATTACAAAACTTTTTCTTGGCCCCTTTTGTCCAAGATTTATACCCCAATCAAGAATGTTCAGTGTTTTTAATATTCGCACCTCCCCCCCAACGTTTTATAACGTATGCCCGATTTTTTCTAATCATTGTAAATAGTCTGCATTATTTTCTTCATATTTGGATTGGAAGGATATATATCTCCAAAAAAAAGTTATTTGGTTTTTTTCGTATATTGCTTCTTCATAACCAAGAAAAAATAAGTTTGTCTTTTTTTTCGTTCTACCCCACCCCCAGTGACTACAAAATTTTAAAATTTGCAATTTTTGTCTTAATGGGTCTATGCACCCGATATATGTTACGGTTAAAGTAAAAAATCCGGTTAGTATTAATAATAACCGGTTATTATTAATAATAACTACATCTTTTGGTAAATGTGATAAATATTGCATATTACCCACATTATACCGGTAAATATTTATAATTACCAATGAATTTTGGTCATTGTGAATAATTAAGCGTAATTGATTGAAACCCCAACTCTAACGTAATTTTTATGTCATGAAGATAGGAAGTGCATGAAATTACATACATTAACAGTTTAGTTAGCAATGAAATTTGGTCAATGTAAAACATGTTTTATAATAATGATTACTGTTATTTATTAGATACATTCATTATTTACTACAACAAACAAATTACATTACACATGAACACATTAAGGCGACAAAAAATTGCAAACAAATTACATTACAAATACAATAAATGGAAATCTTAAGCTAAACGCGTTAAAAATGATTACATTGACCAAACGTCATTGGTAATTATTAATAACAACCGGTTCGTGTGATAAATTCTCATAAATTATTCACTTTAACCGGTTTATTTGGTTAGTATTAATAATAGCCGGTTATTATTAATAATAACCGATTAATCACATTGACAGTAACATATATACTCAAATATTTTAGGGTGTTTTTAATTTTTGCAAACTTTGCATTTTATACCCCACTCTTATTTTATCCTGTATTCGGATCAGAACTATATAACTCTGAAAATTTTTCAGATTGTTTTCATGCATTACTTTTTTCGAAACTGAGAAAAACTGGAGAATGTAGGGGGGTGAGTTGGTATTGCCCTATCTCATCCAGAACTTGTATAAACTTCTATAACATACTTTACAACATCAAATATTTTTATTTTCTTTTAATTTCCACCCTCCCTTAATGACCCCCTTTTTGTTAATCAACTAGAAGCATAAATGTCATTCTTACATTTTATTTTCTAAATGACGTATCTTTTAAATTATTTGTTCGTGATCTTCAACAACTACGATAAAACGAAAAATTACTGTTTCTTACTGCCCCCCCCCCCCCCCTGCATAGTAACTTTAAAAATGGAAAATTTAGTATTTTACTGTTGCGCCCGAATTTACGATATCTCATTTGAATAATTTTATTGTATTTTGATTTTCGTCCCCCCCACCACCAACATATTTTAGTACTCTTTGCTTATCATTTTCAATCATTGGAATATCCTAGCCACTGTTCTTGTACTTTGGTTGAAATAATATACCTCCGATATTTGTTTCATTCGATTCTCCGATATTCGATTATTTGTCCCCATTGCCTTTTCCGCAACTAAGGAAACAAAATTGAGTCTTTATCACCTCTTGCCCTTGTTAAAAAAAGTTTTCTACTTTTAATCCGATTTTCGATTTAATAATTCCATTTGTTGAAATATTTTTATTTTCTGACCGACTTCATTCTCTCCCCCCCCCCTTACAACCCCCGAAAAATTTATTTTATTTATATTTTTATGAGTTTGTTATTATTGGACTACTCATTTGTACTTGCATGCCAAATTTTAAGGTTGTTCGCTGAATCAGTCAAAATCGAAACCAAATGGTCTTACCAGAGGTACAGACGGACATGTATTCTCCTGTATTTTAACTACATAATACTAAAAATTGAATATATTACTTTTTAAATAAAGACGACATAAAATAAATGATTATATGCTGAATTTCTAATTTAAGGGTTTTTTAAACTGCCGCTGTTGCAAAATCAATAAAACAGTTTCATTGTCACATGATTAATGCCATTTTTACTCTCCTGGGTTAAACATTAAAATCGATTAGGAGACGATGAAAAACTCCCATATAAATGTATAAGATTATTGAGAAGCATTTCTATAGCCGAAATTTCATCAATGTATTGTTACAAATATATCTAAAATACTTTTACCGAAGTCAACCATTGTTCTGTTTTTCGAAGGTCTGGGCTGTTGACGAAACATTTTGAGATCTCGTTGAGAATTTTGTTGAAAATTGCCAACTTGACGATTTTTTGCTCAATTTTTATAGATGGATTAAGAATTTCTAAATTTACGTCGATATTGCTAGAACTTTCCACTGAGAGATATGTGAAAAGTTCTAACAAAATCGAGAGGACATGCACGGTCGTCATCGATGAGTTACAATAAAATGGATTTGTGAAATGCTTGAGAACACATTGGTCTGTTTTGGAAATTATTGGATCATTTAATGACTGTTTTATTGTGTCTGACAGTTATTTTGTAACTTTGTATGATAGCGAGAGAGTTATAGATAGCATAGTGTTTACACTTATGAGTCGCCCTGTGTTACAGTTATGAGTCAGTGGCATAGCCAGGCAAGGACCAGAGGGGGTTGATTCCCCCAAGAGGTACACTCGCCCACTTAATAAAACTATTACATTTTTAGTAGAGATATGAAATGTCATCTAACATGGCATTTCAATTTTGCATAAAAATGTGTTTTATGAGATTTTTTAATAAATGGCTTCGTTTTAAAGATATTTTTTTTAATTTAGCTAAATGCGTGATTATACAGATGATCCATCTCTTGAAATATTTAATGTAAAATTATTTAAAGTTTTAAAAATGAATACAGTAGTGTTTAGGATACATTTGCATGATTGCGGCGTTCCCAGTTCGAAATATCCTCTTAGGATCTTGTGCCATAAAACCATAATCAACCAACCAACCAACTCAGTTCGAAATGATAGAGTCAGAATCAACTGATGAGTAGTTAAGTTAATACTAAGTGTCTTTAACTTGTATTTACTTTCATAAAATTTTCTCGATTAACTAACAGCTTTTCTACTATAGTTAATGCTTATATTAAAATCCGCTATGCTTATTATATATTAACATTCATGTATAGTAGCAATATATGGATTTTCCTAATCAACTCTTAGCTTATAAATATGCAATTTATTAATTTATATGAATTGAAGTCAATGATTAATAATGTTTTTAGCGAGACCCTCTTTTAAGACTGAATTTCAATCTTCAATTTGTTTCTCTCTACGGCGCTGTTATGGATGCTTTTAAACGAAAGCGTTAGTTATCCAGAAATTCGGATTTCATCTCGATTCCATAGGAACAGCATCTTTCGAGTAAATATTACTAACTGAGTGTTTATTATTTCATGAATAAGGTTTAAACCTAATTGTTTACTTTACAAATTTAACCTTTAAATATGTAATAACAAATATAATATTTTGGAAAGTTTTTTTATTTTACATGCATTAAAAATTTTTAAATAATAATAAAAAAATATGCTTTTAGTTTATGTTTTATGTTTTGCTAAATAGCGAATCAAAATATTTTGAGGTCCTTTGAAAAAGAAAAAAACGACTTACTCTACAGACTCGAAATCATTTTCTTATTCTTTCTTTTACAATTAATTTGATTTCGTTTAACAGCGCAAAATAACACATTTCTGAAATGACACTGGATTGGCAGTTTGATTTCCATTCTCGTTTTCATGGGGCGACGTGGCGAAAATACGATGCATCTAAAATCACACGAAAGGTCAGTCCTCGAGTTATGAGGTGGGTCTTATTCTTTTCGTCGTCAAAAATGAGACATAAAACGAGTCTTTAACGGATACATTTCAGCCTATGTAGTCTTTTATTTTAGCTTTTGGCCATTTTTGAGGGCCATTTCGCAAGGAAAAGCAGGTTCTCTGTTTTCGAATCGTACTCAAATCGAATCGGAACCCAAGTATCCCATAAGTGATTGATCTACCCAATTTTGTAACATTGGGTTCATTCGTGTATCAGCTAGAGTGGATACATTCATTGCACTGACAGACTCACAAACAGATTTCATCCTAGAATAATTCTTTCGAATTTTTTTGGTTTTATCGGAATAGTATTTTTGGATTTTTCTCACTATATACAAATGTTTTTCCAGACTGCTCGAGATGTGCAGATTCGTCGAAAATTCGAGTCGCGATTTTCGACACGATTGCAATACTTTTCTTACACATGACCATATATGGTAGAGAAAATAATACTAGCTTAACTGAAAGCTATTAAATGATTTTTCTTTTTATATATATCATTTTATCGTTTCATGTATTTCAATACCATGTCTACCTGATACTGTGGTGTAAAAATGCGAATAAAAGTTCTAAAGGATTCGAACGGGTTCTAGAGGGCTCGAAACGTGTAGATTCGTCGAAAGCTCGCAAATTGCGATTTTCGATACGATTCCAATAGTGTGTCCTATACATTACCGTGTATTGTAGTGTATCGAAAGTAAAAGTGGAGAGTAGAGAAGGGTTCAGAACGATGGGCAATCCTACCTTTTAAATCAAAATGACTTTTAAGCAAGATCAATGCCTTAAAATGCGTGTAACGTGCGCGTGCGGCCTTTTAACATAATTATACTATTGACATACATAATCCCTCCTGATTCATATCCATAAAAAGGAGCCGCACAATACGGTGATACCATAATTTATACAAACACTCTTTTTCCTTCCTCAAATCCGATTAAAAAAAAAATCCATATAAGCGGTCCTACCCCTGCCTCACTCAAACGCCGATCGCTCGCCTCCCGAAGTCATACAGACACATCCCATTTGCATTCGACCAACTTTTTCGTGTCGGTGGCTTGTTGAATCCGACTTTCGACATGAGTCTTCCATCGCAACGGCAACAGATGGCGAGCCGGACACGCTTCTGGCCCCGGGCCCAACCTTGCGTACCGAGATGCGATATCGTTGGATCCCAATGAACCCCCCCCCCCCCTTCTCTTTTTAGCAACAAAAAAGGCCCGGGGCGATATTAATTATTTCATTGTCGCCGATACCCCCCCTCTTTTCCCCCCCAATGAATGTTTCGTAACAATAACGGGATACGCTCTGTCGGACCGATTTTCGCAAATGAATCGCGGAGTTTGCAGTCGTGCCCTCTGTTTAGTGCTGTGTCACAGTGTCTGCTCCTGGATGGATGTCAGACTACGGACAAAGCATTTTTGTCCGAATCCTCCTTCCGCAACCAGGTAATCAGTGCGATTTAAGTTACAGTGAAACGACTTCTATCTTATAACAGAGCGTTGAATACCAAGATTGCTAAAGTTCTGTTTTACTACTCATGGTTTTTTAATACCCAGACCGTTCGATCTATCGAAAGTATAAAGTCTAGAAGGGGTAATGTCTACCTTACACTTTCTAGAATGTCGAAAGAAAAATATAAGTAATTGTTTGGATGACTGCGGCAATACCACCCAATTTGAATCGAAACCGAACGGGGGTGGCAACCACAGGGACCGTACCATCATTCCTCTAACTCATCACCTTTTGGATAGATTTTCAGATCTACATATTTACCGTCCCAAAACTCTGCATACGGTGATAGAAACGAAGATAATTTTGTGTGTCGATTAAATTTTTTAGATACTAGGGAGTCACGCCTTCTGCCCTATACGCTCTCTAAACTCCGTAACTCGCTTCCAAATCGGAAGGCTTCATCACGCGCTGAAGAAAGATGAGCTCGCTATTCGAGCTTTCTCGAGCAGTTTGTTACGCAGGTGTAATACGCAAATTGGGGGAGGGGGTCCCTTGTTTGCCGGTACTTAAATCCCTTTGGAGTGATTCCTTCAACTCGGCACATGACCTCCTCACCCTCGATAGTCGACACCTCGACTCTCTTCCATTTGGATCGACCCATTCAATATTTGCTCATTTTCAGTCTGGAAATGCATAAGCATAGAATAACTCATAAACTAAAGCAACATTAATATAAAGAACTGCTTAAGAAATCAACTGTGTAGGTGCAACTGTTTTGGGGAATACCCCTTTCTGGCAGGTTATTGCGATTTTGAACTTGGCCTCTGCAGCTTCGTGTAGCCCGAGCTAAATTGTGAATGAATTTTATGCCGGAACGTGGAAGACCTGAAATTGCCAGTTTCCATAGAAGTTGTCAATTCCCATCGCTAAATTGAGGCAAATAGCAAGTTTTCTTGCTACCATTGCAGTTAACGGCATGCTGATGACCGCATAGTAAGCACGAACCCGGTTCGTGGATACTGTTATCTGCAATGAGAGTTCCCTCCTGATGTAGGTATGCAACCCCTGGGCGGGCCACCCAAAGATTGTGGTTACGGTTGTTGGCTCTGTAGTCTTGATCCTCCAAACTGGGGGGGGGGGGGTAATCTGGGTAATCGGCTGTCAAGGAATCGAGGAGGCAATCGCTGAATCGATGAGGCAGTACGACCTCAGGCTCTTCCAGGTGGTCGGGATCTTACGGACTGTGGCTATTCATGCCCTGAGCCTAGATCCGGCCGACGACTGGGGTCGGGCTTGGCGGGTGTTCTTCGGCACCTGCCCGGTGAAGGATTCCGCCGAGTACGCGACCGCGGCTGCGGCTTTGCTGGATGAGAGATGGAAACCTGCACGTGGCTCACCTTAATATCGGCGCAAGCCCCAATGGCCGCCGTGGTGTGTTCATATAATCCTGATGTAGGTATGCATACTTGCAAAAATCGTGATCTTGCTCTTGCTATATAGTCTGTCCTGGATGCGAACTCTCAGCTCAGATACTCTTCTCTTGATTTTGATTTTAAATAAGTAAAGTTTAAACCTAGAAACTTTTTTTAGCGTGTCCCCTAACATTCTTCTAAAAGGTACCCCATTTCAGATTTTTATGGGGGTATAGTTTTTGTGGTACGAGACAGAGAAATTTGATGGACCAAACAGATTGCTGCCCACATCAGATTCTTTAATATAGCGAGATAACATAAATTAAAATATAATGGGTTTGTACAAAAGATAATATTATATTTATGTACATGACTGGCTGCATAGCCCGTCAAATGATGGAGAAAAATAAACGTTACAAAAGGAAAAAAGTCCTATCCTATAGCCTATGAAAGCGTGCAATATCATTCCTTGGTTGAATTTAGTTTAAACTACAATTTATATACTAAATTCAAAATGAAGCCGTAAAGCGTGATAAATTGAAACCTTCGATAAAGTTGCCAGTGCATACCTTTATTTTCTTCCCGCTACTTCAAGCTTTTAAAGTTGTCACAATGGATTGTAATCAAACGACGGCGAGAGATAGCCAAATATGGAATGAAAATTTTATAAGTCCTATTCATAAATATTGTCCAAATTTTTCACGTTGTTAAAAAACGTATGAAAGAAATAACAGAAAACTGTGTAGTATGAGTGGATAGCTCAGATGAAGAGGGTCGTTATGGAGAATGTAGTAAAAATTGGTTATCTAAAAACGACACTACAAATTTTTGTCTTGAGCAAAGTTGCTTTACAGCCAAGGCAAAACACAGACTAAGTTATTTCAATCTAAACTGTTTATAAACATTACACATAACTGATACAGCAGCAGGCTGGAAAGGTCTGCAGGGCCTGATTAACGCACGGCGTACGGAGCCGTGACCCTGGCCTCCCACATTTTAAGGGGCCCCTCATTTTTGTATGTGATTGAAAATTTAATCAGAAATAATTTTTTAATTAATTTAGAACTGGTAATATTAGTTTTTTTTTTTATAATTATAAAATATCTTAATAGTTTCAAAGTCTCAATATATTACTTTGAAGTCCTAATACACCCTTTAAAGTCTTAATATATTACTTTGAAGTAAAACGTTTGGAAGTTTTTTACATGTACAAAAGTACCTTCGGAGCTGTGATCCTAAAGCCCTGTAAATTTGTTATGCGTTGATGTTTTGTATATGTTTGGTATGCGTAGGGATGGGGGGGGGGGGGGGGGCGAATTAACACCAGGCGCTGGGCCCCACTTTGGATTGATCAGGTCCTGGAGGTTTGTATATAAAACATAAAGATGTCTATATATAAAACATAAATAGGTCTGTATATAAAACATAAAGATGTCCGTATATAAAGCTGACTCTAAAGTGATCGCGACTGAATATACATTCGGAGCGTTGTGATTATACATGAAAGTTGTAGTAGAATACGGACGGCGGATGCTTACCCAATTCCTCAGCATACGTCTGGATACTTCAGAAGGCACTCTTGCAGACTAGATTCTGGTGATCCTGCTAGTATATATCTCGATTGGTACCTCTTGCTAGATCGTCGGTCAGTCAATCTCAGAACTCGCGAACATGAGAACTCAAAACAACTACGCACACGAACATGCACCTGATCAAGTCTCTTATACTCAAACCGAAAGTTTATCATGTCTATTGCAGGATCGCAGAAATTGTTAACTGACTCAGGATGGGTCTACATTATGGAACCAGTTAGAAGCTTTTAAGTTAAAGTATATCCTAATTTAGAATGTAAAATAAGTGAAATCATAACCAAAGACTTCATCAAACTTGCTAGAAAAATATCGCAAAAAGTTAGAAGTGGTATACTTTTATGATGATTTATATCATTTATAGGCGACGATTTCTTTCTCCAGAAAAATTAGACTTCAGCAAACACCGTTCAAACAATTTGATATTTATTTCTCTTACATTATTTAAATGCCTGTACAAATACTTGACTCTCTCTCTCAATAACATTTTGCTATGCTTTTAAATGGTATATAAACGACTATTTCTTTTCCTGGGAAAGAAATGAGATTTTTCATTCGACTTCAGCAAACACAATCCAAATAATTTGATATTTGTTTTTTATTTCGTATTTCAATTCTTGTCGAAGTTTTATAATGGTAAATGGTATATTTATTTTAAACTCCATAGACTTTCACCATAATTTTGCATGGTACACGTGGCTGACTTTCTGTAGAAAAATTAGGTCTTTCATCCGCCATCTGGAAAATACCGTCAAGTTTAATAATTATTTTTCTTACTTTATTTAAATGCTTTTATATGAAAAGCAGTATCCATTAACTTTGAGAATACTTTTATGATGATTTAACGAATAAATAAGGCGATGGCATCAATAATTAGGCGACGACATCAGTCATTCTTATTGGACTTTCATAAACAATTTAATATTCACTTTTCTTGTTTAATTTAAATCTTTCTATGCTACAAAGCCGCACGCATATTACCTTGCTTTCAATAAAATGTACGCTGATTTCGAATACAAGCAATATCTCTAAAATCATCCATGCTTTTACCAGTACATGCACTGGTATATAATTATTTGCAATCATACAAGCAACGACGGCAAAAATGCGATTTTTCATTTGACATCGTCCAAATACTTAGTTTAATAATTATATTTAATACATTATTTAAATGCTTTTAAAAGTTCGATTCAAAACAAATGTTACCTAAATTTGATCTTACCCGTTACCTTATTGCTTTCCTTATATACATAATGTATAAGGAAAGTATTGTGACGAGGTCGAAAATTCGAATTCGAGTTTTCGACGGGAGAGCACGTTTCAAGCATCTCTGATCACGAATAAAACATTTCTGAGGTGATGTCTGTGTGTGTGTGTGTATAAAAGTATTGTGTGTGTGTGTGTGTATGTGTGTCAGTGAGTCTATAGAGACAATATCTCACGAACAAATAGAGCGATTCGAGTGAAATTTGGTACAAAAATCACAATCCATGAATACTGGAAGCCTATTGTTTTTAAACGTAATCGAATGTTCAGAAACCCCCCAAATTGTCGAGTGAAATTTTGAAAAAATCATCAAAAAATCAAAACCTTTAATAAAGTTACGCAAATAGACATTTCTAATGTAATTTTTCCTTAGAAAACGAATGACATAAACTTTAGAAGGCTAGCATGAACCGTTCTCGAGATATTGTACATTTTTTAAATAAATTTATCAAAAAATCCCATGAATTAAAAAGATATACACTGCTGGCCATCCAAAATGCAACACCATGAAAGACAAGAGATATCAAAGCCAAATTTATTGGACAAAGAACATAAAGTAAAAGGATGAATTTATTGAAAATACAACCCCGTTCGACTTGCGGAACATGAAGAAATCAGTATTTTGTGCAGCCGCCATGGCTGACAATAACTGCTGCTACGCGCCTCGGCATTGAAAGAAGATACTTTGGATGTGGTGTTCTTGGGGTATGTTAGTCCATACTGCTTCCACACGTTGCCAAACTTCATCTGTCGTAGCAGCTGGTGGTGTTTGCTGGGCCAGTCGTTTGCCAATGATCGACCAGACGTTTTCAATGGGCGACAGATCTGGAGAACGGGTGGGCCAAGGGAGCAGTGAAACTTGGTGGGCATTGAAGAAATGCTGAACGATATGTGCCACGTGTGGTCTCGCATTGTCTTGTTGAAACTTGGCCGCAGGCAAGCTTTGAAGGTAAGGTAAGACAACAGGCTCCAAAACTTCAGAAATGTAGAGTTGGCTGTTGAGTGTAGCGTCAATGCCTATTAGGGGTGTGCGGGAGTAAAATCCAATGCCACCCCAAACCATAACGCCAGGTGAAGGATCGGTATGGCGATGCATAATGCAAGAGTTATGCACTCTCTCGCCACGGTGCCGCCAAACCCGGATACGACCATCGTCGTGTTGTAGACAGAATCGTGATTCGTCTGAAAACACAATGCCGTGCCATTCGTTTGTCCATGTCCGGCGTTCAACGCACCATTGCAGCCGCATACGCCTATGGTCTGGAGTCAAAGGTAATCGCAGCAATGAACGCCTTGCTGAAATTGTCCGTTGCTGCAGACGACGTCGAATGGTACGTGCTGACACAGATTGTTGTGAAATAGACCTTAATTCTTGCGCTAGGGTTGTTGATGTTGCAGTGCGATCCATCATTGCCATGCGCACAATATGCCTGTCCTCACGTTCGGTAGTGCGACGAGGCTGGTGCAATAGTTCCTGTCGGTTGGTCCGTCCCTCCTGCACCCACTGATTCCATATTCGCATCACTGTGGCTTGATTTCGTCCAACACGAGCACCCATTTCTCGGAAAGGTAATCCGCAATCTCTATAAGCCACAATTCTTCCCCTGTCAAACTCAGAAACGTGCTGAAATGGCTGCCGTATTCTTCGACGAGGCATACTGAAGCTTCCCACACAAAAATACAGGGTGAAAACAACATTCCTGTACTTAAAAAGAGCCTTCTCTTCTCCCCTTATATAGATCTTGTAGGTGGCGCTACTGGCGCACATGATTTGCATATGAACTAAAATTCTAATCATTTGTATTCTCTATTGAGGTCTACGTATGGTGCAAATTTCATGCTTATTGGATGCTTCCTTTATGGTGTTGCATTTTGGATGGCCAGCAGTGTATTACCTGTTGAGAAACATGTTCACTTTTCATATGTAATATCATGCGATAAATTTGGCGACATCATTCTCGTTAATCTAGTTCGTTCCATTCATGAGAAAATATACTTTGAGTAATACTTTTGTATTTGAACGTCAATAGTTATTTATCTGCTATAAGAATAACTTATTTCTCCGTCCATAACGCTTGGCGAGATTTTGGCACCAAATTTGGCGGAATGTCGCCAACTTGGAAACTTTTTTAAATGTTGCCAAATTAACGAAAATCTCGCCAAATGGATAAAACGACACTAAATCAGTGAAAATGACGACTAATTGACGAAAATTCAATTTCTTTTAAAGAATATAAATAGCTACTATAAAAAAAAACCTATTTTTTTTAACACTTTACAACAAAGTTGAAAAGTGTTTATGACTTTGTTCATTCTGTCGGTCTGTCTGTCTGTCCGTTAGCACGTTAACTGCCGTAAAAATGACTTAATCAAAATGAAATTTTAGTATGTTGTTCAGACGGTCTGTAGGACCTATGGGAATATAAATGAATAATATCACCCAATTAGTTTTGGATTGCACCCGGGTTGAAAAA
The DNA here is from genome assembly GCA_951213105.1 of Amaurobius ferox. Classification (NCBI taxonomy): domain Eukaryota; kingdom Metazoa; phylum Arthropoda; class Arachnida; order Araneae; family Amaurobiidae; genus Amaurobius; species Amaurobius ferox. Next base: position 141,425,581 of record OX578148.1, on the reverse strand, counting down.
ATGAAATACATTGAACCCTATGGGACCTAATTTTTCAAATATTTTTTAAGCGGATTTAAAATTCACAAATTGCTTCGAAAATTTTAGGTAATATTCAAATTGTTTCATAAAATATATAAAAAAAAATTTAGCGAAATATATTCAGTACTTTTTTAAATAAAAATGAAAATAATAATTACACCTCTTAAATGAAGCGATCACGTGACCATGATATGAAAAGATCATTGACCCACTTCAAAATGATATATGACATCCATTTGGTCTCAAAATCCTGATTTTTTAAAGCTCTTTTTAATTCATATTGAGTGTTGTATCCGTCCTAAAACCACTTTATTTTTGCTTAAATTCTGTGCATCTACATACTGAAACAACGCAATTACAATATATTTGAGTTTAAATGATCATCCAAATTTGATTATTTCTACAACGAAGCCTATTTTTCACGTATGTAAAATGTAAACAGCAAAATATGTAGAATGAGTTGTATTAGAATTGCTGTATTTCTTTAACACAAAATTATTTAGCCCTTGGAGTCTGCATATATGAATGAAATATTCATTGATTTTACAAAGAGAAGGACGATTATTTTCGATGAAGTTTTAAGCATAACGTTTAATGACTTGTAGATCCATGGTCTTAATTTTTAAATAAAAAAAATTATTATAGTATTGTGAAATGAATGGGAAAATGTTATGAATGAAATGCTGTTTTTATTGAGAGATCTAAACGTGTTATTTTTTCTATGACGGCATTTGAATGAATTTCAGTTGTTTTGGATGAAGTTTTGAAATATAATAAATTATCGTAGTATTATGATAGTTTTAAAAATATTACCAAGGAATGTATCGCATTTTGGAGATATTTAAACCAGACAATTTTTATTTCAATGCCGTCATTTGAATGAAGTTCATTTTTTTCAATGAAGGTTTAAGTTTTCAAATATAATATATTAATGTAGTATTGTGACAAGTTTTAAAATATTACCGAGGAATGTATTGCAATTTAGACTTGTTTTTAAAATGAAATTGCATTGAAGTTGGAAAATGTTTCATAATCAATGCTTTAAACATGATTGATCTTTTTTGTTTATTGTAAAAACAGTAAATTCATTGGATTATATAAGGAAAGTCATGTGTTGCCCACATCAGATTTTTTTATCATGATTTTATAAATGAAGATCATTATTCATTAATCGAAGTCTTTTTAATATGATTTTAAACTTACCCGTTACCTTAATTTTATCATGATTTTAAATGATATATTAATAGAAGTATTCTTTATGTAGGAAAATGTGAACTTTCATTCAACATCCGCAAACACACTCATTTCATCTTTATTCCTATTTAAATGCTTTTATAGAAGTTTACCACAAAATTGAATCTCAATCTCAGTCTTTCTCTATATCTATCAATTTTTCTTTTCTTGGCTGATTTTTCGACTGGAAATTGCAAACTTTTATTCAATTTCCGCAAACTGAGTCGTAATAATTTATTTTGTTTCTTTTCGGAATCCTGAAAACACTTCTAGAGGTTATCTCTTGTTCAACTGTTCTGCTCAACTTGCTTGTTCAACTGTTCTGCTCTCGATAGACTTTCAGGATGATGTAAGAGATTTATAGGTGAAGTTGATTGTCAGGGATGCCATTAAAAGGCCCATGTGTCGAAAATTTTTAAAATCATATAAATTCAGGTCATATTAGATTAGACTGAAAACAAGAAATATCAATCATGCATAAAGCATTGCTTATGAAACAATTTCCAACTCAAATGCAATTTTATTTAAAGATCTTTAAAATACGATCCATTCAGCAGTGATATTTTCTTAATGATCACAAGACTACAATCATTTATTTTACTTGAAAACTTAGAACTTCGTCGAAAAGCATGAAATTTATTCAAATGACGTCATTGAAATATAAGTCGTCTGGCTCTCTATGCAAAAGCAATAAATATTTCATTCACACACTTTTATTCCAGACTCCAGAGTTTTGCGTTAAAAAAAATTCAGCAATTCTTATACAACTCATCTTACAACTTGGTGACATTCTGCATCTATTAAAATAAAGCTTCGTTGTAGAAATTAATCAAAGTTGGATAATCATTTAAACTCAAAAATAGTGTCATTGCGTCGGCGCAGAATGTAGATGCCCAGAAAATGCGCAAAAATTAAGCGGCTTTAGGACGGATGTAACACTTAATATGAATTTAAAAGAACTTCAAAAATCCCAATTTTTACTCAGGGAAAAAAGATGGGTGCTCTATTTTATCTTGAAGTGGGTCACGTGATCTCTCCATATTATATGGGTCTCATTAATATTTTAGTTTTTATTTTGAAAACTACCGAACCTATTGTGCTGAAATTATTTTTATATATTTTATGGGATCATTTAAATATTTTATAAAATTTTTGAAGCAATTTGTGAATTTTAACCTTGCTTAAATGTTTGAAGCATGAGGTCCCATAGGGTTCAATGTATTTCACTTTTTCAACCCGTGTTCCATCCAAAACTAATTGCGTGAAATTATTCATTTACATTCCCGTATGTCCCACAGAACGTTTCAACAACATGCTAAAATTTCATTCCGATAAAGTCATTTATACGGCAGTTATCGTGCGAACGGACGGACAGACAGCCAGAATGAATGCACCAAGTCATAAACACTTTTCAACTATGTTGTAAAGTGTTAATAATGAAAATGTTTCGCGTAGGTCAGTTGCACAAAACATTCCCATTGCTAGGAAATATTTCCTCTAAATATAATATGAAATAAGTATTGTAAGAGATGTAATGACAAGGCTCGGTTCATTCGTCGAAAATCCTTAACAATAAATGCCAAATTAGATGAAATTGGAAATACTGAAAATTCGGTCGCTTTTAAAGACTACTTTAAATGATTTACCTAAACATAATTTGAATTCAAAATGATAATTTTTCGTAACAGATGTAATTACTTATTTGTAATTTAAATGGATGAGGAATTACATTGATTTGAAAATACTAAAATTGATTCGTAAAGATAGCTTTTAAATTTAATTTTCATTTATAGAGAAAGTATCCATCGGATTTAAAATAGGAGTTATTTGAATCCATTCATTCAACTTGTCAAAACGTGATCGCCACATGCGCGGGCCAGGCCAGGTATAGTAATAGACCCTAAATAAGCGCATAAACATGACTTATCTGGCTGTGCGGTCGTGTAATACGCCTTGAGCTCGACACTGAGTACATCGACCTCTACGTCCTAATATGAATGCATATTGTGTCCAAATACTCCTTTTGACCGTCTGAGTGAGAGAAATAAGTTTTGATACGCCTAAAATAAAGCTTTGATACGCACTCAATAAGTTTTGATAGGCCCTAAATAAGCTCCTATGATATATCATTCACCGTCTGTGGGAGCGTACTTTTGATACGCACTAAATCTCCTTTAATGCGTCTACATAACCTTTTTTTGATAAGTCTTAAATAAGCTCCTTTGATACGCCTTAGATAAGCTTATTTGATGTACCCTATACAATCTCCTTTGATACGCCCTAGATAATCTCCTTTGATACGCCCTAAGTAAGTTCCTTTGATACGACCTAAATAAGCTCTTTTTATACCCTAAATAATTTTCTTTGAAAGGCTCTACATAAGTTTCTTTGACACGACCTAAATACGATATTCCACTTCTTCTCGGGCGGAATATGCCTTAAGTAAGCGTTCTTGATACACTCTAAATCAGATCCTTTGACCTCTGGATTGGCGAAATGTGCCCTAAATAAGCTCCTTTGATATACTCTAAATAATCTACTTTGATGCATCCTAATTTTCTTTACTATTTAGTGCATTTTACTAAAACCGTGTAACTCAATTTTTTTTACATATATGGGTCATTTTCTCTACGACTTTTTCATCTTTTCTGTTACAATATTTTTATTTTTTTTTCAACATGTTACCTGCACTATATTTTAACATGGGTAATGGATAGTTTAAACTAAGAAAACAGTAGCAGCGATCATTTGGCGAAAATTAAATAGATAATGCAATTTTTTATTTTCAAGACAAGTAAAGGACAGCATAACAGGGGAATGACACTTAATATAGACAACTGTTTTGTCATATATATATATCACCTAACTTACCACTTGGCCTGAGTCTAATACTGCTTACTATTTTCAAATGACTGTTTTCCACTTTTCCTGAGTCCTATACTGATTACTATTTTTGAAAGTCTCTATACATATTATATATCGTTCAAATGTATTCATTCCGGTGCCCACTCGCATTGACGAAGTGAGGTGAAATGCTCAGTCGCTTGTTCAACTTACACGCGGAGGCAATGCTTGTGAGTTCATATTATTTTTCTGATTTGTAATTCAATTGATTTATTTTTCTCCTTCCACTAGCCAGTAGACAGTTCCAATGGTGTCTATAGTTAAATACTATCGCCATTGTCAGAAACTGGCTATTCTATCGGTTTTAATTCGAATTGTATGGCTATCCTGATGAGAATGCAATTTCGAACTAACCGCCATTTTTGTGTAGTTTTAATTGATTGTTCTCTATGTCTTAATATTTTATCTTGTGCTAATTATTATTGCCTTTTCCCATTTTTGCCGTGTTTTATTTTTAATTTTATTTATATTTATATACTTTTACTTGTGAATTTTGTATCCTAATATTCTTCTCATCCCCCTTTATCATTGTAGTGATATGTTACCTTCTATCTTTATCCTTAGTCTTGGTCTATAGTTACTCATTTGTAACAGATATGCTAGTGATGGGTTTTTTTGTACATACAGTAGTTTATGTGTAATTTTCGATTCGTAATTTTCAATTCGAAAAATCTTTCAATTTTTATTTATATATATATATATATATATATATATATATGGCATTAGAAAAATTAAAATATTGTTTTGCTTTAATTGCAATCTTATATTTAGAACTAATTTTAACTTCTAAAAAAATCTATTCACCTGTTGAAAATGTAATTCACCCGTTCTAATGTGGTTCTCTTGTCTACCAAGAAGACAGGTAAATGACGACAGGGAATGACACATCATGTGATTTTAATTTCTGAGTATGTGAGTTTTATTTGCATTTAAGCCTAACTTGATATTCAGTTTGCTACACTACCTGGGATGTATGTTATACTTTTTTATTCTGAAAATAATTAAAGACAGGTATAATAAATTACTGTAGTACTCTGATAATGTAAAAGATATCATTGACAAGGAATAAAAATACTTATCCAAAATGGTTCAATTTTATAACATTCCCTTGCACAGAATAATAGCTGGAACACAGTCAAACTCTTGAAATGGTGACTACGGACTTTAGTAGAAAAGAATATTACTCAAATTATATTGTGTTGTCATCTATGTACAGAATGAGGTGTTAAAATTTAAAGACAGATGACTAACAACAAGAAAGATCAATCATGCATAAGTAATGTCGAAGTAATTTATGAATTTTAAATTTGCTTAAAAAATGTTTGAAAAATTAGGTCCCATAGGGTTCAATGTATTTCATTTTTTCAACCCGGGTTCAATAAAAAACTAATTGGGTGATATTATTTATTTATATTCCCATAGGTCCCACAGACCGTCTGAAAAACATACTAAAATTTCGTTTTAATAAAGTCATTTTTACGGCAGTTATCGTGCTAACGGACAGAGAGACAGACAGACAGACAGAATGAACAAAGTCATAAACACTTTTCAACTATGTTGTAAAGTGTTAAAAAGCTAGGGAACAGTTGTAAAAAATGAATTTAAAGTATTGCTCTAATGCATAGCGGAATTTTTATTACTGTTTTTATTTTAAATGATTACTTTGATATAAAAAATCAAATTAATAGAAAATTAGAAAATGAAGGCTTGTAAATGAAATTGTGATTTTATTATTTGGCTGTTGGGATACACGGGGGAATAACATTTAAAAAAAAAAAATTTTTTTTAAATATTAAAAATATAAAATGTTTTTCAGCTAATAGGTGATAAAAATGAAATACAATATAGTAAAACTGATCAGTGTTCAAAATCAGTCCCAAGTCATACACACTTTTATTAAAACACCTGGGACATGTAAAATCACCGTTTACAGAAAATGACTTATATATTTAAAAATATATTTTTGGATTATTCTAACGCACACCCGGTATGGGGTGTCCCGTCTCAAGACGCTCTTTGATTGGGTCCGTCCCGTACATTATTTCAGTCTCGTTACCTCCTTCTTCCCAATCACGGAAAGAAATAAAAAGTAAAGCATGTGTCCCTTATCGTGCGTGTTCTCACGCGAAATCTCTGCGATTGACTGCTCACGATCAGTGCTCGTTGTTTCTATTTGTTACGCTCTCTCTCTCTGCCTTCATTTTGCGAGTCACGCCACTCATGGGCGGCCGAAGCACCCATTAATGCCATTTGTATGTTTTTAAGTAAATGTGCCGTGATTGAACCACGCGTGAAGCAAGGAGCCAGCCGTTAATGGATTAAAAGCCGATCACTCCATTCGTGACTTCGGTCGCGATGGGTGCGTGTCGCCTTCTCGTTTTTCGATTCGATTGATTCGCGTGTTCTTTGTTTTTGAAAATCGGGAGGTCGTACAAAACAAAGGTTAAAGGCCCGGCACACACTGGAAAACTTATTATTCTAATTTCACATAATGACGCGCAGAAGGCGATCTATAGCATTTCTGATGTTGGTTCTGTACACGAATGCCCGCAATTAGGTGATATTCGTCCGCATCACGATCGCCAGCCTTATTGCAAAGTCTTCCAATAGATACAAAACACATGGCCCCTAAATTAGTTTCAGAAGGTAGATTCCTATGCATTAATACTGCGACAACATTAGGTGTGACGTCACATGAAAACCATCTATTTATTTTCAGCCAATACCGGATCTTTAGGAATCTATGGGAGATATTCTTAACGCCACGGAGTACTTTAAATTGGCTTTTGGCCACCACTGTCTAATACTTCTGACTATACTTACTGTCTGCTACTACTACTTACTGTCTACTTCTTACTGTCTACTTTTTAGGTAATCTACTTTTGACTACTACCGAAAGAAGTGTGTCGTCGGTAAAATTTCACGCATTGAGGACGGATTGTGATCCGTAAATACGCCAAGTTAGCTACTGTACTTCCTCCTACTTTTATATCGACGAGAGTTCATCATACTTTTGACCTCTCGATAGCACGGAGAACATAATGGCGTATTATTGCAGTGTTTGCAACCCTCTTTGGGATGCACAACCGGAACTTCCTAACAGGCTTAACAGGAATATTTTTCAAAACTATTTTCTTGATAAAAATATTGATTTCAAACATTTCCGCCTAGGTTTCATGGAGAGCCGCTACGGCTGAAAAGCTGTCAAATTTACATACCTCATTAAATTCCATCGAGTGGCGAATTATTATGATCATCAGGTTGGGCCACCTTTTGCCCGAGAAACGGCTTAAATATCTGCTAGGCATGAATTCTACCTATCATTCCGGTATGTTTCGTGGGGAATATTCACTCAAATGGGATGAACTGCAATTTCTTAAGATTTGATGGTGCGGATCTTCCTTTCGATCTAAACCCACAGATGCTCAATGGGATTAAGATTAGGTGATTTAGGAGACCGCTGCGGCAGAGAAACGTCTTCGTCATGTTCCTCAAACCAATCGTGCATAATATAAGCCCTATGACATGGAGCATGGTCCTGCTGGAAATATCCATCTCCATTGAGATAGCACATCAATATCACTGTATGCACTTGGTCGACAATAATATTTAAATAATCTTATTCGTTCAGACGTTCTTCCATACGCATCAAGAGCCCCAGATTATTCAAACGTGCCCCATAAACCATCCTCCACCAGATAAAAGCATCGTGACGATACAAAAAGGATGCATGCGTTCGTGCTGTTGTCTCCATATTCCCACTATACCATTTGCAAGGTGCAGCAGGAAACTTGACTCGTCAGACCACATCACTATTTTCCATTAATTTAATGTCCAATTCCAGCGTTTCCGAACAAACTTGAGGCGTTTCACCCTGTTACTGCAACAGATAGCAATGGAGTGCAGACAAACCTTCTGCTGCTGTAACCCATACGATGTGATGTGAGGTGCTTCATTGGTCACTCATTCAAAATGATTCGTAATTTGTTGCACTGTTGTTAGTTTGTTAGATCGAACTAGTCTTTCTACTCTACATTCCGTTCGAGCATCCAGTCACCGCTTACGACCGCAGGGCTTCAAACTTAGATCCACGTTTTTGTTTGGTGGTCCACTCTGTGTATAATTTAACAACTGCCGCCCTCAAACAATTCACCTGTCCAGCCGTTTTGCTAATGCTTGCACCATTGTTGCGAGCCTATAGATCACGTCGTTTACCCTTCACGAATTTCCACTGCATTAATCTCTACAATCCTTTGCCTTTCCGTTTTTATGCTGATTCAGACATCACACGTACGCATTTGCTGCAGAATAGCTGATTTGCATAAACTCCTCTGGAGGCCATCCTTATTTGGCCATTCAGTATATAATGATCCATTCATGAAATTTTAGAACTAAAAGAAACTTTTTTGTTATACTTGTTGGAAAAAACACAATTTCGTTTCCACATGGCTGGAAAAGCTTTGCTAGAGAAACTATTCGATATGAACTCTGAAGAAATATTATGGACCCCATTTCAGGGTTTAGGTTCCTGTTTCTTTTTCCCCGAAAGGACACTCGGCAATTTTGGTGCTTTTGCCATCTTCATCACTCAATATCCTCTGGTGGTGGTACTAATCTTTTCTTAAAGTCGCTTTCGTAAACTTCGATTTTCGTATATTCCTATTATATACTAGTTTGGTTGACTTTCGACCCATATATACCTGGGGAGGTTGTTTCAATGATGATAACTGAGGCTGCTCATTTCTTTCAGGTCGGCTCTTCCATCTCAGCGAAATCACAAAAAATCAACGGGATCAGAAATTAGGATCGGCACGTCCCCGAGCGGGAATAGTCATCCGGAGGCAAAAAAAATTCTTCAATCACAAGGATTTTAGTCACAAGGGACGAGGAATGTTATTCAATTATTTTTAACACTTTCCAACATAGTTGAAAAGTGTTTATGACTCTGTTTGTCCGCACGATAACTGCCGCAAAAATGACTTGATCATAAAAAATTTTAAATAAAAACTAAATAAAATTATTAAATAAAATAATTTTAAATAAAAATTAAAACAATAATGACATCCATAGTGTGTGGAGAGATCACGTGACCGACTTAAAAATAAAATAGGGCGTCCACCTTTTTTTCCCAGAGAAAAAATGGTAATTTTTAAAGTTTTTTTAAATTTATACTGAGTGTCGCATTCGTTCTAAAACCGCTTTATTTTTGCGTATTTCTTGTGTAACTATATATTGCGTCAACACGACACTATTTTTGAGTTTAAATGATCATCTGACTTTGAATCTTTCAACAACGAAGCCTTATTTTAATGGATGCCGAATGTAAACATGTGATTGCAAGATGAGTTGCATGAGAATGGCTGAATTTTTTTCACGCAAAATGATTGAACCCTGGAGTCTGGAATAAAAGTGTCTGAATGAAATATTCACTGCTTTTACACAGAGAGCCAGACGATTTATATTTCAATAACGTCATTTGAATAAAGTCCATTTTTTTCGATGAAGTTTTAAGTTTCCAAGTAAAATAAATGATTGTAGTTCTGTGATAATTTTAAAAATATCACCGCTGAATGCATCGCATTTTAGAGATGTTTAAATGACATTGCATTTGAGTAGTAAAGTGTTTCATAATCAATGCTTTATGCATGATTGATCTTTCTTGTAAACTCTCAACACAATCTCTATCATGCTGCGTGTCATGATAGTGAACGCCACTTTCCCTTAAGATTGAAGAATTTCGATTTTCTAAAGAAACAAGAACACACATGAGAGCTCTCTTATAATCTGATCTCGCTGAAAATGAAAAGGGCTCGAGTGGTCGCCGATTCCAATCAGTATACCCAATACCATTTCGTTGGACGCTCTCGGGAGGGAAAGTGTGATTTATAATAGTGATCATGACGAACCATTTCTGGTTGAATGTTCTTCCAAAGCATTTACTTAACCGTCAACCTATACCGTTAGGTAACCGTCCATCTATTTAATGTATTAGCATTTTCTGAAATTTTAAATCCGAAACATTTTGATACCTCGAGCAAGAGATAAAAGTGAAGAGGAGCTGAAAGGACATTCAAGGGGGGAGGGGGCTCACAGTTAATCAATAGCACTTATAGTTACTATTATATATTTCAATTCATATAAATTATTAACAAATAATTGCATATTAATATTTGCTGTTTATTAATATACACATAGCTACTATAAATTAATATTAATATATAATAATTTTAATTGATTTTTATGTAAGCATTAATGAGTCATAAAGCTGTTAATAGTTTGTAAAAACATTCTGAAAGTTAATAAAATTTAATAATTAATATTAAACTCTAATGTATAAGAGTGAACCCCACAATCCTACAAAAGTATCCTAAATAACTATTGTCATAATTTTTAAATATTTTTAAATTAAATATGTAAACAAATGGATCGTGAATATAATCCCAAATTCAGCTGTATTAAAAACATCTTTAAAATGAAGTCATTTATTTAAAAGAATCTCAATTTTTTGTATGCAAAATTTGAATGACATTTTATATGGAATTTCGTATCAATACTAAAAATTTAATATATTTCGTCAGGGAGCTGAGTATACCTCTTGGAGGAGAGCCTTAGCCCCCCTACGGTCCCGATCTCGAGAAAGGCGTATGTTATTGTTGTGATAAAAGATTACAGAAAAGGAAAATTAAATGATTAAAATCAATCATTAAAATCTTCTGCAATCTCTCCTAACAAGCATCTAGTAGGGGGCCGGACAGCCTTATGTAGTCATTAAAATTTAACAGATTAATTTAAAATTGTAACAATTCATGAAATGGGATCGTATAGATGAGAAGAATTTGGAATATTTCAAAGTGTTCTGGCATTATTCTTAGAATTAAATAGAACTACATAAGGGGGGGGGGGCCTAGGAACACAAATTAATACAAATTTTGTAAAAAAAAATATATAGATATATATAGCTGAATATCTTGATTCATTTCATACTGTAGCCCTATCACTACATCTTACCATGTACGCAGTTTATATTTGATAGAGAATTCATAACATTATTATTGATTTTTTATAATAGTAGACAACAGCATTTAGCAGTCCCTTAATTGTTCAACAAGAACAAATATTCATGGTGTTCCGACCTTTATCGTTCATAGCCATAAACCACACTATAGCAGATGGTCCTGAATAAAAAACAAGAAAGATCAATCATGCTTAAAGCATTGATTATGAAACACTTTCCAACTTCAATGCAATTTTATTTAAAAGAGTCTAAAATGCAATACATTCCTCGGTAATATTTTAAAACTTGTCACAATACTACCTTAATTTATTATATTTGAAAACTTAAACCTTCATCGTTCAAAAATGAGCTTCATTCAAATGACGGCATTGAAATATAAATTGCCTGGTTTAAATATCTCTAAAATGCGATACATTCCACGGTAATATTTTTAAAATTATCATAATACTACGATAATTTATTATATTTGAAACCTTCTTCGAAAACAACTGAAATTCATTCAAATGACGTCATAGAAAAAATAACACGCCTGGCTCTCTCTATAAAAACAGCATTTCATTCATAACTTTCCCCCATTCATTTCATTCATCAAAATACTATAATAATTTATTTTATTTAAAAATTAAGACCATGGAGCTACAAGTAATTAAACTCTATGCTTAAAACTTCATCAAAAGAAATCGTCCTTCTCTTTATAAAATCAATTAATATTTCATTCATATCAGCCATGCATACTCCATGGGCTAAATTATTTTGTGTTAAAGAAATACAGCAATTCTAATACAACTCATTCTATATATTTTGCTATTTACATTTTACATAAGTGAAAAATAGGCTTCGTTGTAGAAATAATCAAATTTGCATAATCATTTAAACTCAAATATATTGTATTTGCGTTGTTTCAGTATGTAGATGCACAGAATTTAAGCAAAAATAAAGTAGTTTTAGGACGGATACAACACTCAATATGAATTAAAAAGAACTTAAAAAACCACGATTTTGAAACAAGATGGATGCCATATATCATTTTGAAGTGGGTCATGTGATCTTTTCATATCATGGTCACGTGATCGCTTCATATAAGAGGTGTCATTATTATTTTAATTTTTATTTAAAAAACTACTGAATATATTTCGCTGAATTTTTTTTAATATATTTTATGAAACAAATTGAATATTACCTAAAATTTTCGAAGCAATTTGTGAATTTTAAATCCGCTTAAAAAATGTTTGACAAATGAGGTCCCATAGGGCTCAATGTATTTCATTTTTTCAACCCGGGATCAATCCAAAATTAATTGGGTGATATTATTCATTTATATTCCCATAGGTCCTACAGACCGTCTGAACAACATACTAAAATTTCATTTTGATTAAGTCATTTTTACGGCAGTTATCGTGCTAACGGACAGCCAGCCAGCCAGCCAGCCAGACAGACAGAATGAACAAAGTCATAAACACTTTTCAACTTTGTTGTAAAGTGCTAAAAAATTCACCTACATCACTACAGAACAATGGCACGGTCTATTTAATGCAGATCCTCCATTTTTACTTTCCTTATATACATAATGTATAAGAAAAGTATTGTGACGGGGTCGAAAATTCGAATTCGAGTTTTCGACGGGAGAGCACGTTTCAAGCATCCCTGATCACAAATCAAACATTTTTTAGGTGATGTCTGTGTGTGTGTGAAAGTATGTGTGTGTGTGTGTGAAAGTATGTGTGTGTGTGTGTGTGTGAAAGTATGTGTGTGTGTGTGTGTGTGTGTGTGTGTGTGTGTGTGTATGTGTGTGTGTGTGTCAATGAATCTGTGGAGACGATACCTCACGAACGAATGGGGCGATTCGAATGAAATTTGGTACAAAATTCACAATCCGTGAACACTGGAAGCCTACTGTTTTTAAACGTAATCCAATGTTCAGAACCCCCTAAATTTTTGAGTAAAATTTTGAAAAATATCATCAAAAAATCAAAACCTTTATTAAAGTTACGCAAATAGACATTTCTTACGTTATTTTTCCTTTTAAAACGATTGATGTAAATTTTAGAAAGCTAGCACGAACCGCTCTCGAGATATTGCACATTTCTCAAATAAATTTATTAAAAAATCCCATAAATTAAAAAAAAATTAACTGCTGAGAAACATGTTCACTTTTAATTTAAAATATCATGCGATAAATTTGGTGACATCATTCTTGTGGATCTAGCTCGTTCCATTCATGAGAAAAGATACTTTAAGTAATACTTTTATATTTGAACGCCAATAATCATTTATCTGCTACAAGAATAACTCATTTCTCCGTCCATAAATATCCAGATTTTGGCGACGAATTTAGCGGAATGTCGCCAACTGGGCGACTTTTTGAAATAGTGCCAAATTAACGAAAATCTCGCTAAATGGATAAATATGACACTAAATCAATGAAAATGATGACTTATGAAAATTCAATATCTTGGAAAGAATATAAGTATCTACTATAAGAAAAACCTTTTTTTTTACTGTAAAAGTAGTAAATTCATTGCATTATATAAGGAAAGACATGAGTTGCCCACATCAGATTTTTAACACTTTACAACAAAGTTGAAAAGTGTTTATGACTTTGTTCATTCTGTCTGTCTGTCTGTCTGTCTGTCTGTTTGTCTGTCTGTCTGTCTGTCTGTCTGTCTGTCTGTCCGCTAGCACGATAACTGCCGTAAAAATGACTTAATCAAAATGAAATTTTAGTATGTTGTTCAGACGGTCTGTAGGACCTATGGGAATATAAATGAATAATATCACACAATTAGTTTTGGATTGAACCCGGGTTGAAAAAATGAAATACATTGAGCCCTATGGGACCTAATTTTTCTAACATTTTTTAAGCGGATTTAAAATTCACAAATTGCTTCGAAAATTTTAGGTAATAGTCAAATTGTTCCATAAAATATATAAAAAAAAATTCAGCTAAATATATTCAGTAGTTTTTTAAATAAAAATTAAAATAATAATTACACATCTTATATGAAACGATCACGTGACCATGATATGAAACGATCACATGACCCACTTCAAAATGAGATATGGCATCCATCTTGTTTCAAATTCGTGATTTTTTAAAGTTCTTTTTAATTCATATTGAGTGTTGTATCCATCCTAAAACTACTTTATTTCTGCTTAAATTCTGTGCATCTACATACTAAAACAACACAATGACAATATATTTGAGTTTAAATTCTCATTCAAATTTGATTATTTCTACAATTAAGCCTATTTTTAACCTATGTAAAATGTAAACAGCAAAATATGTAGAATGAGTTGTATTAGAATTACTGTATTTCTTTAACACAAAATAATTCAGTCCATGGAGTCTGCATGGCTGATATGAATGAAATATTAATTGATTTTATAAACAGAAGGACGATATTTTTCGATGAAGTTTTAAGCATAAAGTTTATGAATTGTAGCTCCATGGTCTTAATTTTTAATTAAAATAAATTATTATAGTATTGTGATGAATGAAATGGAGAAAGTTATGAATGAAATCCTGCTTTTATAGAGAGATCCAGGCGTGTTATTTTTTCTATGACGTCATTTGAATTAATTTCAGTTGTTTTCGATGAAGTTTTCAAATATAAATTATCGTAGTATTATGATAGATTTAAAAATATTACCGTGGAATGTATTGCATTTTAGAGATATTTAAACCACGCAATTTATATTTCAATGCCGTCTTTTGAATGAAGTTCATTTTTTTCAATGAAGGTTTAAGTTTTCAAATATAATAAATCAATGTAGTATCGTGATAAGTTTTAAAATATTACCGAGGAATGTATTGCATTTTCGACTTTTTTAAATAAAATTGCATTGAATTTGGAAAGTGTTTCATAATCAATGCTTTAAGCATGATTGATCTTTCTTGTTTGTATATATCGAGATTATATTTTATCACCTTGACCACAGGGCAATCCCTTGAATGCAATAGAATCATCTCAATAAAAAAAAATCTGACGTAGGCAGCACATGACTTTCCTTATATAATGCAATGGATTTACTACACTTACAGTGAAAAATAAATATGTTATTCTTATAGTAGATATTCTTTCCAAGATATTGAATTTTCGCCAATGAGTCGTCATTTTTATTGATTGAGTGTCATTTTTATCCATTTGGCGAAATTTTCGTTAATTGGGCAACATTTAAAAAGTCTGTTGGCGACATTCCGCCAAATTTATTGCCGAAATCTCGCCAAGCGTTATGGACGGAGAAATAAATTATTCTTATAGTAGATAAATGACTATTGGCGTTCAAATACAAAAATATTATTCAAAGTATATTTTCTCATGAATGGAATGAGCTAGATCCACGAGAATTATGTCACCCAATTAACCGCATATTACATATGAAAAGTGAAAATGTTTTTCAACAGTTAATATTTTTTTTTAATTTATAGGATTTTTTGATAAATTTATTTGAAAAACATGCGATATCTCGAGAACGGTTCATGCTAGCGTTTTAAAGTTTATATCAATCGTTTTCTAAGGAAAAATTACATAAGGAATGTCTATTTGCGTAACTTTTTTAAAGGTTTTGATTTTATGATGATCTTTTCAAAATTTCACTCGAAAATTTTCGGGGGTTTTGAACATTCGATTGTGTTTAAAAACAATAGGCTTCCAGTATTCATGGATTGTAATTTTTGTACCAAATTCCATTCGAATCGCTCCATTCGTGCGTGAGATATCGTCTCCACAGACTCACTGACACACACACATACTTTCACACACACACACACACAGACATCATCCCAAAAATGTTCGATTCGTGATCAAGTATATTTGAAACGCGCTCTTCCGTCGAGAACTCGAATTCGAATGTTCAACCCCATCACAATGCTTTCCTTATACATTATACTATGTATATAAGGAAAGTAAAAATCACTATATTACTTTCTTTATATACATATAAAGTATAAGAAAAGTATTTTGATATTCGAGTTATCGACGGGAGAGCACGTTTCAAGCATTCCTGAACACGAATCATGCGTTTTGTGATGTGTGTGTGTGTGTCAGTGAAACTGTGGAGATGATAACTGACGAACAAATGGAGCGATTCGAACAGAATTTGGTATATAAATTACAATCTATGAATACTGGAAGCCTATTGTTTTTATGCGCCATCGGATGTTCAGAACCCCCCTAAATTTTCGAGTGAAATTTTGAAAAAATCATTAAAAAATGAAAACCTTCAGTGAAGTCACGTAAATAGTCAATTCTTATGTAATGTTTCATTAGAAAACAATTGACATAAATTTTAGAACGCTAGAATGAACCGTTCTCGAGATATTGCAAATTTTTCAATTAAATTTATCAAAATATCCCGTAAATTAAATAAAAAGAAAGTAGTAACTGTTAAGAAACATGTTCACTTTTCATATGTAATATCATGCAATAAATTAGGTGACACCACTCTCGTGGATCTAGCTCATTCCATTCATAAATAAAGATACTTTGAGAATACTTTTGTATTTGAACGCCAATAGTTATTTTTCTGCTATAAGAATAACTTATTTTTCCATCCATAATGCTTGAAGATTTTGGCGACGAATTTGGCGGAATGTCGCCAAAATGGCGACTTTTTGAAATGTTGCCAAATTAACGAAAATTTCTCACCAAATGGATATAAATTAATCTAATTCAATGAAAATGACGACTCATTGACGAAAATTCAATGTTTTGGTAAGAATATAAGTATATACTATAAGAATAACCTAATTTTTACTTTCCATATATACAATAATGTACAAGGAAAGCATCGTGACGGGGTCGAGAATTCGACGGGAGAGCACGTTTCAAGCATCCCTGATCACGAATCGAACACATTTTTGAAGTGATGTCTGTGTGTGTGTGCGTGTGTGTGTCAGTGAGTCTCTGGAGACGATAACTGACGAACGAATGGACCGATTCGAGTGAAATTTGGTGCAAAAATTACAATCCATAAACACTGGAAGCCTATTGTTTTTATATACAATCGCGTGTTCAGAATCCCCCTGAATTTTGGAGTGAAATTTTGAAAAAAACGTCAAAAAATCAAAACCTCTAATGAAGTTACGCAGATAGACATTTCTTACGTAATTTTTTATTAGAAAACGATTGACATAAATTTTAGAACGGTAACATGAACTGTTTTCGAGATATTGCACATTTTTCAAAAATATTATCAAAAAGTCATATAAAATAAAAAAAAAATATTTCCTATTGAGAAACATGTTCATTTTTCACATGTAATACCGTGCGATAAATTTGATGACATCATTCTCGTGGATCTAGCTCGTTCCATTCATGAAAAAAGATACTTTGAGTAATACTTTTGTATTTAAACGTCAATAGTCAATCTGCTGTAAGAAGCACTTATTTCTCTGTCCGAATATCTTATTTCTCTCTGCTTGGCGAGATTTTGGCGACGAACTTGGTGGAATGTCGCCAACTTGGCGAATTTTTAAATGTTGCTAAATTAACGTAAAACTCGCCAAATGGATAAAAATGACCCCAAATCAATGAAAATGACGACTTATTGACGAAAATTCAATATCTTGGAAAGAATATATATATCCACTATAAAAATAATCAATTTTTTTACTGTAAAGTAGTAAATTCATTGCATTATATAAGGAAAGTCATGTGCTGCCCACATCAAATTTTTTTGTCATTGCTGTGCGTGATCTTATCTATACCATGTTGCATAAAATCAATGAATATAAGACCATTCATTTTTTGCAGAATAATTTAATTTTTTTGATGATCCATTGAAAAAAAACATAATTTAAACTTGGAATGATTCATGTCATCTAACTCTTGATTTCTTATTTGTGGAATCATGGTGTATTGAGGCTTTATTTAACAATCAAACATTAAGATAAGCAAAGATGAATATTCATGCACACATTAGAACGATCTTCAAAAAAACTTTATGAGCAAACATATATGTCTATAAACGAAGACTGTCAGCAGCATTCAGTTCAAACAATTACAAAGCTTTCACATTTATATAGTGGATCCCAAAACACATATTAACTTGCAAAATTTTCAAGAATTTATATAGGATCTGGAGCATATGCATACAAAACTATATTTGTAAAATAGATTAAAATAATGGCGATGACAAGAATAAGGGATGCTTCCCACACACAATACAACTTCTACACTCAGTAAAATTTTTAGAAAAAGTGGGCCATCGTTGGTCGAACTCAAAGAGAAAATATCCAGAGCCTGATTGGATGGCACTATTTGCACTGTTTCCACTTCGGAAAAATACAAACTTTGCGCTCGGAACATGGAGTTCCTAGAGTGAGCGTCGGATAGATTATTTTAGCATACTATAGTTAGCATGAAAACCGTTACAATTAATGATTTCTGAATTCAGTAATATTGAAGAATTTTAATAAATAATTTAGAATAAGATAATTAATTTTGAATAGGATAATTTAGAATAATTAAGGATGAAAATTTAAATAAATAAAATTAAAATAAAAAGTATTAAATTTAGAATAAGAAATAATTCAGTTTCGTGATTTATCACAACAGTTATATTCCTATGAATGGTGTCTAAATAAAAAGTTTCTTGTGAAATAGCTGCTTTTGTTACAAATAACATAATTTATAATTTGTTTTCCACTTTCGAAAAAGAGGTTTTTCTTCTGCGAAAATCACTAGACCTCTCGAGTGTATTGATGGAAATTTTATTGGATAGATTCGATTTGTTATGGAGAAAAAATAAAATGTGTAATGGCTTATAATTCCGAAACAATGGTTTCCATTAATATAGTATTGAAATGCATATAAAGTATTGGCTTGTTTTTATAGTAACGCGACTATTTTTATTTAAAAAAATTTTCGTTTCAGATTAAGACCCAAATATAATACTTTTTCTTTACATATTATGTAAAAATCTAATGTGGGCAGCACATGACTTTCCATGCAGACCCAAATTCATTTTCTCTTTCCTTCTTTCATACATTAAGCCGAGTATAATGGAACGAAATAGCAGGGATAATTATATGAAATGACACTTAATTGGTATGCATCATGACTTGAAATGACACTGAATTAGCACTTTTAATTCAATTTACGTTTTCATTGAGTTCGTTTTCATTCATCTTAATTGGGTTGTCAAAAATGACATGTAAAACATGCATTTGACTTATGTATTTGAGCATATGTAGTCTTTTATTTTAGATTTGGACACTTTTTGCGGGCCATTTCGAAGAGAAATGGCAGCTCTCCCCGAATCGTATTAAAATATGATCAACACCAGGGTAACCTACACGTGACTATATCTACCCAATTTTGAGAAAGTGTGTCCATTAGTTTTTGAGCTAGAATTGCACAAATAGAAAGACACAGACAGACACACAAGTTCAAAAGCAGTTTATTCGGGTTCTAGTGCTCGAAACGTGTAGATTCGTCGAAAACTGGGGTTCCAATTTTCAACACGATTTCAATGCTTTCCCTATTACACATTGCCGTAGGCCTAGTAAATGCAGTCATTCTTTAATTTAAATGCATATAATTATAAAATAATCGTTAAAAAACATCATGGCATACGTTTGTAATTTTGTTTAGATATCATATTTGATTAAAAAATCCTTTAAAGAAAACTAAACATTTCTATTTGAAAGAGTTGGAATTATTTACATTTAATCAGATATTGAGAACGATATTTTGTGGTGCTGCCATCTAGTGTAAAGATAGTAAACAATTATTTCGTTTGGAGGCTAAATTTTCTCATACTTGTAATTTTCACTGATAGTCAATGATTATATACGTATACATCTAAGAAAATTTGTAAATTACAATTACGTTACAATTATATATAACTACACATTTAAACGTTAATTTATTAAGTTTATTGACTGCAAAAATTAATTGAAAATCCTCTGAAATAGGAGGTTCTCCTGTGGTGCTGCCATCTTTTAAAAAGTTGTGAAATATTTTATGAAAGAAATATTTCTGGAGTGATAAAAGCACGAATGGATGTTATGCATGATGCGATAAGCCCAAAGGTATACCAATTCAGAAAGTTTCTCTCACATCACACGCCAAACGTCGTTTTATCGCCAGTTCTGGTACACTATTTTTGCAACTCCTGCAAAAGCGGAGAGAAAGACGATTGTTTTTAATCCGCGATATTGTTCACGAAGACAGATTAGATACATTCCCATTATTTAAATCATGTTTTATGTACATTTTGGTTTTAAAGTAATACTATGAAAATACATGTATTTAAGACCTTTTTGTACTGCACGCAGATTGTTTGCAATGAGTGTAAGAAATGTTCCACCCACATATATAATTTATTATTTGAATAAAACTTTTATATGTGAGATTTTGGAGTAAATATATGTGTAGGATCCGTATGTTGTTCAATACTTATATTGTACAACAATCAGTGACGAAAATTGAAGATTATTTGAAAGGTGGGAATATTTGTCATTTTAAAAATGCAAAATTTGTTACATTTTAAGGAAATTTGCTTGACATTTTCGGTTTGGGGGAGCAATAAATATTACTTTTCTGTCATGCCTAATATAATGCACCGTATTTCAAGGTGGACTTTTCAAAGTTTTCGGAACCCTTGGGATTCCGCGACGTGATAGTTTCATGTAAATTGTCTTAAATTTAAAAACGTGTAAAATTTTGATGCATAATTTGGACAACAGAGGATATTTCTTATTTTGGGGTTCCACCATCAAATTAAATTTCAAAAGGGTTTCGTGACAAAATGAATTTGAAAAACACTGATATAATGTATAGGGAAAGTATTATGACGAGGTTGAAAACTCGAATTCTGCTTTGTGTTTTCGTCGGTAGAGCTTGTTTCAAACATCCCTGAAATCGAATCGAATGTTTTTAAAGTGATATCTGTGTGTGTGTGTGTGTGCGCGCGCGTGTGTGTGTGCTTGTATATTAATGTATGTGGTATGTGCATGTATATTAGTGTGTGTGTCCTTGAGTCAGTGGATGCGATATCTAACGAACGGATGTAACGTTTCAAACAAAAAATATTTCGATTATTACAATCAGTGAATACTGGAAGTCTATTGATTTTATAAGCAATCGAATATTTGGAAACCAGCTCCAAACTTTCGAATGAAATTTAGAAAAACATCATAGAAAATCAGAACCTTTAATATTGTTACATAAAATATAATTTTTTATTTAATTTTTTATTAGAAAATGAATAACATAAACTTTGGGATAATAACATGAACCATTCTTGATATATTGTACGTTTTTCAAATAAATTTAAAAAATACATGAAATTAAAACAGTGCTAACTACCGCAATATGTTTCCATTCCATGTACAATATTATATGACAACGGTGTTAGCATCATTCTGGTAGGTTTTATTCACGAGACACTGTTTCACAATAGTTTTGTATTTTGACATCAAACAATTCGTCAAACGTAATTTATTAGTTTGTCAGTCTGTCTGTAATGCTTGTCGATATATTAACAAAATATCGTCAACTTGACATTTTATTTAAAATGTTACCAAATTGGCGAAAATTACACTAAATTAATAAAAATGATGTCAAATTGATGAATATTCAATATCTTGGAAAATGAAGTTTAATTTATTTGATAATTCCTGTCCCTTTGGGGAAATTAATATTCTTGATTTAAGATATATTGAGTTTCGCGGTTATAATCGTTTCGAATACAATATTTGCACAAAATAAAAGTTAATTCGGTTAAGCTGTGAAGGACTCAAAGTCATTGATTGATAAATCCTTTTTGACACTCCCACCCATTTTATTCACCCTCGAGTGAGAAACAAAAATATTAAGCTCCGTTAGGTTCTGTCCCGTTGTCGATACTATAAGCATAGGCGCCCATACCAATTTTTCTAGGCGTTAAACTCAATGATATGTACAATATTGACTACCTTGATCCCCACATTTGGGACCTTGAATGTCCAGGGGAGCGGAAGTGCCTCCTTTCCCTCCCCTATGGGCGCTCATTGAAAAAATTCCCTACTTATACTAGTAACCTCAGGACAGAACGAACCTAACGGAGTTGAGTTTCGATTTCCCCAGGGTTGGAAAAATGGAGTCTTTCCAGACCCCACAAAAGTTTCCGTGAAGTCTAATATTTTACACAATTATAGCCATCCCCCGGCCACACATTCTGCTACCGTTAACCCTTGGGTTCGTCGTGTGGTCTGGGTCTTCAACACTTATAGCCATCCGGCCGTCCAATTAGATGCTCAAGTCCTCAGGATGAGTCGGACGGTCTGGGTCTTCAATACTTATAGCCATATGCCAACGGCCCTACCGTGATGAAAACACCAGTTCTCGTTAGATCACCGAAGTCAAGCAGCAACGGGCGCGGTTAGTACTTGGGTGGGTGACCACCTGGGAACACTGCGTGCTGTTGGCACATTTCGGGCGTAACCCGGTGGTTTGCGCGCTGGATTTGCACGCTGCCACAACTGCCGCCATGTTCATGCGGAGTACGATCACGTTAAACATGTGGGTCCGTAAGTCCTTCCGAGAGGTTGGTGGTAGGGGAAGGAAGGTACGGTCTCTGTGGATGCCTCCCCCACTGGGTTCCGGTCTAAATTGGGTGGCACTTCCCGGCCGTCAAAACGGTTACCTTACACCTTTCTGGTAGGTCGGACGGTCAGGGTCTCAACAACAACACTTATAGCCATCCCGACCACTCAAATAGCTGCAGTAAGCCCTCTGGGTCAGTCGAGTGGTTTGGGTCTGCAACACTTATAGCCACAGAATACTATATTAGTCTGTGCTTATAGCCATCTCTCCCGGCCACTCAAACAGCTGCTGTAAGCCCTATAGGGCTAGTCAAATGGTCTGGGTCTTCAACACTTATAACCATGGGTGTCCATAGGGGCGTTCAAAGTCAGAAATGTAGGTATCAAGCTAGTCAACATTGTACTTCTCATCCACGAGTTTACCCTCTAGAAAATGTTCTATGGGCGCCCATAGGGGAGCGCGAGGGGGCACTTTTGCTCCCGCGGACGTTCAAGGTCAGAAATGTAGGTATTAAGTTAATAGATTATTTACCTCCCATCCTTGACTTTGGCCATCTCAGGAATAAGTTTTATGGGCGCCCATGAATCCTACTCGTTCGAAATAAGGTCGCCCTCTCCTGCAGTACCACACTATATTTTGATTGCTCATTTGCTATATATATTTATTATTATATATTTTGCTTTGCTCATGTCCTTGCTGACGAGCCGGTCGGTCTGGGTCTTCAACACTATATTTTGATCGTACTATATTTTGACACACACACAACCACACTCTTTCTCTCTCGCTCTCTGTGTCTCCCTCCCTCCCTTTCACCCGTATTCTAATCACGTTAATTACATGATGATCTACCTAATTCTAATTTTTTCAGAATGCAGCTACATATAGAATTTCGTGGCTGTACGTACTCTCTCTAATTTAATATCTCTAATTTGGAATAATGTTTTAATCCCATTTATTACAAAATATTCTACCTGTTTCTAATTTTATACAGAATGCATCTACATATAAATTGCCATAGTGATACGTGCATTCGCACCCCACAGATATACACACACACACATGGATGGAAATATTTCCCAAAATGTTCGAAATGTGTTCATGGTGTCTTTAAGTGTATTTTTTCGTCTAAATGTCGTGATTATCCGTGAACTTCCTCTATAGAATAGCATTAGAAAATAATAAAAGGATTCTTTAATTGAGTGAATACTGAATTAATTTAATTCTAATCTAAGAGATAATGCATTTAAAAAGTGTCTATATTGCTTAATTGTAAGTTATATATCGGCGATAAGCCCATATTGCTTAATTGTAAGTTATATATCGGCTTCTTTAATCTAATCAATATTGAATTAATTTAATTCCAATCTAAGAGACACTCCATTTAAATCGTGTCTCTATTGCTAAATTGTAAGTTATATATCCTATAAAAAAATAAACCAAATTGTGAGAGTCCTTTCTCTTGATGTGGCTGCTATAGTAACCTTGAGAGAGAGAGCGGCGCTCTTTCGTGTATCACGCAGGCGATAAAACGAAGTTTGGCGTCTGATTTGAAAGAAGGCTTTCTGGCTTAGTATACTTTCTGGCCTTCCGCATGCATGATAGCTATTGATCCATGTAGGAATGGCTCTCTCAGTGCAGTCACCAGTATCTGTGGACCAGTTCCGCCCTTTTTAGAGCGCTTTAACAGGTGTCACATCCCCCATGAACTGAAGTGAAATAATCGATAATGTGATTTTTAGGATTTCTGCACGTGCTTAAAAAAGGAAACATGTATATTAGTTAATTGAAGTTAATAAGTGTTATTGTTATATTCTGTGCAGAATTAAGTGATATTTAAAATGTGTAGATTGCAGTTTCTTTTAAAATCAATGTCAAGACGTAGTCACCCGACGTTAAGAAATAGATCAGCATACGAAAAGGCAAGATCACATTCATTTGTTATTGATCAAAATATATTCTATGATTTTGATTCTTTGAGCTGACATTATAGCGCCCGAACAGGGACGCTGGTTTATGAAATGACCGTCATTATATATATATATATATTTTTTAAATACAGAATTATTAATGTTAATTAATAGAAATTATGAATAATTTGACAAAAGTTAGAACACGATTGCGCACTGCTTTTACGAAGGCTGCAAATAGACTTAAAGAAAGCTTTAGAAGGCAAACCAGTTGAAATTTCTCTTTCGCTTCTAAACGATAAATATCAGAATCTTCAGACGATAGATATGAGTTATTGGATTTACTTTCTAAAGATGATGAGATAGTACAGAGTGTTTATGGCAAAGAATACCAAAATATATCGTCTTATACAGATAAAGTACATTACTCTAAAATTAAAAGTTGATCGAATACAGAATGAAATTAGTAACGAGAATCTTCGTGATATTTCAAGTGTCGAAGCGGTAAATAGGAAAACCGTTAGATTACCAAAATTAGAATTAGAAAAATTTGACGGATCGATAAAAAATTGGATTAAATTCTGGTCTATATTTAAAAAAATACCCGAAGACCCAGAATTACCAGATGAAGATAAATTTTGCAAAGTACAACAGAAAAATCCCAAGCTCGTGATCGAGTAGAGAATTTTCCGCCAACAGGCGATAATTACCCATTAGTCATTGAATGTGTGAAATCTCGCTTCGGTAAAGACGAATGATTGATAGAAGTATAGGTATTAAATTTGGTTTTAAATCACGATAAGAGTAATGTGGTGAAATTATACGATAGAATTGAAGCACATTTAAGAGCTTCGGGCACCTTGGGTATCACTTTGGATAAATATGCAGGGATGTTATTTCCTCTTGTTGAGAGTTGTTTGTCAGAGGATATTTTGAAAATATGGGAATGGCATATTAGTTCTCTTTTGGTAAAGGATAAAGAAAGGGGAAAAATTAATACATGGAGTATTTTAATGGAACTTTTGAAATCAGCAGTTGAAGGGTAACAAAGATGGGCGATTGCCGGAAACACTTTTGATGGTGGGAGAGACGTATATAAGAAATGAAATAAACAGGATTTTAATGAAAATAAAAGTAAAGTCTCAACCGCTGCTGGTCTTTTAAATACAAATTTAATTTATGAAAGGAAATGTATTTTTTGTGAGAAAAGGCATAATTCTCAAGAATGTAATAAACCTAAAAAAATGAATATTGATGAGAAACGCGAATGTGCAAAAAGGGCAGCTTGCTTACATTCACTCATTTTGGAACATCATAAAAAATTAAGCCATGCAGGAGTTCATACCTTAATATCTCAACTGAGAGAAGACTTCTGGATCTTGCAATATAGAAAAACCATTAGACAAGTTTTGAAAAGTTATATAAATTGTAGAAGATTTGAAGCCACCAAAGCTGAAGTTTTGCTTGCACCTTTGCCAGAAAAACGAATTAGAAATGCTGCAGCGTTCGACATAACGAGAATAGATTCGGGAGGACCATTATACTTAAGAAATGGAGAGAAGATTTGGTTTGTCCTCTTTACCTGTGTTGTGATTAGGGTGGTCCGTCTTGAGTTAGTTCAATCTCTAACAACCGAAGCCTTTTGTTTGGCCTTCAGAAGATTTGTGTCAAGAAGAGACAGACCTCTACATGTAACACTTCACTCAATAAGTCTCCGGTCTGACACATATATGGCAACACTGACAGACCCATATGATTTCTGAATAGTACCAACCTTCAAACGATACGTGTCAAAATTTCATGACATTCTGATAATTAGTTTGCAGGTTACAGTGGTTTCAGTGATCCCAGTTTTGTAATTTTCAAAACAATGGATAAAAAAGAATTTCGTGTGTTGATTAAACATTGTGTTTTGATGGGGAAAAATACTGTTGAAGCCAAACAGTGGCTTGATGGCATTATGGAGACTCTGCACCAGGGAAATCAATTATTATTGACTAGTATGCTGAATTTAAACGCGGTCGTACAAACACCGATGATGCTGAACGCTCTGCTCGCCTAAAATCGGCAGTTGTTCCGGAAAACATAAAAAAAGTCCATGAAATAGTTTTGAAAGACAGTAAAGTGAAGTCGTGAGATAGCTGACACCTAAAAGATATCAGAAGGTAGTGTGTTTATAATTTTATACGAAAATTTGAACATGCGTAAGTTGTTTTCGAAGTGGGTGCCGCGTTTGCTCACATCGGACCAAGAACAACAAGACATGCCCCGTGTCACTAGTCGATGAAAACGATGGTTAAATTATATGAATTACGCTTTGA
Organism: Amaurobius ferox; assembly: GCA_951213105.1. Lineage (NCBI taxonomy): Eukaryota > Metazoa > Arthropoda > Arachnida > Araneae > Amaurobiidae > Amaurobius > Amaurobius ferox. The sequence continues at coordinate 141,398,646 of OX578148.1, read as the reverse complement.
ATTGCTTCCTCACCCACCGTTCTCTCCAGATCTGTCCCCCCAGCGAGTACTGACTTTTTGCAGACATCAAAAAGATGCTCCAGGGAAAGAATTTGGCTCAAATGAAGAAGTGATTGCCGAAACTGAGGTCTATTTTGAGAGCAAAGACAAATCGTTCTACAAAAAAGGCATCGAAAAATAAAAGGAGCGTGCGTTAGAATGAAGGTGAGTATGTTGATGAAAAAAAGTCGAATTTCTAAAAGCAAAATTGTTTTTCTTAGTTAGACCGGAGACTTATTAAGTGATGTAGTATATTCTGACAATGGGACAAATCTAGTCGGAGCCAGTAAAATCCTACATAGCATAGATTGGCAAAAGATATAAGAAATAGCTTCAGTTAAACGAATTCAATAAATTTTCAACCCTCCTATAGCTGCCTGGTGGGGCGGATGGTGTGAGAGGTTGATTGGAATGACCAAAATAATTCTGAGAAGAGTATTAGGACGAGCTCGACTTGACTATGATGAACTGACTACCATTTTATGTGAAGCTGGGAACATCATCAATAGCAGCCCCTTGACTTATCTTTCAAAAGATGCCGAAGACTTACAACCCCTAACACCATCTTTATTTTTACAAGAGATACGAACAGGATCTACACCCGAATTGGATGTCTTCGACTCCACTCATTTGAATAAACGATTTCGTTATCGACAAAAACTGAAGCAAAACCTCATGGAAAGATTTCGAATAGAATATCTTGGACAACTGGAAAACTATTCTAAACACAAAGTCCCCACACGTCTTAGAGTAGGACAAATCGTTCTTGTTGGCAGTGACAATACCAGACGTACAAAATGACCCATGGCCAAAATACTTGAGCTTTACCCTGGTAAAGACGACAACATTCGAGTAACTCAAGTAAAGACTATGAATGGCGAACTTCTTAGACCATACCAAAGACTTTACCCCCTTGAAGTTCAAGATGAGCAGAGAATTTTGTTACCTGAGAAATCCGTTTTCGATAAACTTAACAATTTACCTCCACTACCGACCGATGATGGCAACGGCTATTTAGATCATTGTCCTGATTCTACGAAATTGTCAGACTGTCTAAAACCGGAGAAAAATTGTCCTGAACAGCCAATATTTAGAACCAGACTTGGTCGAATGGTGAGACCGATAAGAAACTAGATCTTTAATGCTCTAGATGTGACTTTGGTTACATTCTTTCCGAGAATGCAAGGTGGGACTGATGTCACATCTCCCATGAACTGAAGTGAAATAATCGAGAATGTGACTTTAGGATTTCTGCACGTGCCTAAAAAAAGAAACATGTATATCAGTTAGTTGAAGTTAATAAGTGTTATTGTTATGTTCTGTGCAGAATAAAATGATATTTAAAATATTTAGATTGCAGTTTATTTTAAAATCAATGTCAAGATGCGGTCACCCGGCATTAAGAAATAAATCAGCATAAACGAAAAGGCAAGATCACCTTCACTTATTATTGATCAAAGTATATTCTATAATTTTGATTTTTTGAGCTGACAACAGGGAATAGCCAATCACAGCACTGGTTGCAGGAAAATTTGTTCCTCCGCAATGTTGCGAACGGCAACAGATAAAAATGAGTTATACCACGCTACCAGCTTCAAATTAAGAAGATTGAACGCAGTGGCAAGGCCAAGGGGAGAGGTTTGGGAGTTGTAACCTTCACGCCCAGGAAACCATTGAATTTCAAAGAGATAGATGATATATGGAAAATTAGAAAACAAAATATATAATTACTCCCCCCTCCCCCTTTGAAAAAAAAAACCATTTTTGTTTAATTTATGAAGTTATTAAATGAGCTCATATTTCGATGGATAAGTCCGTAAAACGTAACTGTCATTTCACAGAACCCGCCTATAGGAGAGTCGAGGAAGACGAAGAGCACGAAGAAAAAAAATCTCATCACACGTTCTTACGTGCTTTACCTAATGGCGTAGAAGAGGCGCATTACGTTACTTCACATGTTGTTCCTGCAACATTTTATGGGTTCACCTTTTTATTGGAGGAATAAATAACAGATAGCGTAGGTGGTTTATTTTATTTTTTGCCGCTATTAGCTTTTGAGACAGTTTGATTTTTCTGCCCAGATCCTCTTTATTCTCGTCTTCCCTATAATATAGATCCTCAGCGCTTTGGCTACGATTTTCTGTATAAAATTAAACATTTAAATTTTTTGCGTAATATATAAACGACGCATTCATTGTGGAATTTTTCTCTGCTGAGGTGCCTTCGAATATGGAAACCAATATTTCGATCATTGTCCCGCTCGATAATGCTTATACGGGCGTCGTCCATTTCTGCCGTTTCAAGAAGTTCATTTTCATTCATTCGATACAGATAGCGAAATAATATGATTTTACAGTTTTCAGTCGCGTCGAGTCGTCCATTTTGAAAACATAAGTCAGAAAGTTATGGAAGTCAACTGGGACACTATTAGCTCGAAGAACGGCGCGTTTGAAAAAACATCTTCGTTTTGTTACTTACGACCATCAAAAATGTCTTCACTAAAAGCTCTTTTCTCCACCGTACAGGCAGCCATTTCTATGATGGACATCTAGGGTTGCTATATCAATACGGTTGGTCCAGGGTTGCCCGATTGGGTGGTGGATCATCCATTTCGTGACTTTTGACGGAATTTCGAATGTTTGAGAATTTGTTCGAAATAACGAATATTCTACGAGATATAAGCTCCTTCTAAAATTTTCCGCCGAGAGTCTATAAAAGGAATCCCAGCTCAGTTGGGGCAGTGGACATGATACGAGCTACATTGAATTGTGAAGGACGTCCATGTTTTGAGAAGAGTAGCGGCTATTTTGTGAATTATCTGAGCATTTAATGGCTCTTTTACTGTACCTGGCAGTTGTTGAGCAGTCTTGTGAGATAGTCATCCAGCTATTTGCTCTATATTGCCCCTGTTTACGCTATACTTGTCTATAAACCTGTTAGTTATCCAGCAATTTGGACTGATTCTTGTATCTTGAGAGTACAAAGGATTTGTTTCTCTAAACATGGAAAAAATGGACGAGGGTTATTGATAAGAAAAGAATGAACTTTTTCAGTTCAAGAGACAACTGATTACTATAGGACAGCCCATTGAACTTCTACAGTTTATAAAGTACTCTTCCATTTCAACCCAAGATCGGGACTTTTGTATGAACCATTCCAATTTAATTCACTCTAAATTAAACTTACAATAACCCAATGAACAGAGTTCGACGAAAGAATCAAGACATTTAACAAATAAACAACTTTATTAACGGCTAGCTTCGCTGGGGACTCAAAACACACATAGACAAATATATATATATATATATATATATATATATATACAGGGTGTCCCAAAAACATTGACCTCGGCTTTTATTCCTTAAATATTGATCTTAAACATATACAATAAATTACAAAGTTGTGTAAAAAAAGGTACGCAATTTCATGAAATCGGTTACAATTTTCAAGGAAATTAAATTTTAAGAAATACAAAATTTAAATTTGTATACGGCCCTCGTACAAAAAAATTTCCAATGAGTAAAATGCGCCATCATACACTAATAAGGTGATGCACAAAATTTCAGCATTTTATCATAAAAAGTCCCAGAGATATGAAAAGACAAAAATGATGACTTAAACCACTTTTCGATGCATCGACATGGGTTCTCAGAGGGGAATAAACATGTGGGCAGATCGCGTTTCAGGGATCAAATACAAATTACGAAAGAAAACAATGATTACATAAATAATTAATAATTTTGCTATTTATTGGTACAAAAGTATCTACACTGTGTAGAAATAATAACACTACACAAAGATTACAAAGTTTGTTCAAAATGTTTTCTATCCATGTCAAAGATCTATTAAAGAGGCAGATATAATTTGCCTATGATGCATTTCTGCGCTGCGTCATTTGCACTCTTGCTGTAAACATTTACCTTTTAATGTGTGATAAATCCCTCACCAACTTTGTTTAAACATATCTTTGGGACATTTTATAATAAAATGCTGAAATTTTGTACATCACCTTATTAATGTATGGGACACATTTTACTCATTGGAAATGTTTTTGTACGGGGGCCGTATACAAATTGAAATTTTACATTTCTTCAAATTTAATCACCTGAAAATTTTTATCGATTTCATAAAATTCTGTACCTTTTTCACGCAACTTCGCAATTTATTATATATGTCTAAGATCAATATTTAAGGAATAAAAGCCGAGGTCAATGTTTTTGGGACACCCTAATATATATATATATATAATAATAATAATAAAAGTTTGAAAATCCAATGACAGAATAGAGAGAAGTTTAAACTCAAAAAACCCCAATATTAAAAAATGCCTTACAAATAAAAGTATCAAACAGAGAATCGTCAATCAAGTGGAAAATAAAATGCAAACCTGTAGTCATCAAGCTGAAGACAGACAAAAAAGATCAATGGAAAGGAATCGATAAAATAACATCAAATAAAATCCAAGCATGAAAGCTTTAGACGTAGACAAGCCCTAGGCCTAATAATGGTATTCATTTCGGTACAACCTTTTGTCAAGTCCAAGAAATATTTTATAAAAATGAACACAAAATGCATTTTCGGTATTTATGACACTTATATATATATATATATATATATATATATATATATATATATATATATATATATATATATATATAATATTAGCTGAAATAGGCCAGGGAAGAGACAATTTCACATTACCAAAATCTACTTTATTATATCACACTCTAAATAGATATAGTTACATCGGACTGCCGAGATCCGGCATCCAGCTACCAAGAAATCTCAATGCCGTCTGCGTTGTTTTACACAATGTACAGTTACAACAGAGAGGGGAGGGATATGGTGGTATGGGAAAGATACTGTCTTCGCGTTCATTATGCTTTAAAAATGTGATTGGGAATGCAGTTTCATATGAGAAAGTTTACACAGAGGTTTAGATGAGTGACCCTATATGGTATGGTCGAGGAAAAGAGGAAGTGCTGTTAATATTAGTGGCGTGGGATAGAATTTAATATAGTTGCAATACGTGCTGTACATGAAATAGGAATTTGGAATAATAATTATGAAAGAAAAGGGTGCGTTATTGGGAAAGGTTTAAAATTTCTGTATCATATATATATATCCATCTATATACATATTATTTACAACTCTAGCATTACAATTTCTATCCATGACATACTAATCTACAATTAAATTCAAACCTAACTTATTACTAAATTAACCTTCAATCCTAAACAGCTGCTCTAAGTCCTCGGACGAGTCGGGTGGTCTGGGCTTTCGACACTATATATACTCAAAAAATCGTAGGCTATACTCTAGATGCTAAATTCCGTGGACGATCGAGCAGAACACACACCCGCGCGAACTCGGCAGAATGACAGAGACGTCATTCTAAAGTCTGCCCTTCTGAGAGATCTGGTCCATCGTGAGTATACGATTCTTCGGAATGAAAGTGGAGAAGTTTAGGACATACATTAAAATCAGGAAAAGTAGAATAAGAATAAAATGATAATACATAATAGAATCCTCACAAGTTTTTTAAAATTAAGTTCGTAGAAATGCTTAAGTGATTACGCGCTTTGTTAAGAATTTGAAAAATTTCAATTATTTCTCAGACGGACCATTCTGAAACACGGAAATAAAGGGCAATTAAAGAGAACTGTCGTTGAACAGCACGAATTTCCAACGCCAAGGAAGATCAGTCTTGGTTCGATCTCATTCTTGCATAAATTAGAGGGATACAAATCCACCGATGCCGATTCCGAATCTGACCTAATGGCGATTTCAATTCTCTATCTCGTTTAAATGGGATTTGGTCTTTAATACCTACTGACTTCGCCAGTCACACCGTCGAAAGTCCAGTCCACCCGACTCATCCTAGGACATAGAGTAACTTGGTGAATGGCCGGGCCAGTCACACCGTGTCATGTTTGTAAGCTGATAATAGGGCATATGCGCTAATGAAACATGTTTTACCCTTTAATTATGTTTGAAAGTGCAAAAATAATTGCTGTCATTTTGACTGCGGAAACTTGGTGTAGAAGGTTTCAGGTAATCTTAAATGGGTAAGGGGAGAATCGCGAATCTTGATGTGCACGTTCGAAAATTTAAAAACAATAAATAAATGTTTAATTATTAGCAAAAAAGCGCCCAAAAATGAGAAGGTTTCGAACTTCTGATAAAACTTCCTTGGAGAATTTTCGACGCAGAATCTTGTTTTTATCCAGGAAGAAACGTCTTGGATCGCGTACAATCTATTTGAGAAATAAAGAATAAATAAATAGGTTTTTGATTCGTTGCGTTTCACCGGCAATATTTTCCCGGATTTTTACCCTTAAGTCTCGAAACAGTTCTTGATTTCAGCCCGAACAAGACGAAAAGTTTTCATCCAGCTTTTCTTACACCTTTACGGCACAGAAGAGCCTCTCATTAGCATCTCATTTATATATAAAGCAATAGATGGCGACACTACTGCCGCAGCTTGCGTTTTATTTAGCGATGTAGAAATGGGAGCGATCTTATAAATTAATGTACATTAAGTATTGAAATATCTGATCCGCTTGATTAGACTATATTACTTTGACCCAATTCAAAGCGCTAAAATATAAACATACGAATTGAATCATCGGGGCAGAATTACGAAGATATGAAACAAAAGACTAACAGCTAACGACAAAAACATAAGTTTTAAACATATTTTGACACAAATATATGTGAATTAGCGCAGAATAATTTAAGTAAAATGCTCTCACTTAACGTTTGGATTTCATTGCAGTGAAGCCTCCCAAAATGGGACAGATTGAATATCTCGTGTCCTAATAATGATCCGTACCACAGCCTAAATCCGTTTGACATACACCGGTCAACTTGCATTCATTTTAGCTCAGGAAAAATTCCACCAGGAAAAGTGTGATCTTATCTGAAGCGATTTTTAACTATATATCTGAAGAATTATCTATTGAAATAATTTTTAATTTAAAATATTTGGACTGACTCAAAAGAAAAGCTGTAAAGAAAAACTGTTTAACTCTATTTTATTTGCAAAAAATATAATAAAAGAGTAAAAAAAAGGGTACTTACGTATTAACTCCACCGCGCCAATAAAGAGCAATCTTGTTCGCACGCGCACGCAGTGATCTTTTGAATTCCTTGTTGCTTGCTGATTTTTGACGCCATTTTTTAGTGCTACGAAAATGCGTATTTGGGATTTGCCAAAAACAGAACAAGATGCAATTTTATTTTCATATACTGCTTCATATACTGCTGGTGCGAGGAGTTGACGTCGATTAAATTTTGTGAAAAGCAACTTGATTTATCGGATAAAACTGTTATAGATTGGAACAATTATATGCGTGAATTACGTGTCTTGGATATGGAGAATAAACCAAACAAGAAGGTAGGTGGACCAGATTGCATTGTGGAAATTGATGAAAGTTTGTTTACTAAACGTAAAAATAATTGTGGTCGAGTATTACCCGAACAGTGGGTGTTTGGTGGTATATGAAGAGAAACAAAAGATTCGTTTGTTGTCACTGTTCCTAATAGAACTGGCTCTACCCTTCTTGATAAAATTATTGAAAACATTGCAGATGGTAGCACAATTTATTCTGACAGTTGGAAAGGTTACCAAACAAATAAAATAGAAATAGAAGGATTCCTACATGCTAAAGTTAATCATAAATACAATTTTATTAATCCCGATACAGGAGTTCATACACAAACAGTTGAAAGAATGTGGGGCAGTGCTAAATGGAGGAACAAGAGACATAGGGGGACAGCGAGACATCATTTGGAATCTTATTTATCAGAGTTCATATGGCGACAGCATCAGGTGACAGAAAATAGAGACTTTTGAATCTATGTTAAACTCTATATCGGCCCATTTTCCACCGAAATCCGATTGACTATTTTGTTTTTAAATGAAGTGTTTTGAATTTTGAAAGTGTTTTGATTTTAAATAAAGTGTTTTATTTTATGATTTGTCACAAAAATTTTAGGTGTAGATTGACGGTACTTAAAAACCGCCAAATCTGTAGCTGCGGTGGCGTTAATACGCAAGTACCAAAAAAAGTAACGCGGCATCCTCAATCAACCTATGGCTTATTTAAGCTGAAAAAGAAATATGAAATACGTTAATCGGGTCCTCCTTCTCGAATTTCAGACAAAAATACTTTTAATGGTAGTTTTCTTTAAAGAAAGAAAATGAAGAGGGCACCACCACCATCCAAGGGACTCTGCGCTCAGAGTCTTTTTATAAGTATTTAAAAAAAAATCCATCTTTGCTTAAAAGGGCATTAGAAAGTGGTGCACGTATTCTACTATCGAACACTAATATTTTTAAGCTAAATTTTCCATATAACACAGCTTAGCCAAACAGGACCTGGTGTTATTTCGGGACCCTCATAAGCATATCGAACACATGCAAAACATCAACACATAACAAATTTAGGGGCTAAAATATTTGGGATACCAATCCCAATTTTTTTTACATGTAGAAAACTTCCAAACATTTTACTTCAAAGTACCATATGTCTTTAAAGGATATATAATATTTAAAGCTATTAACATATTTTATAATTTAACATAAAGACTAATACTACCAGTTGTAAATAAATTATAACATTATTTCTGCTTAAAATTGTTATCACATACAAAATTTAGGGGCCCCCTTAAAATTTGGGGGGCCAGTCCGCCAAGCCAGCTAGAATCAAGGAAGAAAGCAAGGGGGTGTGGTGTGGGAACTAAACAGGAAAAAGGGGTTTTGTTACAATGCTGAAATTCTTTGTATTTATGAAACATTCCTTGTGAAAAACGAATGTAAAATTTCCGCCTACGTGGGGAAGTTATTCCTCCTACCTACACCTCTGAAATAAAGTATATAAAAAATCTATTGTTCAAATGAGGTAAATTGAATAATTTTTTTTTTCTCTACCCACTATAATCGTCACTCAAAAACATTTTCAAAATATTTTTTTCTTGCACATGCTTCTGAATTTATATTTTATTTCATTTCTCCCACCTCTTGTCTTGAAACTTTTTTTCAGAACTCATTTCTCGTCTTTCATTATCTCTTGTTCTCTGATACTTCTCGATTTTGCACTTGCGCAACAGCAACATAGCGTCACCTATGGAAGATTCATCCAGCCTAAAATTTTTTATTTAGGAAGACCTATTTAAAAGAAGAATTAATTTTAAATACATTTTGCGAACTGAAAATTTTTAAGCTGATTTTCCTAAAATGACATTCAATCTGCTTTTATAGTTTAGTCTGTTCAAAATTCTTCACTGGTCCCTTCCCTAATCAGACATTTAATGTCAAAAAATGAACAAACATATTTTAAGAGCTAGAAATAGAAAAAAGTGTACAGTGTTATTAACATAAAAAATAAACACATTTAATATTAATTTAAACATGAGAATGTGGAAATGTAGAGTAATTTATTCTTTAACAAGCGTGCCTCGGTAGCGCAGTAGGCAGCGCGTCAGTCTCATAATCCTACTCTTCTGAGTAATCTGAAGGTCGTGAGTTCGATCCTCACCCGGGGCAGATACATTTTTACGAGCTGCGATTCAGTCGAATTTTGTCAAGGTTCCGCAAGATTCAATGCGAAGGTTGGAATGTTTTGAGTCAGTCCATTAGCATTATAGAATTTTTGTCGAAGAAGAATCGGGGGAATATATTGTATTTTAGAGATGCGCATTTTAGAGATGCGATACATTCAGCGGTGATATTTTTTTAATTATCACAGAACTACAATCATTTATTTTACTTGACAACTTAATGATTATAGTTCTGTGAATCCTTAGTGATTATAGTTCATCGAAAAAGAATGAATTTTATTCAAATGACGTCATCGAAATATAAATCGTCTGGCTCTCTATGTAAAAGTAGTGAATATTTCATTCCTGCACTTTTATTCCAGACTCCAGAGTTAAATAATTTTGCTTGAAAAAATTCAGCAATCCATATACAACTCATTTTTACATTCATTTGTTTACAATCTGCATTTATTAAAATTCCCGTTCTGCGAAGGTGCAGTGTTTCTGTCGACGATTTCCTCCAAACGCTGACAGAATTTGATATTAGCACGCTATTCTTCAAACGCCATTTCCGTTTTCGACGATCACGAACGACTACAGTTCACCGCCACGCATTGTCCGGAAAACACCTGCTTCTTCCTTTTCACATCTAGCGTCACATGTGCCTCTACGTACTCACTGTAAAATAGTACTCAGTGTAAAATAGTTTCCCACTCCTCCGATCAGGGTTGGGGATATCAGCACAGACTCCGAACTTTTTCATCCTACCTTGTATATACGTATATAATACATATATTATGTTTAATATATATTATAATTAATTTTTGGTCTTCTCTAGTTGTTACAACACATATCTTTTATTTCTTTGGATTATCATAAAAAAAATTATATATATATATAAGAGAAAATGTTTACATGTGATAATAAAAGTGAAGCTGAATATTGAAATCTTTCTTCAGACATTTAATTTACATGCAATAATATTCAATTATAAAGACTCCAAACTTTCTCCCGATTCTTCTTCGACAAAAATTGTATAATGCCAATGGACGAACTCAAAACATTCCAACCTTCGCATTGAATCCTGCGGAACCTTGACAAAATTCGACTGAATCGCAGCTCGTAAAAATGTATCTGCCCCGGGTGAGGATCGAACTCACGACCTTCAGATTACTCAGAAGAGTAGGATTATGAGACTGACGCGCTGCCTACTGCGCTACCGAGGCACGCATCTTAAAGAATAACTCTACATTTCCATATCCTCATGTTTAAATTAATATTAAATGCGATTATCTTTTATGTGGATAACACTGTACACTTTTTTCAATTTCTTGCTCTTAAAATATGCTTGTTCATTTTTTGCCATTAAATGTCTGATTAGGGAGGGGACCAGTGGAGGATTTTAAACAGACTAAACTATAAAAGCAGATTGCGTGTCATTTTAGGAAAATCAGCTTAAAAATTTTCAGTTCGCAAAATGTATTTAAAATTGATTCTACTTTTGAATAGGTCTTCCTAACTAAAAATTTTTAGACTGGATGAATATTCTATAGGGGACGCTATGTTGCTGTTGCGCAAGTGCAAAATCGAGAAGTATCAGAGAGAACAAGAGATAATGAAAGACGAGAAATGAGTTTTGAAAAAAGTTTCAAGACAAGAGGTGGGAGAGATAAAATAAAATATAAATTCAGAAGCATGTGCTAGAAAAAATCTTTTGAAAATGTTTTTGAATGAAATGCGATACATTCAACGGTGCATATGTGCACCGTTGAATTTGAGTTGGAAAGTGTTTTATAATCAATGCTTTATGCATCTTTCCTGTTTTAAATTTCAAGAAATCGAATAAACGATGTAATTGTTCGAAAATACTTAATTCCTATTTTGGCTCCTTAAAAATGTTAAACACATCGTATAACTTCCCATCCTGTTATCGATTGAGTCCCCCATAATCTGCATTGTACACTGTACACTGTACAGTGCGATCGAAATATCGTGCAATCCGATGTGGCTTTAAATGTTTACAGTACATGTTAGGGTGAGCGACCATAGATTGTTCTGTATGAAAACAATAATTCTAAGCTTGTTAAATAAAATCTGATATGGGCAGCACATGACTTTCCCTGCGGACTCATATTCACGCTCACTTTATTTCTTCAATAATTCATTATATTGAGAGTTTAATGGCACAAAATAACACCCATAATTATTTTAAATCACACTGAAGTGTCACTTTTAATTCAGTTTTCGTTTTCATTTGTTAACGACTTATTTTCAAAGGTGCCGTAGTGAAAATGCGAAAAAAGTAAAATATCTCAAGAACGGCTAGTGTAATGGGTTTGGTCTTATTCTTTTCATCGTTAAAAATATAATTTTTTATTTTAGATTTCGACGATTTTTGCCGACCATTTCGCAAAAAATGACAGGTTATTTTTTGCCGAATTGTACTAAAATCTAATTAGCACCAGGCAGGGTCATCCACAAGTGACTTACCTACCCAATTTTATGAAATTCGGTTAATTAGTTTTTTAGTTAGAGTGGATACATACATTGCATGGACAGACACATACACGCAGACGTCACGATAAAAATGGTATTTTCGTGTTCCAGAGGTCCCAAAACATGTCGATCCGTCGAAAACTAAAGTTGAGATTTTCGGCATGATTCCTATACTTTCCCTATACATTACCATGTATTGCAGGGAACGTAAAAAACTGGTATTCTTCGAATGTTCTTGAAGCCAACTTTATCAAAAGGTTTTGTTCGTGAATTTTTCTTTATGGACGATAAGGACAAAGTCAATTATTTCTCCTCGAGCATTTACACCCCTCCTTTCGGGACGCGCGTCCATTAAGTTGGGTAATGTCTGGTAATTGGGACGAAAGGATGACATCCCCCGCCGTCCATTACTTCCAATTAAGCAGATTAGTCCCCCCACCCCCCCTCACCGACTGCGAATCAAGATGAAAGGATTGCTGAGGGAAGCACAAGAGTGGATCTTGCCCGAGGAGCTCAGAAAAGCCGACTTCTGGCGGAAGTCGTTTTTTTAAAGCTAGGAACATGATAGCATTTTATTGGAAGCAATCCGTTTTACAAACATTCTCTATAACATTTTTCATAGCTTTCAAATGTCGCGGCTCGACAGCCATTATATTTTATACTCATACTCATAGAATCCATCTAAAGGGGGATTCCCAGTGACGTAGTCGGTCCAATCTTCGATACGATCCCAGTACTTTTCCTATACATGACCGTGAACATCAGGGAAAGTAATATTTTCGATACATAGGCCTTTAGTTTTGCTAGGAGAGGAGATTAGGAATTTTATTAAGGAAAGAGGGGGATTAGAATCTCGCACTTCGAGATGAATGACTGTTGGCGATTTGTTTGGCTCTTCAGTAACGTCAACAGTCCCAGACCGTCCGACCTACCCGAAGGTCTAAGGTATCTGTTTGGACGGTCGGAAAGGCAGCCCAACTTAGCCTATCAGTGTTGGATCTTGGTTTTTTTTAACCTATCGCAGCTTGAAACATCGCGCCTCCTTTGCTTCCCTCTTCCACTGAGCCCTCTTATTATCGGGCATTAACATTCCGCTCCCAAATCTATTCGAACATCCTGCTCTCCACTGCAGTCGCGGGAGTTGTGTAACTCCGCCACTAAGGTAAGGGGAGTTGAAAATTATACCAATTATTGAATAATTACATAAATTGCCCATAGGGTCTATACTAAACGAAATTGATAATACCAGTATCTGTGGAGCAGATTTGCATTATGTTCCCATATTTACGCTTTCTAAGAAACTGCAGCGAATGTCCATTGATTCTGGGATCTAAATCGAAAATGGCTATCGAGACGTTGTTCTAAGACCATGTTTATTAAGCATGAGCAATAAAAAATATCTGATGTAGACAGCACATGACTTTCACTGCAGACGTTCACGTTCTCTTTATTTCTTCAATAATTCATTATATTGAGTTGAATAGCACGGAACCCCCCGCCCCCCCCCCCATAATTATTTAAATTGACACTGAATGTGCACTTAATTCAATTTTCGTGGGTATACACTACCAGTCCCCAAAGCAAGTGAACGGTTTTTCATAAAATGAGCTGCTTGTGACGTAAAGTCCGCTTCAGGAGTCTTAGATCTGAAAATAAAAGTGTTCCCGTCCCCTCTCAAATGACTACAGAGACGGATTTCTGTTTTTAAAAGGAAGACATTTTAAACCCAAAGCCTGATACAGGTCGGCTACACACGACTGCGGGCGCCTAGGACAAGCTCTTCCTTCGCTCTTGTGACATAAATGTCCCTAACATATCCCACGAAGAGGCTATTTTTCGGGCGTTGTCCTCCATTCGGGTGTTGTCGAGCCGTCCCTGGTGTACCCCCCCCCCCCCCGTCATTTTTAACAGTTTTAGTGCAGTCTGGTAAAGCGAGCCGTTTTGGGGTTCTAAAAGCACCTATTTTTTTCTAATGAAAATCATTCTTCCAAGTGAAACAATGTAAGAGTATATTTTCATTCGGGTTTTCAAATGTGTCTCTTTTGCCGGAAATTGTTGTATCGAAAAAGTTGATTTTTAAATGGACTCTGTCAGTCGGACATCTTATTAAGACTGTGTTACTACTGCTAACTCGTGTTTAAGCCACATGAAACAAAATATTAGGTTTTTAACCGACACGACCTAAAATCCTTTTCATTAATGTACCTCCGAACCGTGTCGTCCGGTCTCGTTCGAAAACGGAGTCTCCACTGAATCGGCTCCAAAATGACCTTTTTTTAAATGTGTTAAAAAAATAAATTCGAGCCATTTTTGTGCACACATGTAAGGTGAAGTCTGTATTTTTAAACATTTGCCTTTTATGTAGCATTTTTTCAGTAGCAGGTTTTTGTAGCAGGTCAGTTATAGCTGAAATCAACATTATTTTGTATATGCTATTCAATTTATTTTTAAAGATGTTCAAAAATAGAATATATCCTCGGAACGAATCTGTATGAAACAATTTCCCCAAAGTCGCTCGTTTCCGATATTGCGTCCAGTGAATTGTCCAGTGAAGCCTAGCGTGTTGCCAATCCATATCATTGTTTCATACCTTTGCTTATAAGAGCAAAAATAAGAAGTCAAAGCGCTTGCTTTAAGTAGAAAATACGAATGAAAATATTTTCTGCGAAATATATAAATGAGGTTTCCCTTTAAAGTTCAATGATGTTCTTCATATAATCCGGGGTTTGCTTCCTTTTTCAGTGTATTTTGAGTCCGTTTATCTGATGGACACCTACCTTTTATTGAGTGGTGAGATTTGTTAACGTATTGAAAATTTCCTATTACGTTGGCTTCATGGGAAGAAAAGATGGGAGATTTTCTCGTAAAGATGAAACGGGCGAACACTTTGGGACTTGAAAATTGAAATGTATACCTCAAGAACTTTGTTCATTCCCACGCTTTTTTGTGAAATCTGAGACGAAAAATGAAACGAAGCCAAGTTTGAAAAAACCATTTAGAAAACTGCAAAGAAAGTTCGAGAGAAATTTTAATCCAGAAAAGAGCGTGAAAAAGAAAACCGATTTTTAAAAGTTTGGTAACAAGCCCATTAAGCTACATTATTAGATAAACTAACTTAAACTATCTTTAAAAAAAAATAGGGTTCCTCGAAAACAGTATGAGGATTCTACATATATTTGGGTCTGTTCCAGCAGAGATACTCAATAAAAGTTGAGTTCATTTTCAAATGACAACTAAAATATAAAACTTAATGACATCACAACACTTTATTTTCTATCCAAAATATGTCCAACCTAAGTCAGTTGCTAATCAAAGTTACATAGACATTCAGTCTCCTCATTTCTGTTCACTTCATTCTCTTGTAATTCCAGCCATTAAAAATGTGGATGCCCGTTTCCAAAGCTGACAGTGTTTTCAGCAATTGGAGGAGCAGAACTCTAGGCCACTCTATCGCCACTAATATTCCAACGCTGCGCACTATTTCTGTTGAGTGGCGTTTTGTCCCAAGGTTCAGTCTAGTGTGGAACTGCGATCGAAACTTTTTGAATTTCTGTGCCCTCTCATTTAAGATTCACATACAGAGGGTTATTCGACTACTCCATGACCCCAACCATCTGGAAAGAAGTATTTGGTTTTAAATACTTTCCAAACGAATTAACTGGGATGAAACTTTGACTTGTTTCCTTCGTTAGGTGAACAAAACGTGGGATCTGAAAAGGATGACCAGAACAGTGTATAGACAACGGAAATGAAATGAATGTAGCATTTATCATGATTAAAAAGCATCCCGTTTCACATGTACTGTTCTGTTTATACTCTTTCCATATGAAATAGGCTTTTTTTTATCAAGAATACAGTATTCTTACGGTGCCACCAATACAGTATATATATATTTTTTTGATTCTCCCTTTTTTACGCCTCCGTACGTCGTGTTTAAAAGAACGGCTTGAAGTGTTATATCTAGGAGGAGAGAATCTATTCCATCCTCCTGGGTGGTACATTCCATCCCTAAGTATGTATAGCCGATCTTCCTCGTGTTTTACGGCTTGTAAGAAGGCATATATATATATTTTCAAAACCGAATTTTTATAAATTGAAAAGTTTTCACAAGAACTTACACCTGGTTTGGCTTCGACTTATTTATGTTAATTTTATTTCTAAAAATGCGCGTGAATCAAGACTAACGGATGAACACTCGTACATTATCTTAATGGTTGAGAATAATGACCATGAATAATGAGAATAATGAAAGATTCCAGATCCCCCAGTAGTGTTGTTCGAAAACAATTGATCTGTTGTCAACTTTAAAAAAAAATCTAAAAGTCATGTGGGTAGCGCATGATTTTCTCTACTGACTCCAATTCATTTTCTCTTTACTTCTTTCATAATTGGTTAAATTCAGTTGAATGGCATAAAGTAACACGAAGAATTACTTAAAATGACACTAAAATCGCATTTTTAATTCAGTTTTCGTTTCCATTATGTGATTGGACTTTTTTTTCAAAGGCGGTGTGGTAAAAATACGAAAAAATCAAAATATCTCCAGAACGGCTTGTCCCAGAGTCGTGGGGTGAGTCTTATTCTTTTCATCGTCCAAAATGACGTATAAAACAGGCATTTAATGGATGCATTGAAGCATACGTAGTCTTTTATTTTAGACTTTAACAGTTATTGTATGCCGTTTCTCAAAATAAGGTAGGCTCATTTTTTTTGTTTTGTTTTTACAAAAATACCAAAATCTAATCAGCACAGGGTAAACCACACGTGACTTATCTACACAATTTTGTAAAATTGGGTGCATTCGCTTTTCAGCTAGAGTAAATACATGCGGCTTTTGCAGACCATTTCTAAAAAAAAAAAACAGGCTCTCTTTTTCTAAATGTACCAATTTTGCGAAATTGATTCAGTCACTTTTTCAACATTCATTGCACAGACGTCTCTCAAAATATAGATTTTTCAGGTTCTTTTCAAAACGTGTCAATCCGCCGAAAACTCATATTGTGATTTTCGACATCATTAAAATACTTTTGGGGTTTAAGTGGAACATGTCTGTATGAGAGGGTCCAGTGGAGTTTTACATACCAATTTTTTTTAGATTAGTCCTAGAGAGGATACATATCCTAACAATGGGTCCATTAAAATTGCACGCAATCCTTTTTGCTCACTTCACATAATATTTACATATATATGTTTTTTTGGTTTTTTTATAATATATTAAACCTCAATAGAAATCATTTTTTCAATTTCTACGGAAGCCTTTCGTCGGTTGATGCCATCATTCAAACAGTCGTGTCCTTTTCGGACTTCAGCCAGCGTCTCCGTATTGGAGAGAATCTCTGAAAGATGTAGCCAGCGCATTTATTTTGTCTGTCGCATATTTAGGAATGGAATTTGCTTTAAGGAACAATACGGTGTTGAACTTTCCCGCAGGACAGAAGCGTGCGACTTCGCATGAAGATAATATAGAAAGGAAACAAAGAAGTATTCCTTTCCGGCTGCATACATCTTCAGTTTGGGTGTCCGATATCTCTTACAGTCGGATTTAGGAAATATCAGTTCTTTCTCAAACACTCATAGCTTAGACATGAAGAATGGTCAGTAAACACGTCATCGAACCTGCGGCAGGAATGGGATGCCCGAAATTTATATTCACAGACATTATTTATTTCAGGCATACTGCCCCCCAGGAGACAAGTATTCGCCCTCCCCCACGGAGACATTTTATGTTAACCTAGATTCTATTTATGTGACATTTAGATATATATAAGATAAATAGAAAACTTGCCCCCCCTTTCCCTAAAATTTCATTCGTCCCTCTAGCCAAAAGTCCTGAAAGAAACATCGTTCATGAAACCCTACCTTTTGGGATATCCCCAAAGTTAAGATCGAGTTCCCATTGCAGATAACAGCATCCATGGATCGGTTTCGTATCTACTTGGTTATTTTCAGCTCTGGAATTGCCGACACCCCGATGGCGGCGAGCAAACTTGCCTTTTTTTGAACCTCCTCTATGTAGACGGACTTATTCGGTTATACTACCCAGTCGGCTTAGAAGTGCTTCAAAAAGGATTGAACTTATGTTTCACGAGACAAAAACGACCTCGGTCATACTTTCAAAATACAGATCATCCTATAAGGTGTTACCGAGCCGGTGCTGCTCAGGGATAAACTTTCCCTACTAAACTGTATTTGGGTGGCCGTTGATCTTCCGGCTCGTTGCCCGGTCGACTTAGTTGTCGGCAGAGCTTGTAACAGAGTCACACAGTAATCAGAAACATTACACATTTTAAAATAAGAAGGATTCATTAATTAACGAAAACAAGTTTATTTAGTCCCAAGGACAAGCATTTCAATCACTACGTCGTTATTCTAATCATGGGCGGCTAAGCGCCTTTACCTTCCTTAATCAAGAGAGAGAGGGCGAGTGAGTTTGCCCACTGCTAGGTGCTTCTGAGCACCACTTAAATTTCGAATAGGGAGATAAAAATGCAATTAAAATCATCTTACCGATTTGTGAAGTTCTTGGGGTATTGACCACCCAGTTGTCTCTACTTCGGGCTTTTGCTTCGTTCACACCTCACTGGCACAACTTTTAACTAACTCGTACATATCACTTTCACCGCACAAACTCTCCGATGATACTCTCTAACTGACCACTGTCCAGTGTTCGCCAACTCTGCAATAATAATCCTCCCCCCTTTTGAGCGCTCCTACCTATATAGGCTCAAAAAGCGCGCGAAAAACGTGTCGCTATCCCCCTTTGCTCCCGTTACAGCATCAAAGGCGGGATTCCCTACGTTTTCACCGAATGTAAGAAATACGCCTTGCTTTCCAAAAGATCGCGGCCCCTTCCACAATAAACTCCTTTCAATATCTCGCTCCGCAGTGTCTCCTTTATCAATGGGGGCTGGCCCCCTTACGCGAGTTGGTCATCGGCTTTCTCCGACACCTGACCGGGCCGCATTTTATGACTTTTCCCTTGATTCAGAAATACACGCCTGCATTTCTTATCAAAGGGTTTTAAGTTCTCCTTTTCACATACATTGAATGCAAAGATAAAGCCCCCCGATTTTCAAAAGCGTCCTTGGGATATTACCGACACGTAATTCAATCTAACTTTCGCGCCAAAATTCCAAGGTACTCCCTCGGAACTGTTACCTTACAATTTCGAAGTACGCACCTGATATTCCTAAAAACCGAAATCAGGTGGGTAGCTCTTGTTCATTATATCCCAGCGAAGCCCATGTTTTCAAGTCGGCATGGAAAGCCGGCTGATAACAAAGGGGTGTTCCCAGAATCGTGCTCCTATTGCAGATAGAGTATTCATGAAAGAGTTTCGCGTTTATCATGGCACCCTCAATAGATATTCTATACATGTCGACTATAGAGGTCGACTCCATAGAGGTTTATGGATGACCGTCTTAAAAGGATTGAACTTATGTTTCACGAGATAAATAGAAAACTTGACCCAATGTCACAAAATTGTGACATAGGGTCAGTTTGAAATGATATTCCTGTTTCGTTTGAGTGCGAGTTTTTTTTTTTATAAATGTTTGGATTTAACTCTTTTCTAAAACGTGCAATGCTCGAGTGTCCATTTTACGATTTCTCTCTCATTTTCTTGAAAGGGCGCAGACTTGACAGTCTAAAAGGGAAGTTTCCGAAATGTCTCAGAGGCATCGCCGACACAAAGTTCCGCTCATGACTTCCAATTAAAACGGACGCTCTCTCATTCTGACAGATCGACTTCTTTGAGATGACGATGGGAAAAAAGGGTTCCTCTCATTATATTTCACTCTTTCACACACCTTTTTTTTTTACCACCCATTGACCCTTCTAAGACGCCTCATGTCAGTGGCAAAGCGAAAGGGGGAGAGTGGACTAAGGGAGCCTGTTCCTCCTTACAAGGGCTCCTGTATTTTAAATGTGTAATTGTCTCAAAATTTAAATATTTTTTAAGTGCTTTTTTAAGTAAAATGAAGGGATTCTTTATCTGTCGAAACCGTAATCAAACCAATTATTTTCTAGCAATTTTTATTTACGTCTTTTATTCCTCATTCTTTAATTTCTATGAAAAAGTCAGGCTCTATGAAAAAAAAAACTTCTTATTTCCAATGGACGTGACTTACTGTTTTCTGGTATTTGGGTTTGCTTCGACCCCAAACAAGACTCTTACAATTCTTTTGTCTAAAAAGTGTTACATTACTTTTTAAATGATATACGAAATCCTTATAGTTGAAAGTGAATCTGCTATTGACTACAAATGCATTAAGAGTTGTTTCTTTCATTTATTGTTAAAAATTATGTTTAAATTTTTCTTTATTAAAATGCAGTTTCTCTCATATATTCTTATAATTTTCTTGTATATTTAATTCGTGAGTGCACCAAGCCATTGACTTCCCCCCCCTCCCCCTAGAATTGAATTTCGGCTGCGCTACTGCTCAGTGTATACTTTTATCTTTTATGATTTTTACTTACCTTATAGACTGCGCATGCGGGCAGCAGTGAAAAATTTAGTGTGAAAAGAGTTTGAAAAATTAAAATCGAACTTGACGAACGGACAACTTTAGAGCATCCCTGAACACGAATTGTTGTGAGACAGATGTCTGTGTGTATGTGTGTGCGTGTTCGCTTGCGCGAATTTGTGGAAGCGATATTTCAAAAAATATTATAAATGTTCGAATGAAATGGAGTACGATATTCCAATGGCGTCGTCATGATTTAGGAAAGGGGTATGTGCACCCTGGAATGTGGCGTCATACTGCTGGATATATTTATTCAAAATACAAAACACATATAATCGCCAAGCTAATGAGACAGGGGGTATGACTCTATTTTTTGTATGGCCACTATCTTCCCTGAACATTTTTGCGTCCCCTAAAACTTTTGGACTCTGGAAGCGTGTTCCGAAAGACCGAATCCTCATAAAATCCTTAGTATGTCATCCGACCTTCTTCAGAATTTAATACTGAATCCCTATCAGTCCTTATCTAAACTCCAACTGTACAAAGGGATGAGACATAGACATTTTAAGAAATATTTTTGAAGTGAAAGTGTAAAAGTAATCGGAAAATTGAAGTGAATATCGTCTGAATCCGTATCATCATCTAATCTCGATTTGCAGCTAATCCTGAGAAATAGATGTTTCAAGGAAAATGAATATTTTTGAATCAGAAACTGAAAAAGAACCGGGACTGGAAATCCTTATTGAACCCCCTATCGCCTTCTAAATTCGATGCTGAATCCACACCAGTCTGTTACATTGAATTTCCAGTCGCTATGTAACATTGCAGTTTCGGAAGAGGAAACAGGACCTAAGAAGATGGATAGTCCCTGAAGCAGGTATAAACTTCCCTGGAGCGCACCGTAGATATTCCCACGTAGCGCAGTTACCCTCTAAGTTTTCTCTATAGTGAAACCTGAGAAATAGATACTTCAAAAATTATGTTTTGGTAAAAGCGAGAATGGCAAATTGGACGGCCACCCATGATAAACATCTGATGTGAGCAGCATATGACTTTCCCTGCAGATAATTCACGTTACCTTAATTTTTTCAGTAATTCATTATATTGAGTTTAATAGCACAAAGTAACACCCATCATTATTTAAAGTGACACTGAATGTAATTCAATTTTTGTTTCCATTGGGCAACTGGACTTATTTTCAAATGTGGCGTAGCGAAAATACGAAAAAACTAAAATATCTCGAGAACGACTAGTCCTAGTATAATGGGGTGGGTCTTATTCTTTTCATCGATAAAAATGACGTATAAAACAATCATTTAACGCATATATTTGAGCATACTAAGTTTTTTATATTTTAGATTTTGACGATTTTTGTGTGCCATTTCTCAAAAAAAGGCATATTATTTTTTCCAAATCGTACTAATATTTAATCAGCACCTGGGTAACTCACAAGTGACTTATCTACTAGATTTTGTAAAATTTAGTTTTTCAGCTAGAGTGGATATAGACAATTTTTGCGGACCATTTCTCAAAAAAAAAAAAAAAAAAAGTGGGGGAGGGGTTATCCCGAATCGCACCAAAAATTAATCAGCACTTAATTTATGCATTTCGACCCTATGTAGTCTTTTATTTTAGATTTTGATGATTTTTGTGGGTTCTTTTTCCCCGAAGCATACTAAAATCTAATCAGCCCCAGGGTACAGCCTCAGGCGTCTTATCTACCCAATGTTGTGAAATTGGATTATTTAGTTTTTAGCGAAAAAGGATACATACGGTTTTTACAGGCTATTTCGCAAAATAAGACAGGTCTTTTTTTTTCACAAATCCTACCAAAATATAAAAACCCTAAAATTACATATAAGACAAGCATTTAATGGATGCATTTGAGTATATTTAGTCTTTTATTTTAGATTTTGGTCATTTTTGCGGGCCATTTCGCAATAAAAGTAGGTTCTTTCTTTTCGAGTGGTACTAAAATCTAATCAGCACCAGGACATTCCACAAGTGACTTACCTATAAAATGTTATAAAATTGGGTCCATTAGTTATTGAGTTAGAGGGGATACATCCGTTTCACAGATACATAATACATACACACACACACATAAACACACACACACACGCACACACACGCACACACACACACACATACACACACACAGACACACATACACATACACACACACATACACAGACACACAAATAGATGGCACGTTGAAAATCGTGTTCTAGAGGTTCCAAAACGTGTCGATCCTTCGAAAAGTGGAGTTGCATATATATACATATACATACACACACACACACATATATATATATATATATATATATATATATATATATATATATATAATAGAAGTTTGAAAATCCAATGAACGAAAAGTAAGAAGATGTAACACGATAAACCTAACTTTTTAAAAACACCCACAGAATAAAATATAATACAGCAAATCATCAATCAAATGGATTAAAAATACAAAACACTAGCTATCAAGTTACAGAAAATCAACCAAATTAAAAGGTATGGAAACAAAAAAAGAAAAACTTAAACTAAATTCAACTATCTAACTGGCGTACATAACAAATGTAAAAATCAATTAATCCTCAAGCATATGGAAAAAATAAAAAAATTAATATCGAATCAACAAGTCAATGAAAAATATAATACAAAGGTAAGGAATCGAAATAATTATAACAAACGAAATCAAGCACAAACGCCTTACACGTGGACAAGGCTCTAAGCCTAAATCATGAATTGTTAACCTCTACAAAAATCTAATCATGTCCAAGTTTTTTGTAGAAGCAAACACAAAAATGTATGTTTCTGAAGAAATAGATAGATTAAATCTATGAACTACTTGGACGACATACATAAAGATGGAATAAAAAAGAAAAAATGAATACCTGGAAAAAGCACAGCGTGTGTACAGACGATTCATTACAGGGATCGAGGGAACACTGATAGAAGAGACCAGTGTTGCCATTCGTAAAGAAAAAATAAAAAACCATTTACTGTTGCCAT
Organism: Amaurobius ferox; assembly: GCA_951213105.1. Classification (NCBI taxonomy): domain Eukaryota; kingdom Metazoa; phylum Arthropoda; class Arachnida; order Araneae; family Amaurobiidae; genus Amaurobius; species Amaurobius ferox. The sequence continues at coordinate 141,375,085 of OX578148.1, read as the reverse complement.
TCATAAGAATTGAAAAACTGTGAAGCGAAATGTAAAGAAAAAGTATTAATATACAAAAAGAGCTACTAAAAAGAGGGGCAAATAAAGGTAATGCTGAAGTAGGGAAAAAAAAAAAAAAAATGGAGATGACTGGCTAATATAAGATACTATGAATAGAATTATATGATACTATGGAAAGAATTATAAAAATCCAGCTATTTTAAATTTTTTAACAATACTATTTACTAAATAAGTGGGATATTTATATAAATTACTAGTAATTTTGAGATTATTGATATGCATAGCATGAAATTTTTTATCAGATAATCTATAAATTCTAAAAAGCTGATTGAGTATAATATTTCTAAACAATTGAATCGAGTTACAGGAATTAAAAGGTAATATTTTATTAATATTAAAATTATAAAAGTCTTTTTTATCATATAAATTTGTAACAATTCTATTAGAAGGATCAATAAAAAGATTTAAATCCAAAAAATTAACATTTTTATTAATAGTAGCTTCATTAGGTATTAATTCCAAATTGTCTGGATAGTAATCTATATCTATGAGATAATTTTCTGTATGTACTAAGCAAATCAGATCATCAACATATCTGTAAAAAGTATAATCTATTGAAGTAAATGACATTTCATAATGATAAAGGTATAAATTAGCTAGCATACTGCTACTACAGCCACCCTGTGGAACTCCTGAAACTTGTAAGTATAATTTATTTCCTTGAAAAATATAATTATTGAAAATAACAAAGTGAAGTTTAGGAAAATTTTTAAATTTAATTTGATTTGAAAGAGGTGTAATATAAGCATTATATAGAGCTCAAATTACATCATATAGATCAGATATCTTAATATTATTAAAAAGATCTTTAAAATCAAAAGTTTGAAATCCTATTATTTTTCTAAGAGATGTTAATTTATTCTTTAATTCTTTACTATTATTTAGAATATGGTAGTTATTGCTAGTCTGGCCTAAACTATTATTTATTAGATTTAAAGAATTTAGTAATAATTTACTCGCAGTAGTAGAGTAAGTATTATGGCCACTAGTAACTGTTCTAAATTTAATAGGATTTTTATGAAATTTTGGAATAAGCACTATATAAGGAAATTTAAGATATTTATATTTAATATTTAAATCATTATACATATTGATAATTTTCAATTTAATACTATTGATGGAATGTAAATCAGGTTTAAAAAGACTATTATTTTTTAAATAATCTAACAGAAATTGAATATAAAATTTTTTACAGATAATAGCATAATTATTAGAGGCTTTATCAACATAGGTGATAACAAAGGATCTTTGTAAATCATTAATGGAATGTTTAATATTATCAATATTATATAAAGATCTAGACAATTTAATATCTCTAATAGCATTTTTAATTGATTCTAATATAGTAAATTTCCACATATTAAATGCCTCTAATGGCAGAGCGTATTTACAAGCTAATTTATATATATATATTTATCAAGATCAAGATTAATTGATTTTAAGACTTTAAAAGAATTATTACAAGAAGGTATCCTAAATTTAGTGCCAAATGACATAATGGTTCTTAACACATTGTCACTAACAAGGTCTAAATCTCCTGTAACTATGTGCCCCAAGTCAGGATTTAGAAATTTAGCAAATTTACAAATACATTCACTATCTACAATTGACTGAGAAGAATGATCAATAGAGAGCGATTGTGAAACTTCATTATAATTAAATATAGACCTACCAATAGGCTTATTGTATTTGAATGTCTTTGAAACAAATAAATCACCAATAGGCAATAAATGTTTAAACTTGTTAAACAGATGTCCAAAATTTATAGAATTATATATAGGATGTTTGAAAGAGATAACACAATAAGAATTAGTAGTTGTATTATTATAATGAAACTGATTTAGTTTTAAATTTAAAAACTGTGATCTTGTAATAAGCAAATCAAAGAAAATATGATTAAAATGTTCATTAGCAAGATTTAATTTTAAAAAAATGGCATAAACCTTATTTAAATGTTTTTTCTTTACTGCAAAAACCCAGGATCTAATGAATTTCCATTGAAAAGTTCTATTAAATTGATTATGTAGAGTTATAATCTCAGATTTATGATCATTAAGATTGGAATGTCCCTTTCCTCGTTTAAATCTTTTGAGTTTGATTGATTCACTATCATTTAAATGGGGTTTCAAAAAAAGGTGATTAAAAATAGAATATTTATTATCTACAAAATTATTTTTTACAACATTACCATATAGATACATTTGATTTAATCCATATGGAAAAAGAGTACAATGTGATTTAATATAGTAGTTTTCAAAATAAATCCTATCTGCTGATTTTGTTTTTATATCTAAAATATGTATAGTAATATTTTCAAAACCATGTTTGGCAAAGTGTTTATATTCATTTTTATTGGAAGTAGGAAGAAAATTATTATTTAGAATATATTTTTTGACATGATCTCTGTGTACATTCATACGTAGATGAATGGGATTGCTAGTTTGTCCTATATATGATAGATTGCATATGTTACAAGATAAACGGTAGATGCAATTAAAAATTTTGCAGAAAGGCAGAAGACTTTCATGGTTTGTAATTTGAGTATGAGAAGCATATGGGCAGGTTTTGCATTTTTTATTCTTACATTTATTGAAATTATAATTTTTAGTAGGGTAATCACTATATTCAAAATTATCCATGGCACAAAGTTGGTAATGGGATATCGGTCTAAACAATTCCCAACTTAAATTGTAAATACCGGGCAATATCTATCAAATTATAGAATAATAAGTATAAATATATTTGCCAGTATATATATATATATATATAAGATCAAGAAAGATCGAGAGGTGATATAAGTGCGAACAGGGAAATAACAAAGGGCCAAGGGGGATTGTGACCCCTTGTTCCCGTTTATAGCCAGCTATTCCTCCTGAGGAAACATTCACAGAACCGTTACGTGCCTGTGGCCATATGATTTTCTTGATTTTCCTGATCTTCTTGATCTTCTTATATACACGAAATTAATAGCATTGCGCCTATATGACTTGGCAATTTCTATTAGTTTACAATCGGGTACGTTTCGTACTTTGTTATTTACAATATATATATATATATATATATATATATATATATATATATATATATATATATATATATATATATATATATATATATATATATATGTATTCAACGAATGTTTTTTCAAAAGTATTTGTATTACATAGTTTTAATAATATGGAAATTCGACAAATGAATGAACACGTTCACTCCAATTCCTGCGAACGTCCTTACTCGACTGGTTTCGACCTCATTAGACGTGCAGTCGTCACGTCCAGTTTGGCGAACGACTGTTTATGTCCACCCACCTTTAAACTCTCGTTATTTATGGATCTGTTACCGTCCGAGGGAAGTGACGTTCCCATCATGATGGCTCGTTCCAAAAGGAGATAAAACGAACAAACGAGATAAAGCCATCTCATAAAACTTTTATTGTCTGGATTCCGCTTGCACACTTAAGAGAAAAGGGTATTGGCTGCCAAACCGACGTGTGTGCTTTCCATTTCCAAAAAGTACACTTTTACATCCTTATATTACTTTCTCTATATAAATGCTGTAATGTCTAGGGAAATTATTGGGACGGGGGCCGAACATTCGAATCAGAGTTTTCGACTAAAGGGCACGTTTCAAACCTCTCTGAACTCAAGTCGATCTTTTTAAAGGAACGCCTGTGTGTGTATATATATATATATATGTGTGTGTGTGTGTGTAAGCATGTGCATGTATGTATATATATATATATATATATATAATGTGTGTGTGTGTGTGTGTGAGCGCCCGTGAGTTATGGAGACGATATCTGACGAATGAATAAAGCGTTTCAAGCGGAATTGGTTACACAAAAATTACAATCGGCGAATAGTGGAAGCCTATTGATTTTAAAAGCAATCAAATGTTCAGAAGTCGTCCCAATTTTCAAATGAATTTTGAACAAATCATCAGAATCTTCCATAATGTTATGTAATTAATCATTTTTTATGTCATTTTTATTAGAAAACAATTGACATAAATTTTAGGAGGCTTGTATAAACGATATCGCGAGATATTGCACTTTTAATCAAATAAATTTATCGATAAAACAAAAAAGATCAATCATGCAAAAAGCATTGATTATGGAACACTTTCCAACTGAAATGTAATTTTATTTAAACGTATCTAAAATGTGATACATTCACCACTGATATATTTTAAATTATTACAGGACTACGGCAATTTATTATATTTAAATACTTAAAACTTCATGGAAAAAAATAAATTTATTCAATTGACGTCACCGAAATATAAATCGTCTGGCTATGTAAAAGCAGTGAATATCTCATTTATACACTTTTACTGACTCTAGAGATAAATAATTTTGCGTAAAAGAAAATCACCCATTCTTATGCAACTCATCTTACAATCACTTGTTTACATGTTGCATCCATTGAAATGAGGCTTCGTTGTAGAAATCATCAAAGTTGGATGATCATTTAAACTCAAAAATATTGCAATGGCGTTGGTGTAGAATATAGATGCACAGAAAATGCACAAAAATAAAGCGCTTTTACGACGGATGCAATACTCACTATGAATTTGAAAAAACTTTAAAAATCACGATTTTGACACTGGGAAAAAATATGGATGCCCTATTTTATTTTGAAGTGGGTCACGTGATCTCTTTATATAATATGGATGTCATTATTATTTCAATTTTTATTTAAAAACTACCGAACTTATTTCTCTCACATTTCGGTTATATATTTTACGGGATCATTTGAATATTCTTTAAAATTTTCGAAGCAATGTGTGAATTTTAACTTTGCTTAAAAAATGTTTGAAACATGAGATCCCATAGGGTTCAATGTGTTTCACTTCTTCAACCAGGGTTCCATCCAAAACTAATTGGGTGACATTATTCATTTACATTCCCGTACGTCCCAAAGACCGTCTCAACAACATACTAAAATTTCATTTTGGTAAAGCCATTTTTACGCCAGTTATCGTGCAAGCGGACAGACAGACAGAATGAACAAAGTCATAAAGACTTTTCAACTATGTTGGGAAGTGTTAATTAATTGAGTACTTCGGAATAGTTTTGCACGTTTCCATTCTGGAAAACGCCCCATTAAAAACATTCAAAATATTCTACCGTAGATCTATTCTTTCACCGTGAAAGACGTCAATTCATTGCATTACGTAAGTATAATTATTGAAATTCCCGTGTACTCCATTTCTCAGCCGTTCGATGCTTCCATTGATCGCTACAGACTGCACACACACATTCCTTTATAATATAAGATAGGTGCATTATTTTAACGAATTGAGAAAATCTGCCGGGAATGTGGATATGTCCGAGCGAGGATCGATAACAAAATGAATCAAGAAACCGTCCGAAGAAAAGGATCGCCTTTATTTTTTAAAGGCTTTTAAATACTTTTCTTCGGAAGATGTCTTGATCCAGGCTCTCTCATAATGCCCCTAAACGAGAGATCGGTGTTTCATCGAAACAACAAAAGACCCAAAGTATGGATGCAACCTATTTTTAAAAATTAGCTTTTTTACTTTCCTTATATACATAATGTATAAGGAAAGTATTGTGACGGGGTCGAAAATTCGAATTCGAGTTTTCGATGGGAGAGCACGTTTCAAGCATCCTCATCACGAATCAAATATTTCTGAAGTGATGTCTGTGTGTGTGTGTGTGTGTGTGTCAGTGAGTCTGTGGAGACGATAACTGACGAACGCATGGACCGATTCGAACCAAATTTGGTACAAAAATTACAATCTGTAAACACTGGAAGTTTACTGTTTTTACACGCAATCGAACGTTCAGAACCCCCCCCCCCCTAAATTTTCGAGTGAAATTTTGAAAAAATCGTCAAAAAAACAAAAATACTAATAAAGTTACGCAAATAGACATTGCTTATGCAACTTTTCATCAGAAAAAGATTGACATAAATTTTAAAACGCTAACATGAACCGTTCTTGAGATATTGCACATTTTTGAAAAAAATTATCAAAAACTCATATAAAATAAAAAAATATATATCCTATTGAGAAACATGTTCATTTTTCATATGTAATACCATGCGATAAATTAGGTGACATTATTCTCGTGGAACTAGCTCGTTCCATTAAAAAAAAAGGATATTTTTAGTAATACTTTTGTATTTGAACGCCAATAGTCATTTATCTGCTATAAGAATAACTTATTTTTCCGTCCATAACGCTTGGCGTTATTTGGGCGAAGAATTTGGCGGAATGTCATCAACTTGGCGACATTTTTATATATAGCCAAATTAACAAAAATCTCGCCAAATGGATAAAAATGACGACTGATTGAAGAAAATTCAATATCCTGGAAAGAATATTAGTATCCATTATAATAATAACATTTTTTTTAACTGTAAAAGTAGTAAATTCATTGCATTATATAAGGAAAGTCATATGTTGCCTACATCAGATTTTTTAAATATAGACCCCCATCCGTCTTTTGAAGTGTCACAACAAAAAAGTCTGATGTGGGCAGCAGATGACTTTCCTTATATAATGCAATAAATTGATTCCTTTTAAAGTAAACAAATAATGTATAAGATTCACGGTACTGTGTTTTTAACGTTGAATTGCACTTTGGACGATTTTCCGGAGGACGGCATGTAAAACTATTTCAATGTACCTAATTAACTTATATTTCGTACAACAATAAATTAAAAATTATCAATATTAATAGCATCCTCAATAAGCGACATAGTTCAGATATTAAAATATATTAATATTGAATTAATCAATGAGGCGTTATTTTCATTCATTGAGCATCCTTTTTACAATTTTGAAAACATTTTCGACAATCTGGGCAAAATGTCGCAAAAAGGGCGATACGTCGCTTGATTATTCGCCAAGTTCGCCAAATGCATCAGCAAATGTTATAGACAAGCGGAGAAAAGCATTTCTTATATACTAGAAAGTATGCCCGTCATAGGACGGAAATCAGAATTTACGAAACATGACTTCGCATTGGGGGTCTGAAGACCCCAGACCGTGCGACTCACATAGTGGGTTTAGAGTAGCTAGCTGCACGGCTGGGTACCTCCCGCATTCAGGAGGCACCCACGGTCTACTATCCCGCCAAAAGAACTTTTATTTAGGTTTAAAAATACAACAATTTATGAAAAATATTGTGATTAAGCAGACAGTTTTACATTATATTTGAACTTGACAAGTACGTCCATTTTACAAAAATGGGAAAATGGTTATTGCGAATACAGATAAAAAGATGATTGAAAAATAAAATTTAGAGTGAGGTATAATAACATAATGAAAAACAGATTAAAATGAAATATAATCGCATTGGGAGTCATTTTTATCAATTGGGCGACATTTATTATCACTTTGGCAACATTTAAAACAATCGCCAAGTTGGCAAAATTCCGTTAAATTTCTCGCCACTCGTTACGGACGGATGGATGGAGAACTGGGTTATTCTTATAGTCTACTATGTTCTTTACAAGATATAGAACTCAATGAGTCGTCATTTCATTGATTTAGCTTTGGTTTTATCAATTTGGAAAATTTTTATCAATTGGGTGACATTTTCGTCAGTTTGGCAACATTTAAAAAGTCAGCCAGTTGAAGATATTCTACAAATTCGTCACCAAAATTTTGCTAAACGTTACGGACGAAAAAATAGGTTATTTTTATAGTATATACTTATATATTATTTCCAAGATATTGAATTTTTGTCAATGAGTCGTCATTTTCATTGATTTAGAGTCATTTTTATCCATTTCGCGACATTTTCGTTCATTTGGCAATATTTAAAAAAGTCTCCAAGTTGGCGACATGTCTCCAAATTCGTCGTCAAAATCTCGCCAAGCGTTATGGACGGAGAAATAAGTTATTTTTATAGCAGATAAATGGTTATTGAAGTTCAAATACAAAAGTATTGGCCACGATTGAATGGAACGAGCTAGATCCATGAGACTGATATCCAGTGCATCGCATGATATTACGCATGAAAAGTGAACACATTTCACAATAGTTAATATTTTTTTTATTTCATGTAATTTTTTGATATATTTATTTGAAAAATGTGCAATATCTCGAGAACGGTTCATGCTAGCGTTCTAAAGTTTATGTCAATCGTTTTCGAATAAAACATTTCATAAGAAATAACTATTTGCGTCACTTTATTAAAGGTTTTTATTTTTGGATGATTTTTGAACATTTTCACTCGAAAATTTAGGGGGGTTCTGAACATTCCATTGCATTTAAAAACAATAAGCTTCCAGTATTCACGGATTGCCATTTTTGTACCCAATTTCGTTCGAATCACTCTATTCGTTCGTGAGATATTGTCTCTACAGACTCATTGACACACACACACACACACATATACACACACAAACACAATAATGTTTGATTTGTATGCAGGGATGCTTGAAACTTGCTGTCTTATCGGAAACTCGAATACCAATTTTCGACCCGAGCACACTATTTTCCTTAAACATTACATTTCCTTATCCATTTGTATATAAGGAAAGCAATCCACTTCCGTGCAATTGTCATATAAAAGAATAAAATGGTTACCCTCCCATGGTATAGGGTAAGTATTGGAATCGCGTCGCAAATCGTTCCGAGCACCCCATAGCCTGAAAGAAATTATTTGTGGCATGAGGTTCACGTGTATGTCTGTCTACTCTAACTCAAAAATGAACGAATCCAGTTTCATAAAATATTATAGGTGAGTCACTTATGGATGACCCTGGTGCTGATTAAATATTGGTACGATTCGGAGCCATTAAAACGATTTCATTAAATTAATAAGGAGGAATAATCGAATTGATTAAATTACATAAAATTTTATAGGTTACTTCACTTGTGTGTCATCTCGGTGCTGGTTATATTTTCGTACCATTAAAAACAAACGGAATCTGCTTTTTAACACTTTACAACAGAGTTGAAAAGTGTTTATGACTTGGTTCATTCTGTCTGTCTGTCCGTTGGCACGATAACTGGCGTAAAAATGACTTTATCAAAATGAGATTTTAGCATGTTTCTCAGACGGTCTGTGGGACCTATGGGAATATAAATGAATAGTATCACCCAATTAGTTTCGGATTGAACACGGATTGAAAAAATGAAATACATTGAACCCTATGGGACCTCATGTTTCAAACATTTTTTTAAGCGGATTTAAAATTCACAAATGGCCTCGAAAGTTTTAGGAAATATTCAAATGATCCCATAAAATATATAAAAAAAATTCAGCAAAATATATTCAGTAGTTTCTTAAATAAAATAAAAATAATTATGACACCTTTTATAGGAAGAGATCACGTGATCATTATAGGAAGAGATCACGTGACCCACTTCAAAATAAAATAAGGCGTCCATCTTGTGGCAAAATCTTGATTTTTAAAGTTCTTTTTAATTCATATTGAGTGTTCTATCCGCCCTAAAACCGCTTTATTTCTGCTTAAATTTTGTGTATCTACATACTGAAACAACGGAATGACAATATATTTGAGTTTACATGATCATCCAACTTATTATTTCTACAACGAAGCCTAATTTTCTTATGGATAATGTAAATACAATGATGTAGAATGAGTTGTATATGATATTGCTGCATTTCTTTAACGCAAAATCATTTAGCTCATGGAGTCTGCAATATAGGTGATATGAATGAAATATTCATTGATTTTACACAGAGAAGCAGACTATTTTTCCGATGACGTTTTAATCATACAATATAATTACTTTTACCTCTATAGTCTTAAGTTTAAAAAAAATATATTGTAGTATTGTGATGAATGAAATGAATGGAAAAAAAAATGAATGAATGCTGCTTTTATAGAGAGAGCCAGACGTTTTATATTTTGATGATTTCATTTGAATAAATTTCATTTGTTTTCGATGAAGTTTTCAAATATAATAAATTATTGTAGTATTATGATAATTTTGAAAATATTACCGAGGAATGTATCGCATTTTAGAGATGTTTAAAACCGACAATTTTATTAGAGATGTTTAAACCCGACAATTTAATTTGAGATGTTTAAACCCGACAATTTAATTAGAGATGTTTAAACCCGACAACCCGGAATTTGCAAAAATGTCTCCTATGTATTATCATCCAGTTTTATCTGTTTTGTGATATGTCGCAAATGTAAATTTCTAATTTGATATAGGATCCCCATTCACAATCTTCAATTTTCAATTAAATATAACTCGCTCAGTTTTAAAGATACAGATATGAGGGTTTTTTTTTATGATCTTGTTGTAATAAAAATAAAAATTTTCTGATTGACTAAATTTTTCTAAGGGAGTCGTATAAAAATATAAAAAATGTAACTTTTTGAAAATTAACGGGGGAACTAGTTTCATTATTCTTATTTCATTAATGTAGTCTTATTTCCTACCTTACTTTCAACATTTTTGCAATTTATATTGCTCACTTATCTCCAACAGGTAAAGAATTAAAGCGCGTTTCAATCTTTTTGGGCCAACCTGTATATTATAAGAAAAGATACTTTGGGTAATAGTTTCGTATTTGTATCTGCGATAAGAATAACCTATTTCTCCAAGAATAATGCTTGACGAAATTTTGGCGGCGAATTTAGCGAAATATCGTCAGCTTGGCGAGTTTTTGAAATGTCACCAAATTGATGAAAATGTCGCCAAATTGATAAAAATGTCACCAAATTGACAAGAATGACGTTAAATCAATGAGCATGGCAACTAATTGATTAAAATTCAATATTTTGTAAAGAATATAAGACTTTACCATAAGAATAACCTATTTCTCCGTCTGTAACGCTTGGCAAAATTCTGACGACGAAATTTGGCGGCATATCGCCAACTTGTTCTTTAAATGTTGCCAAACTGATGAAACTGTTATCAAATTGATATTTAATTACATGGTTTATATTGTTTATGTTGCTTATTGAGAATGCTATCAATATTGATAATTGTTAATTTAGCGTTGCTTAAAGTAAAAGATAATCTTGTACGAAATAGTTTCAGATGTTGTCATCCGGAAAAGAGCCCAATGTACAATTTAACGTTACAAATACTGTGCCGTGGATCTTTCATCACTTTTTCACCGTCAAAGTAGTAAATTCATTGCATTATATAACGAAAGTAAGTCAGCTGCTGCCCACATCAGATTTTTTTTTTACTGTAAAAGGAGTCAATCCATTGCTTATATAAGGAAAGTCATGTGCTGCCCACAGATTATTTTTTGACTGTAAAAGTAGTAAATTTATTGCACTATATAAGGGAAGTCCTGTTCTGCCCACATCAGATTTTTTGCAGTGCTCAGATTTCGAACTAAGATTTCCAAGAGATCGATTATTCTCTTCTCTGAATTATTTCGCCGGACTATTATTAATTCAGAGATCCAAACTCCTTTCACGGACACGTCTGCTCTTCGGAAGGAATGGGTTTTTTCTCCCCATTATTCCAGAATTCCAAAATTCAACCTTTCGAGGCAATGTCATTGGCGTTATTCGCTATGCGTTATGGTATCTTATAAAAAATACGTGTTTGGACTCAAATATATCTCGTTTTAAGCGTCTTTAATGGATAGAAATTGAAAATGCTTATAGATTCTGTTGGGTCGTGGAACCTATCTTGGATTCGGGAAATGTTCCGAATTTAAATCTACGATGGAATTATCTATCGGTTGCTTTTTAAAGGCATTTCCCGCCACGTCAGCATAAAGGAGCGTTCGATACTGTGGATTAGAGGGTGGAAGGTAAGCGTAGTCCGGATCCACCATTTTTAGGGCTACAAGATTGAGACCCCAAAATATACCCTAATGTGTCATATTGGGACCCTAATGTATCAGATGGAGACTCTAATGTGTCAGATAAGTCCCTAATGTGTTAGATAAATGTCGTGGGACCTTACTTTAGTGCTTTTGTCTCACTTTATCTTTTAAATACACAGGCTGATGCAACCGCCATTTTGACTCCCACTGGATCAGACAGTTATCGTTCGCCCGGTTGATATTGGATACGTGGCTCATATTGGATGCTCATTTTAGCTGTAAAATAGAAGCTTCTGCTTTCCAAAAACTGTATCCATTATTTAAGAACTAGTTTAGAATGTTTTAATATTTCCGAGATTCCAAGAAAAGGACGAGGAAGCAACCTTCTTTTCAACATGCATAGCCATCGCTGAGATTGGGAGCCATGAGGGTCGTGGCTGCGCCAGCTTGTGTATTTAAGATCCTTATTTTCCAGGATATTTTGAATGACGTTATCAAATCGTTCGACATTAATATTTAGTTATATCATCTAAAATAGTAGTTTCATATCTTGAAAATGAACGGGACAGCTCCGCAAGCTCTTTGATTCCAATCCTGTTTTCACTATTTTCTAATAAATTGAGCGCCGATCTCATTATTATAATGTTGCGAGCATGTAAAACTCTCCCACTGCTGTCCATCGTCTTGTCTTTCGTCTGTATCGCAGACCAAACGGTGGCATCGGAGTGTTTTCTCCAGAAGACAGCGGTGCGAACATTCTTTCCCTGACGTTCCTCTATGGTTGCTAGGCGTTCGAGTCAGAAAAAGGATTGCTACATTTGGCGACATTTGACGACTTCCGGAATGTTCCAGAAACTTCAGGAAATAACGATTAGTCTAGGAAATTAGATCATTCTGGAAATTTGTACAGAGAGATTTCCAGAAGTTTCTATAGAGAAACTATAAAGAGGACTCATCCGTCCGTTGAAATTCAGTTGATGAATGGACACTATACGAGCTACAGTAGACTGTGACTTTTGTCAATATTTTGAGACTAGTAGCGGTTGTTTTGTGAAATTATTATCGGCAGTATTTTGAGAATAATATCGTTTATTCTGTATAATGAGTGGAGCCTTTAAGTGCTGTTTGTTTATATAGTGTTCCTGTTTACTTTGTGCTTGTGATTAAAAGGAAGTCATCCAGGGACTCGTTCTTGTATCCTGCGTATACACCTACGATTCTAGAGGATATGTTTCGTAACAATAATTTACATTTTACTTAAGAAAAATTGTACCATCCTTTTTGAGAGTTCCCGAGAAACGTTTCCGTTCAACTGGCGACATCCCGAGACTGTTTGTAGCCGACGTACTTAAATGTTTGTTTTTGAAATTGACTTTAAATGGAGACGCGAGAGGACTCGTTCAATGCAAGAATGCAGAACACTCATGAAAGATGATATATCATCTATTTACTGAAACGTGTCCTGACCTTGTATGTGTGCCAAGATATGTATGTGTAAGGATGTTTGTCCACAGATAAACAACCCAAATTCTGTGTGTAGAATAAGTCTTGCAATTTTCAGTAGACACGCGTCGAGACAATACTGTCCACAGAAGTATCTTTCTCGTAGAAATTGGGCCGCACTGGGATAACATTTGAATGGCAGGAAAAGTACTCCATTTCATACTCTCACTTCGAATCATTTCCGGTCCTTTGTCGGTGTAAATTCAGCTACCTTGGCAATTATTTTTCTAATAATAATAATAATAATAATAATAATAATAAATGACTCGAGTGTATCTCAATTCGACTTTTTCACAACAGAATCCATTTATAAACAATATATATATATATATATTTTTCAAATTTTACAAGAAAAATTTAGAAAAATGTGTATCATGGATCCAAAGGATCCCAATTACGGCTCTTCTTCATCTTAAAGGACTTATAAAAGTGTTTCAATTATAGCTCCTCTTTATTTTAAAGGGTTTATAAAAATGTTTCAATGGACACCATACCTCCCGCTGTGGCTAATGATGTCACAAAAATCCTATAGTGACTATTTTCCACTCCAATGTTTAAAACTGTTAATGATCGTAATAGGGTGCCATAAATAAGTCTTTTTTTATGTGCATCATTATGTCACATTTGTTTTCCCATGCAACCTTGCTAAGTAAATATAAAATTTCGAAGTGTTCGCTCGAATTTTCAATAAGTTTCATCTCATTCTAAATCTTTTGTTAACAAAACCGGAATGAAGTTCCGTGAAAATTCTTTCACATGTGTGACAGCTATCGTGTACACAAGAAATGGCCCCCAGACAGACAGACCGACATTATTCCAAAATAGTCTATACGTGCTGAGGAGGGCCTAAAACCTATTCGAATCACGAAACTTAAAATTTTCGTGAAAACAATATTTTCTCAATACTCTATGGGATCGCGATTGAATGAAAGAACTTTCTGAATGAACGAATCGAAAAATAATCATTTCTTAAGAATGAGGAGGCCGATACGTGCTCTTTCGCTTCCTTTCAGCATTTTTGGAGGTTTTACTCGCGTGTTGTTTCTAGGCGGTGACGAGAAATGCTGAAATGAATCGCTAAAAGGAAAACCCCTTTATCAATGTGGCCAATGTTTGTCAAGATACAAAATGAGTTTCGCAATGAAAAGTTCCTCCCTCGGGGAATCCATTATCAGGCACTGAATCAGTTCCAAGATTGCAATTTGTGCTCGGCGTTTTGACATTTATTTGGACTTTTAAACATACGGCAAGTGCATTGGAGGAAAAAATGACAATGACGTGTTATTGTTTTCGTTCAAAGATGCCTTGGGACAGTGAACTTTTATCATGCTTTTCAGTCAGAATGGAAACTCTTTCGCCTTACAACATGCGAAATCCAATTCAATACATTTTAACGTATAGAAAAATGGGCCGCTGTTTGGGTTCGTAAGAAAGAGTTAAAAATATATTTCACTTATTTCGGAAAAATTGACTTTTAATTTAGGAATATACGATGTATATTATTTTTAAATTGGTTTTGGAAAGCATTTAATTCTATTTTTCCGTGTTTGACGGCATGACCCGAGTTTTACTTGTCATACCGAAATATCTGGAGTGTGAGGCTCCACTCCACTTTCTCATGCATAGATTTTAGTTCTACTTGAATAGAAATAGTTATCGGACTGAGAAAAAAAGATGATTTTTTTTTTTCAAATTGGGTACAAAAGTTTTTCTGTTTAAAATATTTCGTAAAAATTGTTGTAAAAGTCTTGTCTTTTCAAGTTCGTAATAGCTTAGTGGCGCCGATGAATTGGAAACATTTGGCATATTTATGTCAATACAATCTATTTTAATACCATTAATATCTGGTATATACAATGACATAATGTGTTGCAATTGAGGTAAAATGCTTTAACTGAGTGTCAGTCTCTTTTGATTAGAAATGAAAAGTAAACAACTTTATGTCTATGCGCAGACAAGAAAGATATTTACGACTCAAATTCAAGATTTTTCTAGAGCTCTAGTTTAGGAGTATTTCAATTCTTAATTAGATCAAAAATGGTATAAATTTGATTCACTTAAGCTCGGATAAGCGCGAATTCGCACCCTCTTTCCAGATCAAGAATACTTCGTTATATATATATATATATATATATATACAGTCGAACCTCGATATGTCGAATTTGAAGGGAGTAGAAAAAAAATTCGAGATATCGAAAATTTGAAAAATTTTAAGGAATTCATAAAAGAATATATACATCCCAGTCCTATACTTTATATATTTTTTAAAAAATCACTTACTTTATCTTACAGACAAAGAATTGGGTATTATCCAAGAAAATGCTGACAACAAATAAAGCGCAGCTTGAAATGATTTGAAATACATTTAATGTAGTATTCATTATTAAAATTTAATCTTGCATTTCTTTACTTGCAAAATAGTCATCTACGACAGTTCGGTTACAGGTACTGAATCCTTCAATATCTATAAGTCATTGGATCAGATTTCCTTCCTGAAAAACATCGGGGTTTAGCAGATTTGCCTATCATAAGAGGTTTGAGCCTTTCTGAACCATCCATATTAGTGTAAAATAACACAGTTAATCTTTCTTTGCTCTTTTCCCGCCGAACACTAGGGAGCCATGACATGCCTTTATTGGTCATAGTTTTATCAGGCATATACTTAAAAAATAGTCCTGTTTCATCTGCATTAAACACATTTTTGGATCGTATTTTTCCAAATAAAAAGATGAAAATGGTAAGATGATTCAAATGGTAAGATGAAAAATTTCGAGATATCGAGAGTTTGATCAAAAAAATTTCGAGTTAAAGAGTTTGTTTTACATTAGTTTTATACCGTGCGTGAAGGGAGATGAAAATATTTCGAGATACCGAGTTCGACATATCGAGGCTTACCTGTATATATATATATATATATACATATATATATATATATATACATATATATATATATATATATATATATATATATATATATATATATATATATATATATATATATATATATATATATATATATATCACACCAGGAAAGTAGACAAGGAAATGGAAGCAATATACCAAATATAGACCGTGGGGGGGGGGGGGGGGTTGTGATCCCCACTCCCCGGTTAAGCAGGCTTTTTGTACAGACAACACACCCGGAAGCCGATATATTGCATAAGATATGCATACCGAAGTATCAAAAATGTAAAAAGAGTGTACTAGATAACATCAAATCGTGGAATAACCCACAAGATTCGAAACCTAAAACCTGTATTAAAGTGCCGTAATTTTACAATTTAAAAGTCAATAAGAATTAAAAAGTATAGTTTATAAACATGTAATCAGATACTGTTCGAGTGATTTCTGATATTTCATAACTTTCACACTATAATTACTCACACACACACACACACACACACACACACACATATATATATATATCATAATATTCCTGTCAACAAGTTATGCTGTAATATGGGACCCTTTGTTTTCTGAGAGACTTTTCTTTGTTTTTTTCCCTAGATTTCTGAAGGCCTTTTTACTATACCCTGAAATATTTTTGAGAGCAGTACAAGAGTGCCAGTACCTTTCTTTATATATGTATGTATGAAGAATTATTATTATTATTTTTTACCAAACTATTTTAATATAAAAATTATAACCCAAATCATTTCCTTCAGTAGTCTGAAAATGTATCATGTAGAAGGCTCTTTTGATATCACGGCGAAGGCATTAAGTGAAAACAGACACGGAGGGGAATCGAACCACTGATGTCTGACCAGACGGTGCTGTAACCATTGAGCTACTCAGCAACAACGGCACTCAAACTACCGAACACTTAAGAGTAAGTTCAGCGGATGATTACGGTCTGAATAATAGCAACATTTTACATTTTTTAGTACTGTGCCTCTATTTCACCGACGCGTGAGATATCAGATGAGCGTGGAGAAGTTGCAGCCTCAAGTATGGAAGGAAAAGTGGTCTGCGCAGGGTCTGATCAAGGCAAAGTGGGGCCAGGGCATGTATTAATTTGGGGCCCCCTTAAGAAACACATACAAAACATGTGTAATATGCATATGAAACACATGTAAAACATTAACATGCAACACATCTGGGGGCTCAGGATCTTAGCTCCAAGGCCCTATTTTAAGTGTAGAAAACTTCCACACTTTTAATTTCAAAACAATATATATGTGTAATATTTATAACTATTAAAATATCTCATAATTTAAAATAACAATAATTATTACAGGTTTTAAATTAATTAAAAATTATTTCTACATTAATATTTTATCACATACAAAATTTAGGGGCACCTTAAAATTTGGGCACCCGTGCTTTAATCAGACTTTGGGTCTGCGTCCGAATAGAAGGAGTTCAGCGGTTCGATTTACCAATGAGGCGTGTGTAGGACTTGTGTAGGACATGTGCTATCCACATCCAGGTTTATAGTTCTTCGCATTCCCAAGGTCATCCCTGAAGCATGAATGGGGTAACGTTTCTAAATGCCTTTATCGGTAGTACTTTTCAAAACTTTGAGCTTCGTCCGTTTTCCGGCAACCCCTTACTTGTACCCACAGCTCCATGCTCGACAGATATTATTTATTTGCAAGAGCTTTAGTTGGCGTGTTGAAAGAGACGGACCCGTCCTCATCTCGTAACCGTCCGAAACGCAACCTGAATGCCCCACTCCGGGAAAAAGTTGTTACAACGTCGTCGAACACAAGTCCCATAAACCAGCGCTTATCTTGAATGACACGCCGCTTCTGAGAGAAAAACGGCCGCTCATGATAGTACGTCTGCTCCGCGATAACAGAAATGGCTCGGTATCCGAGATGGCACCTCTCTGCGTTCTTTCACGCTTCAGACGAACGGTGAGAACTAAGGCTCCTATATATACAGGCTGGCGCAATAGCGACCATCTTGACTCCCAGTTGAAGCGATGGCAATGCATGGCGGAAAGAAGATTACTTTCTCTTCCTTTTCTCGAGATCGGAAGAAAATCAAAACGTCCCAGACCACTTTCTTGAATGAATGGCACAATTTTTAGAAAACAGAAGCACCTCATTTACAGCTAAATTACGTATCCAATATCAGCTATGTAACATGCGCACACCATTGAAATAGCAATGGAAGACGATAACTGACTGCACCGGTTGGAGTTAAAATGGCGGGTGCGTCAGCCTGTATATTTAGGAGCTTGAGTGAGAACGGTTTCGGCGGCCCAAAGACTCAGAAGGTAGAGAAGGGGATGTGCAGGGAAGGGATCGCGTGGGAAGACGATAGTTTCTTTCTCGAAGAAGGTCGTAGGTCGTTCAAACGGGATTCACACTCTAGAGAATGGGTACGTGACGTCACAAGGAGAGTTTTGCCCTTACATTTCCAAAGGAAAATGCATGTATGCTAAGCAGTATATAAATTTTCGTTATTTCTGCATTATAAACGGATACTTTAGAAATTTATAGCCGTTTGACTTTTCATTTTAATAGGATATATCTAAATTTATCTTCTTGGATGGATATTTTTAATTGATCGAAGAATAAAATATTTACTTTTAATAAAAATATATGCACGTGTTTGTTTTATGAAAATTCGTAAAAAGCTTTTCCCTTCTCATTCGCATATACACTGCAGAATTTCTAGTCAATGTATACATGTTCAGAACGCTAGGGACTGACTACGGTAAAAATGGGTAGGAGCGTACATTCGCTGAAAATCACTTAAAGTGCACTTTAGACAAATGAAATCTTTAAGCATGTATTGTCACTCAAGTATTCTAAATAACTTATTTTCAGCACAAAGGTAAACTTTAATGTTTTATGGGTTTAGTTTCAATTTTTATGGACCATCATCGTCCGTTTACCATTCCCGGCTATGGTAAAAATAATGTCCTTTTGCCCTTATGTTTCTGCGTATCTTATTAAGCAGACTATTTATTTACACTCGTGTCCATACTCTATATGCGACTCTAGGCCATACGATTTCAAAACGGTCGTTTATATTAGGGCCATGGCACACGAGCGCTTCTCGCCGTGCATGTAGACAACGCTGGCTGTGTGCCAGGGAGCGTAGCCAGAGACGAAGTTGAAGAGGGGCTAGAGCGAAGTTCAAGGAGGGCTCAACAGGGCGCGACAACCCAATGGTTAGCATACGGGAATTGCACTCGGTCGGCCCGGGTTCAATTCCAGCCACTGCCAAAACTACCGCCGTGTTCACGCGGAGTACGATCACCTTAAACATGCGGGTCCGTAAGTCCTTCCGAGAGGTTGGTGGTAAGGGAAGGAGGGTACAGTTCCTCTGGATGCCTTCCCCACTGGCTTTCGGTCTAAATTGGGTGGCACTTCCCGTCCATCCAAACAGATACCTTATACCTTTCTGGTAGGTCGGAGGGTCTGGGTCGAAGAAGGAGGGCTCAACGCCCTCCTTCTTCTTCTTCCACCCAGTCTTAAGATACGGGCTCATCCCAAACACGATCAATTATTAGCATTTATAAACCATACTAGTGACTATTATATATTTCAATTCATATAAATTATTAACAAATAATTGCATATTTATATTTGCAAGATAAGAGCTGTTTATTAGTATCCATACATATATATAGGCACCATACATCAATATTAATATATAATCATTACAATTGGTTTTAATGTAAGCGTTAACTAATAGTAAAGCTGTTAATAATTTGTAGAAACATTCTGAATGTTAATACGAGTTAATGCTTAATATTAACTCTTACCTACTTATCAGTTTATTTTGAATTTATAATGTATAACAGTGAACCCCACAATAATGCAAAACCATCCTAAATATTATTGTCCTAATTTTAAATATTTCTAAATTAAATATGTAAATAAATGGATCATCAGTATAATCACACATTCAGCTCAATTAAATAATCTTTAAAACGAAGTCGTTTATAAAAACATTTCAAAGAAACTTTTAAACAGAATTTGAATAACATTTTATATGAAAATTCATGTCACTACTAAAAATTTAATATGTTTAACATGTTGGTTGGGCTTACTCTGGCCCCTGCCTAGCTACGGCCCTGCTGCGTGCTAGAGATAAAGAAACGTGACCGGCAGTGTCACACGAAAACGTCGTCCTCTAATGGACCCTCCGTCCTCAGATTCGATCCCCACTCCCTCCAGATCGTAACGAGAATGGACGGTCTGAAGTACACATCTGGACATGTCACACGTCGGTCATTTCGACGGGAAAAGTAATTTTCAAGTAGATAGTTTTAATGTATAGTGGATAGAAAGGGTGGAGTTAGGCATAATGCCTAATTTTACATATTTCGGAGCATCCTGAATTGTGGCTCGATCCGTGATAAAAACGGCTCATTTAAAATCTATTTTACATTTTATTTTTATTTTTTGCAACATTTAAGACATTATCGCAAATTGGTAGGGTAAACCTTTTTATTTTGAAGTCTTACTACTATATATAGAGAAAGTATTGTTTCTCCGAAAATTTATGAATTCCAGACTTTTAGGGAGATGCATGTTTTAAGACACATTTCCAACACTTTTGAATAAAAATAGTGTGCACGTAAATGAAGAAAATGATGCATTTTATTTTTTTAAGTAAAACTAAACACTATGGAATATGAATGCATGGGGAAGTCAAGTGGTGACTCGAACTCCAGATACTTTGTCATGCCTCACTTTGTCAGTTATCATGGAGATTTTGAAATTGCAAGAATCATTTTTCCCTCTGCTTGCCTTTCCAAAAATTTGTTTGTTACGTTGAAACCATAAGAAGAGAAAAGAGACGATAAAATAGAGCCTTTGATGGACCGTTAACAAATGAATTAAAAAAAATCTCCCCTATTACCCCCCCCCCCCCCTTCTGTGTTTCCGATGGGGGAATCGCAGCCTATTTTTTTCCGTTCGTGTGCCGTTGGCATTAAGAGACCCTTCCATACCTCCAATCCATCACTAAAGTGGATGAGTTTTGTCATAAGATGAACGAGTCCAGTGGAAGGTAAAATATCAACGAACCACGTGTACATGCGTGACAACACCTCGCCGAAAGGATCTATTCTTCAAAATTCTATAATAATTCACTCATTCCTAATTATCACAGTTCCCCGTGTCAAGCGACATCATTAGAACACAGAAAGGTGACGACCGACTGTCTTGTGAAAGAAACCGCAGGCGACCTCTCAGCAAACGCAAAATCTAGACAAGGCTTGAAGTTGACGGGTCATTAAATGCGAGTTCCATGGAAAAAGAGTTTAGCATCTATTGAAATAGCCGATACACCGTCTCATTAAATAACAAGATGGGGGCTACGCCTATTATAAACGATCATTTTGCATGCTCATCCATCATCGTTAAAGTCCTCATTCTAAAAACACGCTCTCTGAAGATCGATTCCAAACTGATTCGCCTTTTTCACTCAAGATCTGGAGTTTGAATTTCCAAAGTGAAATGAGTTGGAGATTGACCGTATCATTTACAGTTGATGCTATCTATGCATGGCTCAATTTATGGGATTCTATAGGGAAGGACAAGAGGAGGAACACGCCATCCCCTGGATGTGCAAGGTCACAAAGGTGGACGTCCATTGAGTCGATGTTGTTTGTACATATGATTTTTAAATTTGTCTCACTGACGTCAGAGGTTTGCCCCTTTCTGGGAAAATTTCTATGGGCGCTCATGATGATCTATCTTGTACTAAGAATGTGAGTGCAACAACGGGATTCCTTACAAATGCATGGGTTTCATACTGGAATGTTTAGTTGTTCATTATTGGCTTAATGGATACTGGAATACTTAATGGATAATGGATACTGGAATTTGGCATACTGGAATGTTTAGTTGTTCATTATTGTCAATTATTGGATCGTTCATTTGACTGCTAGGAGGAATTAGGAAAGATGTAAAAGAAATTCGCCTTTTTCAGTCGGTATAAGTTATGTTACTATTTTGTTACCCATCATTCACATTAATACATATTTGTTCCTATTCATGATTCCTATTATGTTATTATTTTAGGTAATTTTAGTTTTGAAAGAAATCCCTCGAATTCCGGAAAATATACCAATTTTTCAAGGAATACCGGGAATGAATAAATAACGGAAAATTATTGGCCTCTCCATCTCTCATCTAAATGTCGTTGAAAGGGGCACAAAGCGCGATTTAGAATTTCCTCTTTTTCACCCTTGAAAATGGATGGGGATACTTAGATTGGAGAAACCAACAGCCTCTCCTTCCGGACTGTTTCCGCGAAGTCAAAAGATCCTGAAGGATGAGCTTTCATTTAAGATCTATTTTTATTGCCTTTTGGAGAACCATTTATAATTTCGTGATCGGAGGGTTTGTTCCCAGATTTTTATGAGCTCCAAAGAAATAAAGTGATTGGAATAATAAAGAGTTGGAAAAGTGAGTCATCAAGCTTTTGGTTTTCGCATTCTTTTTCTCGCTTTTATGCTCACTGTGAGACCTCCTTTCCATTGCCTATGTAAACTGTAAATAGAAATGTAAATGTAGAACGTGACTTTGCTCACTTTCTAACACTTTATAACATAGTTGAAAAGGGTTTATGACTTGGGTCATTCTGTCTGTCTGTCTGTCTGTCCGTTCGCATGATCACTGCCGTAAAAATGACTGTATCAAAATGAAATTTTAGTAGGTTGTTGAGAAGGTCTGTGGGAATATAAATGAATAATGTCACCCAATTAGTTTTGGATGGAACCCGGGTTGAAGAAGTGAAATACATTGAACCCTATGGGACATCCTTTTTCAAATATTTTTTAAGCAAAGTTAAAATCCACACATTGCTTTGAAAATTTTAGGAAATATTCAAATGATCCCATAAAATGTACAGAATATGAGCAAAATAGGTTCGGTAGATTTTAAATAAAAATTAAACAATAATGACACCCATGTTATAGGACGAGATCACGTGACCCGCTTCAAAATAAAATAGGGCATCCATCTTTCTCCCCACTGTCAAAATCGTGATTTTTAAAGTTCTTTTAAATTTATATTGAGTGTTGCATCCGTCCTAAAACTGCTTTATTTTGGCGTATTTTCTGTGCATCTATATTCTACGCCAACGCAATGACACTATTTTTGAGTTTAAATGATCACCCAACTTTGATTATTTCTACAACGAAGCCTAATTTTAACGTATGCAGAATGTAAGTAAATCAAGCTGTAAGATGAGTTGTATGAGAATAGCTGAATTTTTTTAACGCAAAATTATTTAGCTCTGGGATCTGGAATGTAAGTGATACGAATGAAATATTCATTGATTTTACTTAGATATAAGCAGACAATTTATAGCATTGCCGTTTTCAATGACATTTTAAACATGGAATTAGAAAATACTTTTACCTCCATGTTTTTAAGTTTTGAAGTAAAATAGCACTGTGATAATTAAAAAATATCACCGCTGAATGTATCACATTTTAAAGATATTTAAATAAAATTGCATTTCAGTTGGAATATGTTTCATAATCACTGCTGTATGCATGACTGATTTTTCTTGTTTAAAAATTGCTTGTGTTCTATTCCATGCAAAAAGTGAGATCTAAAACTTCTAGAATGTTCAAAAAATTTGATTTTAGGTTGTTTTTCTTCCAATCAATATAAATAGTCATCCTTCTTTCATCAAGGAACGTATTGAAAAGCTCAGTAAAATGACATCTATTAATCAACAAAGACTCAACAATTAATCATTTATGATATTTCTTATCGATTATTCTTTGTATATTGATCAAAATAAGCGTGGCTTAAAGTACTTTTTAGCAGAATATAAAAATTGTGTTAAACGTCAAGATATTAGTCATTCTTCAATCATCTATCACTGCCGGAGCGCTCATTATCAGTTTGAATTTTATTCATCCTCCTTCATATAAAATGCTCTTTAGTTTTCCAATTGTAAGTTTATCGATATTTTCATATCAATAAAAAGTATAACTATCTGGTTGAGGATTTGTTTATGACACCCTACTATTTCTCGGAGACGGCATGACCTCTTCTAAATATTTTTTCAGCCTCATTGTTTTTCTGCCCAGCACTTTTTCCTATTTTCGGCATTTTATTAATTTTTTCCTCGTTTCGATTTCATTTTATCACACTAGGTGGCGACATCTGTGATTTAACTATTTTTCTTTTTTAGCTATTTTTTGGTTTCGCTATTTTTGGTTTAGCCACGTTTCGAAACAGAGTCAAGCTCACAGGGTGAGATCAATTCTAGGCATGTACTCTCTGTGAGCAGGGAATTTAAGCTATTTCAAGAGGATTCGTCCACTTACGACATTTTATTTGAGCCGCTTCTTGCGTTGGGATCTAGTTTTTTAGATAGAGACGTGTCACAGGATCTTATCGTATAATGATTCTTCCCTTCAATCTTCTCGAGTTTTTCCTTATAATCCAATGTTTCATTCCAGCCTACACTGTAAATCTTTCTAGAGATTTTTTTACTAAAATGGAAAAGTTCGAAAAAAAATAAATGCCTACAGGAAACGCAAAGCTCTTCTTGTCAAAAGAACTCTTGACAAAATAATTTAGAGATTCTGAAACACAAGTCTGGCAGGATCTTCCTTTAGTATGCTGCAAGGCTCACTGTGGTCAAATGGTAATTTAGGTTATTCACCCTCTGCCCTTCAGATGTATAGGATCTAGGTTTGAATCCGAGTGAAGGTGAAGGACATAGTGCAAATAAACACGCTCCCATGAGTGCGGACTCGACTTCAGAGTGTAGCTCTCGGTAAAAGTAGTGCTCATAAAAAGGGCCTTCATCCAATCGATAAATCGCCTTCATCCAATCTAATAAATTTGTCTGTCCGAATGTCTATGCGAGAGATAGTATTATGTCCGGGAAAGGATGGCGCGGTTCCTGCGAAAAACCAAACCAGCCGTCCCCACTAGGCTCAGGTCTAAATTTGGCAAAAGTCAGTCTTCCAATAGGGTGAGCCTGGCGTCTTTGGATACACAGAAACTGCAATATCTCAATCTCTTTACCTCGGATTTTGGTTTTATGGGCTTATTTTCGCCTTGGCCCAAACAAGGCGGCAGAATAATTACAACAATCCAGTTTGAAAACATAAACCTAATAACACAAATCCTGTACACATAACATAAACTTAATAACATAAATCCTGTCAATATAACATAAACCTAATAACATATAAATCCTGTCAACACAACATAAACCTAATAACATAAATCCAGTAAAGAAAACATAAATTTAATAACATAAATCCTGTACACATAACATAAACCTTAACGACAGATGTAATGAAAAATAACGACTAATGTAATGAAACCACACATATAATGAAATGTAATAAACCGACTAATGTAATGAAAAATAAATTTTCTGCTTCTATAAGGAATCTAAATGTATGCCGGGTGCTCTTTTCTTACTGGGTAAAATCGGTTTGAAGGACTGGATTTAAAGTCGCTGTCAAAGCGCTGATTTACAGTATATTTGGTATCTCCACATTCTGCAATCCCCAGAATGAATTTGAATTCGGCAGCCCCAAAATGCATCGAAGTCTTTGATTTTCTGAACGGTACGGGTGGCTGTTATGTGCGAAGTGGGAGGAATTTCACCCGAGGTTAATTTTCTTGAAAAATGCAACGCGAAGGAAAAGAAGGATTTCGTTTCCATCCGAGATGATGAAGCTCTTCAAATGGAGTAGACCTGCAAGAGGAAGCAAATCAAGAAAAGGAACTCCGCAGAGGGAAATAAATGAATTTGGGAAAAGCCCTCGGAATAGGTCTAGAAAAGTTTGTAAAGTAGAAGTTGTCTGGATAAAAGTCATTTATTCTAGACGACTATTTTCCTCAGCGGGGACCATCCAGAAAGATTCCCTCCCATGTGTCCGCGTACAGAACTTACGCTCCTAATATTCCTGGACACATGGGATCTTCGCACCTCTCCTGATCCATATTATATCTATACTAGTCATTTGCACACCCTCTTCGCGTGCTCACGTAATGTAACGTCTACTTAATAGAAATTCTGAATGACAAACACCGTTTAAATTTTAACATAAAATGATCGCCCACGTTAGAGTCCTTTTAACATGAAAATGGCGGTATTTCATCTCCATTGTATGTTGCTTTTCAACGTTTTTAGACGTTTTAAGTTAAAATCAATTCATTATAGCATTATTTCTCAATAGTTTGATTTAAAGAATGGCCAACGGGATGGATTTCGGTATATGAAACGGTTACTATAGTTACCACAATAGAATCTATCTATTAAAAGCCAAAAACTGACTGCTGCGTCTTGAAAGTTAGCGGAATTCCGAAGCCCCTATTTGGTCTAAAACCTCGCGATTATTTTTTCAAATGTAGCTAACGATGCGAGAAAGTGCAGCAACTCTCGAAAAATTGATTTGCGATTTTCAACGCGATTTCAATACCTTTCTTCTACATTACCATGTATGGTAAGGAAAGTAACAAAAAGCTCACTGAACCGGTTTCGTTCATTATTTAGATCGATGAGCTTCGATAAAGAAGAAATTAGACGAATTTATTGCTACTCATGCAGTGAACCTGTTGATGAGGTCTAATGAAAGGCAAACCGGTCGTGATATTGAGTTAGTACGTGTGTTGGGAGCAGGGTTCTAATGATAAAATGTTTTAACAGAGACCGATCCATTTTAACCAACTGCCATTTTGTTGATGAGGCCGCTCAAAAAGACAACAAACATGAGGCATTTTGAGCGTCGAAATTCCCTTCACTCGCGAATTAGTAGTTGATTTGTTGTAAGCTAATAAATTGACAGGCTAGCGCTACAGTGGTCATCTTGATTCTCCGAAAAGGAGGGTTGCTATCTCGTCCCTAATCTTTCGACTTCGATAAAACAAAACATCCTACATTTTAACATTTTACAACATAGTTGAAAAGTGTTTATGACTTTATTCATTCTGTCTGTCCGTTCGCACGATAATTACCGTAAAAATGACTTTATCAAAATGAAATTTTAGTATATTGTTGAGATGGTATGTGGGAATGTAAATAAATAATATCACCGAATTAGTTTTGGATTAAACCCGAGTTGAAAAAATGAAATATATTGAACCCTATGGGACCTCATTTTTCAAACAATCCATTATCAATCAAATTATCCCATAAAAATATGAAAAAAATTTCAGTAAAATATATTCGGTAGTTTTTAAATAAAAATTAAAATAATAATGACACCCATATAATATAAAGAAATCACGCGACCCATTTCAAAATAAAATAGGGCATCCACTTTTTTTTCCCAGAGTAAAAATCGTGATTTTTAAAGTTCTTTTAAATTTATAGTGAGTGTTGCATCCTTCCTAAAACCGCTTGATTTTTACGTATTTTCTGTACATCTATATTCTGCGCCAACGCAATTACAATAATTTTTAGTTTAAATGATCATTCAACTTTGATTATTTCTATAACGAAGCCTTATTTCAATGGATGTAGCATGTAAACAAGTGATTGCTAGATGAGTTGTTTAAGAATGACTGAATTTTTTTCACGCAAATTATTGAACTCTGGGGTTTGGAGTAAAAGTGGCTGAATGAAATAATCAGTGCTTTTACATAGACAGCCAGACGATTTATATTTCGACGACGCCATTTGAATAAAGTTCATTCTTTTCGATGAAGTTTTAAGTTTCCAAGTATGTATAATAAATTATTGCAGTACTGAGATAATCTAAAAAATATCAGTGCTAAACGTATCGCATTTTAGAGCTGTTCAAATGGCATTTCATTTGAGTTGGAAAATGTTTCATAATCCATGCTTTAAGCATGATTGATCTTTCTTGTTTCGAATGATGGGTACACTTTTTTGAAAGCAGAAATACCTGTTTTACAGCTAAATAGCGTACCCAATATCGGTCACGAGCCATTGAAAGAGCAGAAGCAGACGATCGGTTGGAATTAAAATGTTAGCCTGAATATTTAGGAGTCTTAGGTGTATGTATACCCATGATTTGCGTTTTGTAATTCCATTAGGGATCCACTTTGCGGCTACCACGATTCTTCCCCTGATTTTATAATTTTCGTAAGTGGCCTCTCTGCAAACCTTGCTTGGCTGCACTTATTCCCATTTCCAACCACTTTTCTGAACTGCAAGCACGTATCTTTTCGACGCACTGTCTTCGGACAGATTTCGAGAACGGGAAGGAAGCTAGGAGGTGAGAAGGGGATTTTCGTTCCCAGTAATGCTATCGTTACAAGTGACTGCCTATTTTGCGACGTCGTAATATGCTTTGTTATTTTTAATTTCCCTGTAAGGCATGGCAATGTATAGGGAAAATATTTATTACTCAGGCCGTCCAGCTCACTCAAAGGGTATGGAGCAGTTACAGGGGACAGAATATAATAACGCAGAAATAACAATACACAAACAAAGACAGTATACATAGAAATACAATACAGACAGAAAACAACACAAAAGAGAACATACAAAGAAAAAAAACCTTTGAAAACCGTTGGGATTGATATGAAAAATGAAGTCAATGCAGATAATTTGAAATCCCCATTGCAAGGAAAAATTGTTTTAAATAAAGAAAAAAAAAGCAGAAATTTTTAAAACTCCTTTTAAATAATAAATTACGATCCAATTAGAGACGCCAAAATACTATTAGACGCAATAAAAAACATAAAACGTAACAATAGAAAAATGTACAGAAGCAGCCTAAAAGCAGAAAAAAAAATACGTTAATTAAGTAGTTGTCAATTGGATCACGATCCATCCCGCAGTAAAGAGATCCAATCGTTTCAGACAGATGTATTGAGTTAAGGGAAAATGCCGCATAAAATTTGGAACAGTGTAGAATTTTATAAACCCCATAGTTTAAAGCAGTAGCCAACACATCAGCTACTAGGCAAAATATTGGAATTGTTTCAAAAATCGAGTTTTCGACGTTTAGAGTACTATAGAAATCGAAAAAAAAAACATTTTTAATGTGGAAGTGGACTCTGGAACCTTATTGTGGAAGTGTACTCTGCAAACAGCATTTTGATTCTATCAAAATCTAACATTGAGTTCCGATCCTTCTGCGTCGTATGAACCGAACGGTCGACATTTTCGGAGCTGTTCCGATCCTATCTCTCATCATCCAGCTCCCCAACTCAGGCTAGGTTATAGGTGCTACACGAAACTGGAAGGCAGCCTTTTCTGGCAGACGGCACGTACAGCGCGTGCTTTCCCGGCAGCTGCTGATCAGCATAATGACCTCATGCTTTTGCTTTCCCATTATTTAAAAACCTGTTGTCGATTACCTTATCAAGTGCTCGGGAAGACGATGTTTCAAAGATTCGTACAGTAGGATGCAAAGTTTGAAATGACTTCGCAAAAAGGAAATTCTGGAGCCATAAACCTATTCCATATCCATTTTTCCGAATCTGTAAATTTATATATATAAGTGTAAGCCGTGAAGTGATCCAGACTGACACATTTCTTGATGTCCCTTTTCTGGGGACAGGCGTAGGGAGAGAAACTATATAGAAGATTCCTTAAATTCTGTCTTAGTAACTGAAAAAGTTGGATCCAAATCCAAAGAGACGTTCAGTCAATATCTTGCTTAGAAGCGTTTATACAAATCCTATTAAACTTGTTTGCACATATTTCGAGAATCACTTTCCTACAAACACACACATGATAATTTAAATGCTGAAATTTCACATGCTGTGTTCACAATTTATGTAACTGCATTTCTTCCCTCAATCAATTAAATTGAATACACTAAATTAAAATTGTAAGTATTTGATATTTGATATAATTTAACATCTTATGAAAACATCACATGCCAGATTATATATATTAACACTTTACAACATAGTTAAAAATTATTTATGACAAGGTTCATTTTGTCTGTTTGTCTGTCCGTTCGCACGATAACGGCCTTAAAAATAACTTTACCAAATTGAAATTTTAGTATGTTGCTGAGACGGTTTGTGAGACGTAAGGGAATGTAAATGAATAATATCATCCAATTAGTTTTCGAATGAACCCGGGTTGAAACAATGAAATACGTTGAACCCTGTGGAACCTCATTTTTCAAACATTAAGCAAAGTTTTTTTTAAAAATATTCAATATATCTCATAAAATATATAAACATTTTCAGAAAAATATATTTGGTAATTATTTTAAATAAAAATTAAAATAATAATGACAGCCACATAATATGAAGAGATCACGGAACCCACTTCAAAATAAAATAGGGCATCTAACCTTTTTTTACCAGAGTAAAAATTGTGATTTTTAAAGTTCTTTCAAATTTGAGTATTACATCCGTCCTAAAACGGCTTAATTTTTATGCATTTTCTGTGCATCTATATTCTGCGCCAAAGCAATGACACTATTTTTGAGTTTAAATGATCGTCTAACTTTGATTATTTTTACAACGAACCCTCATTTTAATGGATGCAGAATGTAAACAAGTGATTGTAAGATGAGTTGTATAAGAATGGCTGAATTTTTTCACCCAAAATTATTTTTTGGGCGCGGTAGCCTATTGGTTAGCGCGCTGGAGTTGCACTCGGTAGGCCCGGGTTCGATTCCAGCCGCTGCCAAAACTGCCGCCGTGTTCTCGCGGAGTACGATCACGTTAAACATGTGGGTCCGTAAGTCCTTCCGAGAGGTTGGTGGTAGGGGAAGGAGGGTACGGTCCCTGTGGATGCCTCCCCCACTGGGTTCCGGTCTAAATTGGGTGGCACTTCCCGGCCGTCCAAACAGTTACCTTACTTACACCTTTCTGGTAGGTCGGACGGTCTGGGTCTCAACAACAACCCAAAATTATTTAACTCTGGAATCTGGAATAAAGTGTATAAATGAAATATTCACTACTTTTACATAGAGAGTCAGACGATTTATATTTCGATGACGTCATTTGAATAAAGTTCATTTTTTTCGATGAAGTTTTAAATTTCCAAGTGCAATAAATTATTGTAATTTTGTGATCATTAAAAAATATCACCGCTGAATCTATCGCATTTTAGAGATGTTTAAATAAAATTACATATCAGTTGGAAAGTATTTCATAATCAATTCTCTATGAATGATTGCTCTTTCTTATTCATATATAATGTAACTGCATTTCTTCTCTCAATCAATTAAATTGAATAAATTGAATTTAAAATGTAAATATATGACATAATTTAATATCTTATGACAACATAATATGGCAGATTATATATATTTTTTATTTTCAATTTACATTTTATATTAAGAGTTTTAATAATGCGCCAGTTTCGTAAAATAAACTCACTTATTTTAATTTTCTAATGACAAAACATTTCCATGTTCTTAAATTTCAGTCTACGCAGACGTCGACTATACATCTTTAGCGGTTTGCGGCATGTGTACTTTATTGGCTTTTATTTCGTCATCATGTCTCATTTAAAATCTCATTACCTTTGAAGTTATAAGATTTAATTTGGAGCGAATGTACCCTGATTTATTTAAATACGTACATAACTCTTGAGTCACGCATTCATTTGTTTGACATATTTCTCGAGATAAAAGTGAATGCTTTGATTTTATTTTGATTTTTCAAGTTGAAAATGCCACTCAGTGGGAGTTAATACAACGTAGTCTCGGTTTAATTAAGGGATATTCTGTCAAAGATGTAAATTGAAATTCACAGGAGCAGACATGCTTAAAACAAGAAAAATCAATCATGCATAAAGCATTGATTATGAAACAGTTTTCAACTGAAATGCAATTTTATTTAAACATCTCTAAATTGCGATACATTCAGCTGTGATACTTTTTTAATGATCACGGAACTACGATAATGTATTTTACTTGAAATCCTAAAACTTCATCGAAAAAAATAAACTTTATTCAAATGATGTCATGGAAATGTAAATCGTCCGGTTTCTCTATGTAAAAGCATTGAATATTTCATTCAGGCACTTTTATTCTAGACTCCAGAGTTAAATAATTCTGCGTGAAAAATATTCAGCAATTCTTATACAGCGCATTTTATATCTTATTTCGTTGCAGAAATGATCAAAGCTTGATGATAATTTAAACTCAAAAATAGTGGAATTACGTTGACTCGGAGTAAAAATGCACAGAAAATACGTAAAAATGAAGCGGTTTTAGGACGGATGCAGCACTCAAAAGAAATTCAAAAGAACTTTAAAAATTACGATATTAACTGTGGAGAAAAAAGTTGGATGCCTTATTTTATTTTGAAGTAGGTCACGTGCTCACTTCATATTATATGGGTGTTTTCATTTTTATCTAAAGAACTACCAAACCTATTTTGCTGAATGTTTTTCTATATATTTTAAAGAATAATTTGAATATTTCCTAAAATTTTCAAAGTAATTTCTGAGATTTAACTTTGCTTAAAAAATATTTGGAACATGACGTCCCAGAGGGTTTTATGTATTTCAATGGATTTCAAGTATTTCAAGCGGAGTTATTTTAGGTCTCTTGTGGAGTCGTATCAAAAGAATCTGATCCTCGAGTTGATGTTCTGGAAATGTGCCCAAATTAAAAATAAATAATAATAACATTATTTTTCAGATAACTGTCATTTTTAACACTTTATAACATAGTTGAAAAGTGTTTATGACTTTGTTCATTCTGTCTGTCTGTCCGTTAGCACGATAACTGCCGTAAAAATGACTTTATCAAAATGAAATTTTAGTATGTTTTTCAGACGGTCTGTGGGACCTATGGGGATATAAATAAATAATATCACCCAATTAGTTTTTTATTGAACTCAAGTTGAAAAAATGAAATACATTGACCCTATGGGACCTAATTTTTCAAACATATTTTAAGCAAATTTAAAATTCACAAATTGCTTCGAAATTTTTAGTAAATATTCACATTATCCCATAAAATATATATAAAACATTTCAGTAAAATATGTTATGTAGTTTTTTAATTAAAAATTATTTAATATAGGGAAAAAATAAATTCAATTAAATTCTGACTTTTGGGATATCCTCCAGAAAGAAAAGAGAGATAAAGTGTATAATAAATATCTTTCCAAGAGTTGTATATGAGAGAGGCTTCACATTTTAAAATAAATTTGGTAGATAACAATTTTTCAATTTTTTTTTTAATTTTATATAACTCTTCATGATATACTTATTTGATGGCATTTTTAATGCACTTTCCTACGTTCTAGAGAGTTAAAATTTGGTACGCAGCTTAAATTTATTGAATATTTTATTCCACAAAAATTTGGTGGATCTTTAAATATAGATCCAACATTTTTTTTAAATATAGATCCAACATCTGCAAATAACACCGTTCACTTCTATAAATCATTGTTGTAATATTGTTAAAAATTCTGATGTGGGCAGCACATGTCTTTCCCTGCAGACTCATATTCACGTTCTCTTTATTTCTTCAATAATAATTTGAGTTTATCTGCACAAAATAACAGCCATAAGTATTTTAAATGACATTGAATTTGCACGTTAAACTTTATTTGGTTCTCATTTGATAGCTGGACTCATTGTCAAAATTGGCGTCGCGAAAACGCGAAAAAACTAGAATATCTCAATAACGGCTAGTCTTAGAGTAATGGGGTTAGTCTTATTCTTTTTGTTGTCAAAAATCACGTATAAAATAGGAATTTAATTGATATAATTGAGCACACTTAGTCCTTTATTTTTATATTTATAGTCCGATTTTTACGGGCTTCCTGAATCGTACTAGAATAACCTACAAATGATTTATGTACCAAATTTTGTTAAATTTGGTATATAAATCACTTGTAGGTCATTGAAATATTATACACCAAATTTTGTTAAATTTGTTCCATTAGTTTTTAGCTAGTGTGGATAAAGGCAATTTCTGCCGGCCATTACGCAAAGAAGGCAGATTATTTTATTACGAATCGTACTATAATCTAATGAACATCAGGATTTCTCACAAAAAACATACCTACCAAATTTTATGAAATTCGGAGCATCAGTTTTTCAATTAGAGTGGATGTAATATCCTCACAGACACACAGAAACATACACAGATACACTCTTACACACCCAGACGTCTTCCTAAAAGTAGTTTTTTCGTGTTTTAGAAGTCCCAAAACGGGTAGATCTTTCGAAAATTCAAGTTCCGATCTTCGGCACGATTCCAATACTTTGAATACATACACACACTCACACACATATATTATCTGCGTATCTGTGTATCTAAATTCCGTGCCTATGCAATTACAGTAGTTGTGATTTTGATGATCCCTAAACTTTTATTATTTCTTCAACTAAGCTTAATTTTAACTTATGCAGAATACAAATATCTGAAGCGATTGTAAGGTGAGTTACATAAGAATTGCTGAA
This sequence comes from Amaurobius ferox, assembly GCA_951213105.1. Lineage (NCBI taxonomy): Eukaryota > Metazoa > Arthropoda > Arachnida > Araneae > Amaurobiidae > Amaurobius > Amaurobius ferox. The sequence goes on along the minus strand of OX578148.1, from coordinate 141,340,500 downwards.
TTTTTTTCACACAAAATTATTTAGCTCCGGAGTCTGGAATACAAGTTATATGAATGAAATATTCATTGATTTTGCATAGAGAATCAGATGATTTATATTTCGATACAGTTTTAAATATTTAAGTATAATAAATTACTGTAGTACTGTGATAATGTAAAAGATATCACCACTGAATGTATCACACTTTAGAAATTTTTAAATGAATTTGCATTTCAGTTCGAAAGTGTTTCATAATCAATGCTTATACATGATTGATCTTTCTTGTCTATAACTTACATGGATGTGGTTAGGCCATGCAAACATAGTTGGGATCTGTACGTATCAAGTGACTATGTTTCATCCGCAGATGTCTTTGGAATATTTACAATCCGGATTCTGCAGTTTCGAACTAATATGATCTAAAATGAATACCAATCATGGACACGTTCAAACTTCCATTGAAACATTTGTCTATAACTAGCACTCAAATTCAATCTGTTTTTTTAGATTGCTTTAGATAATGGATATGACGATCCATATAAAATGACGACCCAATTTCAAAATGTCTCGCAAAATGTTTTAATAAAGTATTTCTTGTGGAAGGAAGAGTACTGGAATTGCAGTTGAAATGGTGTCGCGGATTTAGCATTATTCGTAAATAGTTTTAAGTATAGATTACACCAAAAGTATACTGTTGCCTTTTCGGTTAGGAACCCAGAAGTTCAAGTTTTTGGCATTTGTAAAGTTTGTACATCTGTTAAGAGGCTTAGAGGTAAGAATATCTTAATCTCTGTTATTCAAGTCCGGGAATATTTATTTGTTTTTCTGGAATCCAGTTTTGCAAACAGTCCATCCTACCTATCTGTGAGTTCAACAACGAAGGTGTGGGTGGTCATATCAATTCTTTGGCCTCGAGGTCGGTCGGTATATACAGGGTGCCCACTTATATCCGTTACACCCCCCTTAACTTCTAAACGGTGACAGCTTAGGCCATAAAGTTGGTGTCTAGGTATAAAAAAAAAAGCTATGCGCTACTCGATGAGACAACTTACAGCGCCATCTATCGGCAAATTTTGGAATTAGCGGATCTATCTCGTAAACGGTGAAAGATACGTGAAAAAAGTCAATTAGAAAGTTGTAGAGCACTCTCGATTTAGTCCGAAAAGATACCTTGCGCACATTAATACTCAAAACAGAATGCAAAAAATGAACATTTGTTTGGTCACGATTTCGAAAATTGTCATGTCATAAAGAGTGGAAGAAAGAAACTGAGACACTTCCCCGTCTTCAGGATCATGTATTTATAATAGTATATCGCTGAAAATGCTCTCTGTTAGCCACTATACACATTTGCACTCTGGACTGGATTTCTCGCTGCACATTGTGCAACATGGCAGGTACATGGCAGGTGGATCATGTTACGGACGCACAAGCATCAGTAATGCGTCGTCGAAGATCCTGCAATGTTGGCGGAGGGATCGCATATGCCTGTCCTTTTATGTGTCCCCATAAGAAGAAGTCCAATGGGGTCAAGTCAGGTGAGCGCGGGGGCCACTCGACGGAACCACCATACCCGATGACTTGATTCTGGAATGTCTCTATTAGGTACTGCTAAACGTTTGAAATCTTATGCGGAGGTGCGCCGTTATGTTGGAACCATACATTTAGGAGTTGGTGGAACGGTAGATTCCCAACAAAGTCGGTTATTACATCCTGCAGAAGTTGCAAGTACCGTTGTCCCATTAACGTGCCCTCGTAAAATACTGGTCCAATGAACCTGTCATTAAAAATTCCTCATCAAACATTAATCGACCAGCGTTGTTGATGTCGAACTTCGACGACATATCTCGGATTTTCCAGCCATCAGGTATGAACGTTCTGTCTATTAAGCATTCCGTTCCTCGAAAAACATGCCTCATCCGTCCATATTATGTCTGCCAGGAATGTTGGGTGGACCTCTAAGTTATTCATCACAAAGCTGCACCAAGAGTAACGTCTCTCAGCATCTCTTGGCAGCAATCCCTGCACAGGTGTCGATCGGTATGGATGAGCACCTGATTCATTCAGGATTTTCCAGACGCGGCATTTTGAGAGGCCACTATTTTCACTGATCATTCTTGTGCTGCTCTGAGGATGGGCGAGAGCATATGCTAGCACATCTTCAGGTTGCACTTTGCGTCCTACATTACGAGGTGTACGAATTCGAGGTCGGCTGGTCACGCAGCCCGTCTCGTTACGTCTTAAACGTAACGCCCGTCTCTTACGTCTTAAACGTTTTACAACTTTCAAGATGGTTTGCCGTGTAGAATGCGGCCCTTGAGGGAAACGTTCACGATACAGCCTTGCAGCTGATTCTGCCTTACGCCGACATTCATCGTAAATTAGCAACATCTCGCAATACTCGTTACTGCCAAATTTTGCCATAACTCTCCGCTTTAACGTACAATCCAGCAGAAACATCCTTTTTATAGTAGTAGTCTCTGGTGAACAGGTATGACGTTTTATCTTCATTTGTATAATACATGAGATCCATGTGATTTTTATACCAGACATGGTTGAGTTGAGCTGTGTGTTTGGAGAGGCGATTTTACAAAATCAGCAGAAAGTCTTCATGGTTTGTAGAGACATTCAGTAAAACACGCAACCGGTGGGGGCAGAAGCATGGTCCTCATGAACGCGAATCACGTGCGTTTCCCCTGCGCCACAACACAGGCTCGTATTTAGTCCGTAAGGTGGTCTTTTCTCGCTTCGCTTCACAATCAAACAAATGCTCATTTTTTGCATTCTGTTTTGAGTATTAATGTGCGCAAGGTATCTTTCCGTACTAAATCGAGAGTCTCTACAACTTTCTAATTGACATTTTTCACGCATCTTTCACCGTTTACGAGATAGGACTGCTAATTCCAAAATTTGCCGATAGATGGCGTTGTAAGTTGTCTCATCGAGTAGCGCATAGCCTTTTTACTATACCTAGACACCAACTTTATGGCCTAAGCTGTAACCGTTTAGAAGTTAAGGGAGTGTAACGGATATAAGTGGGCACCCTGTATAATTCGACACGGTAGAGCCATTCTGCAGAAAAGCAGGCATTCTGCAATCAGTGCTGTCGAATAGACTTCAACAACACTGACTGCAAGCAACTCTCTCATGCCAATATTATTGTTGGATGCATCAACAACCTCTCCTATGTTGAGTTGCAAAAGGCGGAGGATTTCACAAATCAAAGAAACTCTCCCTAATGAACGTCGTGGCAAGTGAATAACACTAGTACCTGCATCGTTTCATAACAACATTTCTCCTATTGGATCTTTATCTGTGTCTCTTTCCACCTATTATGTAGATTAGCTTGACTTTTACACTCCCACATTTCAAAAGATAATTTCTTAAACATCTCTTTGAAAAGAGGATCTACCGTTTCACCTCGTCATACGGCATCATTCCTTTTTAATTTCTCTCTCTTTTAATAGAAACCTCGTGTTTAAATTTTTTTGAAACAATATCTTAATAGTGTTGTATGAGGGATATTATTTCTGCTGCCACCCCCCGTTCAAAATAGAAATATTTCGTAAAAACTTCCCCATCCAAACAAAAGCGAGTTTTTTCCACCGATATTTGCATAACGAGAATATTTTTTGTTTTCGCAACAAAACAACGGGAGAAAGAGAATGAATGGATCAGAAGAAGGCATCTCACAAGATGAGTTATGTCCCTCGAATAAAGAAAAATTATGACTTTTCCCACGTATTTTTCTGCCATTATTTATTTCATTGCAGTTAACGTTTGTTTTGACTTCCGGAAGAGATATCTCTGAAATTTCTCGCTCTGTATTGTGACATGGATACAGCAAACACTCTTCTGATTGTCGCAACCGGTTGCTTCCGTGTGGGAGCCGACAGAATGTATTTGGATGAGGAGCTTATTCCGGTGCTTTTTGGATACATTTGTTTTGAGCTTCTAGATGATTGCACATATGTTTGATTCGTAAAATATGAAATAAGAAAATTGAAATGTATTTCATTTCCCCCTCTATAATGCGAATGAGGCGTCTTTACAGCTATAAGGAAATGTTCTCCAAATTTGTTTTTGATCGCGTACCTCTAAAATATCTATTCGAACACCCTTAAATGCAAAAACGTTTTTTTTTTGCTCTAAACGGACGTTTTAGTACAGTAGTACTCATACAATCACATTATTATTGTGTTCATGATCGCGTTCTTTAAAATTACAAATTAATATTTGTTATTATTTAATTAATTTTCTTATTTTTTTCTGTCAATGTAAATCTTATCTAAGGGAAAAAATCCAAAAATAAAATATTACACTTTCTTGAAGTACCCCCACGTATCGACTTGCTTGGAGTACATGTTCTTCTTCACATTGGAGACAGCTGATCTAAGGATCCCCTGCATCACAATGAATGCAATTGGGGCGATATAGCTCAGTGGTTAATGCGCAAGATTCGCACTCGGAGGACCCTAGTTCAAAGTTCGTCTCTGTCCACTCTATCCCCGTGTTTAAGTGGAGTACTGGTTAAATATGCGGGTTAAATAAGTATACAGATTAAATAAGTCCTTTCGAGAGGTTGGTGGTAAGGGGATGAAGGAAGGGATGTCGCCCCCCGGGTTCTGGTCTAAATTGGGTGGCAATACCCCTACCTAAATTGGATGGCGCTGTCTAAACAAATACCTTGCAACTTCGGGTAGGTCGGACGGTGTGGGTCAATATGAATATAATTGCTGAATGTGAGAAAAAATGAGTACAATTGCTAGCTGTGAAATTCCTGTGTGGACAAACTCTTTCTACTTGATACAAACAGATATACGAAAATTAGGTGAGCTGATTTTTAAGAGTATTATAAGCCTTTTCATCAGATCAGGAATAATGTGTACTCTTTGAAAAATTTTGTAGTTGCTTCTGAAAGTTGTATTTATCTTTTGATAAGTATACACTGTTCTCGATATGAAGAAGGAGCCTTCAGAGAAAATAATAATATGGACAGTTTAAATGTTTAAATTCGCTTAAGCATATTATTGCGAACGCGCAATTTTCCCTTTGGCGCCTCCTCTTTCGTCTTTCGAAGGCCAGGCAAAGAAAATACAGTGCACGATGTTAGCATGATGTGGGGATGACGTGAGCCCAGGGTTTCCCAGTTAGAAGAAGGGTTGCCAGATTTCGTGAATTCCCGAATGTTCGAAAAACTTCTCGATAGAACAATTATTCTTTGAGATATAGAGATTTCTGGAAGTTTCTATGGAGAGACTCTGAAAAGGACTCATCCCTAGGTTGCAGGGAAGTTGACGAATGGACGCGACACCATCAGCTCCATTAGACTTTGATTTTTGTCAATGTTTTGAGAATAGTAGTGGCTGTTTTGTTAAATGACTTTCGTCAACATTTTGGGAATAATATCGCTTGTTATTCTGTGAAATGAGTTTAGCATTCAAGTGCTGTTTGATTGTATGGTGTTCCTGCTTACTTTGTGCTTGTGAATAAACGTTAGTTATCCATAAACTTGGACTCGTTCTTGTATCCTGCGTATACACCCACGATTCGAGAGGTTACGTTTCGTGTGATTTACACCTAGACATTTACCTATCCAATTTTCTATGTAAAAACAGTGATCCTAGAATTGGCATAGCTGCAGTCTGCCAATTATAGCCTGAGAAAAAAATATTTTTTAATTTTTACCTCATGTTTGAAAGTTGATTTTGACTTACACGGCGACCTCAGATTTTTAGCTTTCGTATCAGCCAGATTCGAAAAATGAATACAAACATCGAATTGTAACTGCTGATATCTACTTAATTTTCGAATTCAGAACATCCATGTTAACTGTTACTCCTCGGCCATAAAATCATCGCAGGCTAGTAAAATTTAAAAAGAGTTAGTTGAAATCAAAGGGGATAATAAGGGCGTAGATAATTTAAAAACAATTGCAATTAATTAACAAAGCTGTGAAGTAATCAGCATTTTTTGGAATATATAGAGATTTATTTCAAAGTTGGTACGGGCATCCCTTTAATGTAAGAATTGCTTCAACAGTAAGTACTTAAACATATAAGAATCCTCAAGAGGTGGATCTCCCGATCATTTTTTTATTGGAAAGTATTACGGGGTATAAATTCGTACATTTATAATGTAACATAATAAAGGAAGCTGTATCTCTCGCTATATATATATATATATATATCTGTGTGTGTGTGTCTGGAGCGTGTCTGTGCAGTGTATAGCGGAAAATCTGAACGTCGTACCACCATGAAATTGCGTACACCGATATTTCAGGACTCAAATAGGTGCTGTTTAAAAATATATATGCTTTTCGTGCGTTTTAAACCTCACCGATTTTATATCCCAATATAAAAAATGGCATGTCATTCAAAGTTTATATTTTAACAGCAGCTTCTAAATATATCACAGACTATTCCAGAAAAAAATAATTTCATAAACTCATCCGTTGATTAATTATAAATTTTTGAATGTGTCTTTTTTGAATGAAGGTTTCATAATTACGAAGCGGATCCCGTTTCCAGAGCTGTTCCACCTACTGAGACCACACCCACGCACGGGGGAAGGAGCTTTTCTATCTATGAAGGCCTCTCTCACGTGTCCGTTGTTATCTCATACTTTAAATATGGAGCATATGGAATTTTCAGCAAGCAGTGTATATAGCTATAGTATTTATACTCATTATCAAATTGCGCTATACAATTGGCTTGATTGCGAATTGAAAAAATTGTGTGTGGGAAGGAGTTTTGTTCAAAACTGGCATTTCGGAAATTGAATCGTGTTATTTCTATCCCTGTTTGTATTATTTACACAGCGGACGTATACTGAAGAACCGGGCGACGGCGAGTCATTCGTCCTCACTTTGAATAATGAATAGGTTACTCATGTTCTTATTTCCTCACTTTTTCATTATGCAATGAAAATAAGACACTTTCTGTTTGAAAGTAATGAAGAATGATGAAAATAAAACACTGCTTGATGAATTGAAAGTAATAATCTTGATGAAAATAAGACATTTCTATTTTAAAGGCCCTGGGTAATATTTTCACCTATCTCTTGCACATTCAAAATCACTATCCTTCTTTCATTTATTTAATGTTACAAGAGACACAAGCAAACATTTCACATGTCGAATTATGATCGGGGGAAAAATCTATTTTAAAAAATAAATAACGGATTTATTTTGTCAGTTCTAAGAAATATTCAAATCCTTTTCGTTTTTCCTGTCGCGTTTCTTGAAAGGCGAACAATAGGGGGAGAAGTTCTTGTACCCCGTGCAATAAGGTTTGCAACTGAGGTTTTGGGGGTCCGATATCAGCAATTTTCGAGGTACTCTGTCTTGATGCACACCCTGAAGAGAAAGGCATTCGGAACGAAAGGATGAAACCTATTTATTATATCGAGTGATATATGGGTTTGGAAATACGCAAAGTCTATTTGGGGAATCGCCCATTTAAATCAAAAGGCGTCTCCCTCCGATCGATATTCCCTATTCTGAGTCTGCGATATTTTAACACTTGAACGACATCCCAGACTTTGAAACGCACGAAGGAATGAATAACCACATTCACCCTGTTTCGCGGTCGAACGATCAAGAATTGATTTTCGGAGATTTAAGAAAGTCGCAATTTTGACAGTGTGGGACCATCTTGACACTTTTAAAACAATCGTTCTGAAAGATAATTTTCTCTCTATACGGAGTGTTCGATACATTCAGATATCTTGAAACTAACATTTTTAATATAACGGGAGGACCCTCTCCCCAGAAGGGTCATAAAAACTTCTTTGTCTCCACGATGCAAAGAAGTTTGCACCCTGGTACACATTTCTTTGTATTATGCGACACGGCGCAATATCACAAAGTTTTATTTCGCAACTATTAAATAAGTCCATTCTGGAAATAGGTTGCCATCACTTCCGCAGCTGCTACATCGTGACACATTAATGAGGGCTCAATTTAAAATCAATGATAAGCCTTAACAAATCACATACATTTCATAGACCATTGGCTATTCACATATATATACAATTGAAAGTAATTATGTTTGTTAGTTCTTACAGACTTCTTAGTTCTGTTCGGCTAAATCTTACTACTCGTCTTCTAATAATAAACGAAAAGCGAACGTTTAGTTAGGATTGTCAATATGAAAAGCGACATATCTCGGCTTCAAAAAATAGTTCATTCGTTCCCGACAGCTACCATTCATTCCCCTGCAAATGTTCACCTCCCTTACTGTCTCAGCATCGCCCCTTTAACATATCCTACATCTCTCTCCGTATTGCTCTTAGGTTCTCAACACCTCTCCGTCCCTTATTGTCCTTGGATGCGGTCATGAGATTCCTGACGGCGGAGATAAGTTCTGCAAAAGAGAATACCTCTCCCTTGGCATCCACAAATTAATTGTAAAACAATAATTATAATTAAACACTGTAATACACAAACCATTGCACTTTCTTGCTGATTGTGAATCCGCCGTGAGGAATGTCGTAACAGTAAGCAGCTCTGGTAGAGAGAGTCTTTCGTGACAGCACTGTTAGAACAACGCAAAAATGTATAAAAATATAAATAAAATAGCTTCCTCAACGTCCCTATGAAAAACAATTCATTTCAATCCTAATAAAATTTGTCCCAGATGATTCACCGAAAAATCATACAATTTTTCGCTAATAGGGGCAGGATGCAGGGCGTTAATAGGGTGAGTAATTACGCCGCTGAATTTGGGGACCATTTATCGAGCATGAGATCATGGAAATGTCTAGTAGTCAGATGGATGGAAATATAATATGCAATGGGGGCTGTCTGGAGTGGGAATTCTTATAAATTGGAGCTTTATTTATACCTATCGGATTAAAAAGCAAACATATTGATCCTATAAAGTTGTGGTTCTTATTGTTACGAACATGTCTTCAGTGGGGGCTCTTTTGTGAATTAGAAGGGAAAAACACCTTTTCAAGTAACGAGTCCTGTTATGTTAATCTAGGGTTAATTTATTCAAGCAGTCGGGACAGATTTGTCAGATTTGGCTATTTATCACCTATTTGACAAGATTTGGCGAAGATTCGAGAACTTTTTCGAAATAATGAATATCCTTGGAGATACAACCCTTTCTACGGAGAGTATATAAAAGAATTCCTCCCCCAGTTGGAGAGTAGTTGATGGGATACGAACTACATTGAATGGTGAGACACGTCGGTGCTTTGGGAATGGTATTTGCTATTTTGTGAAATGAGTGGAGCATTGAATGGCCTTTGTTACTGTACCTGACAGTTGTTGAATGATATTGTGACATAGTGATAGAGCTATGTGTTATATTGTGTTCCTGTTTACGCTAATAAGTGTTTGTCAATAAACGTATTAGTTATCCAGAAGTTTAGACTCATTCTTGTATCCTGAGAGTAAATCCACGATTCCAGAGAATGCGTCCTAACACTATTATTTGGAAAGCGCTGAAAACGGCGTACCTACAGCTCTACGTCCAAACTACAACATTTAGATATAGACCCTCCATTGGACATAGATAGACCCTGTTACAGTATTAACGCATTGCTACCGAACCAGTCGCGTTGTTTATTGGACAAGTCTACAGCGGGTCTACAAGAAAAATTGGGTCCAACCACTTGATCATTGTCCAACCTAGATCTACATAAGATATTTTGGAATAACATGTAGGTTTAGGTTACCAGTGTGGCTTCAGGAAAAACCGATCTACGGTTGACCATATTTTCTCTTTAAAAACTGTACTAGAGAAATGTTATGAATTTAACATTGATAGTCATCAAATTTTTATCGAATTTAGACAAGCTTATGATAGTATTGATAGAGATAAGTTGTTTTTGATTTTAAAGGAGTTGAGTATTCACCCCAAGTTAATGGGATTGATTCGAATGACTCTCTCCAATACTTCAATAAAAATAAGAATTCAAAACACATTATCAGAAGAATTCGATGTAAAAAAAGGGTTGAGACAGGGAGATCCACTGTCAACTGGTCTGTTCAACTTGTGTTTGGAATATGTAATCCGAAAAACCAATATTCAACCCAGAGGGACAATTTTTAACATAACTTGCCAAATTTTTGCATTTGCAGATGATCTGGTTTTGCTGTGCAGAAACCAAAGAACACTCAGCGAGTGTTGTTCTGATCTACTTTTGTTTTCAAAGGAAGTTGGTTTAAGTGTGAATGACTCAAAATCTAAGAAGATGGTAAATACCAGAAATAGCGAAAGATTTCAAGGTATTAAATTTTTGACTGTGAAGGAATAAACTGTGAAAGAGTTAAGGAATTTAAATATTTGGGTTCACTTGTTACTGATAATAATGAGATTAAACTAGAAATTAGAGCAAGACTTTCTGCTGGAAACAGATGTTATTTTGCCTTGCAGAAACTATTGAGGTCAAGCTATGTAAATATTAAACTCAAAATACTCATCTATAAAGTGATAATAAGACCAATTGTTCTATACGGATCGGAGACTTGGACTTTAATTAAAAGAGATACCGATCTTTTGGGAATATGGGAGAGAAAAATTCTGCGGCGAATTTTCGGAGCAATGTGTGAAAATGGACATTGGAGGAGTAGAACAAATAAAGAGGTTTATGAAAGATATAAAGACATAGATATTGTTACAACTATAAAAAAAAAATCTGATGTGGGCAACACATGACTTTCCTTATATAATGTAATGAATTTACTACTTTTACAGTAAAAAAATAGGTTTTTTTTTTTATAGTAGATACTAATATTCCTTCCAAGATATTGAATTTTCGACAATGAGTCGTCATTTTTATTGATTTAGCGTCATTTTTATCCATTTGGCGAGATTTTCGTTAATTTGACAACATTTGAAAAAGTCGCCAAGTTGGCGACATTCCGCCAAATTCGTTGCCAAAATTTCGCCAAGCGTTATGCACTAAGAAATAACTTATTCTTACAGCAGGTAAATGACTATTGGTGTTCAAATACAAAAGTAATACTCAAAGTATCTTTTTTCATGAATGGAACGAGCTAGATCCACAAGAATGATGTCACCCAATTTATCGCATGGTATTGCATATGAAAAGTGAACATGTTTCTCAGTAGGAAATATTTTTTCTTTTATTTTATGACTTTTTAATAATTTTTTTAAAAAATGTACAATATCTCGAGAACTGTTCATGTTAGCGTTCTAAAATTCATGTCAATCGTTTTCTAATGAAAAATTACATAAGAAATGTCTATTTGCGTAACTTTATTAGTGGTTTTAATTTTTTGACGATTTTTTCAAAATTTCATTCGAAAATTTAGGGGGGTTCTGAGCATTCGATTGGATATAACAACAATAGGCTTCCAGTGTTTACGGATTGTGATTTTTGTACCAAATTTGGTTCGAATCGGTCCATTCGTTCGTCAGTTATCGTCTGCACAGGCCCACTGACACACACACACACACACACACATACTTTCACACACACACACACACTCACACACACACACACACACACACACACACACACACACACACACAGACGTCACTTCAAAAATGTTTGATTCGTGATCAGGGATGCTTGAAACGTGCTCTTCCGTCGAAAACTCGAATTCGAATTTTCGACCCCGTCACAATACTTTCCTTATACATTATGTATATAAGGAAAGTAATAAGAATTCAATGGCTTGGGCATATGATGAGGATGGAGGAGAGGAGAGTCACTAGAAGGCTTTTGGAAGGAAACCCAGGAGGGTCAAGATCTCGAGGAAGACCTAGGGTCAGATGGAAGGAGCAGGTAGTGGAGGATTTGAAATTGCTTGGTATTAGCAATTATAAGAGGAAAGCGGCCAATAGAAAGTCAAAAATCTTAAAGGAGGTCAAGACCCTACAAGGGCTGTAGTACCATGATGATGATGATGTAGGTTTAGGTCTAGCCCATCTTATTTTCCCATGACGCCTTACAACGTGAAATTGAGAGTATTTCAGTCGGTTCCAGTTATCTGCATCTGCAAGAAAAACATCAATTTCGAGTAAACTTTGAATTGTTAAATGATATCTCTAAACGGGACGCGAATGAGCGGTTTGCTCTACTGGGCTTGGGAGATCCAAATCCAGGGTATTCTATCATGTTTGCATGCAGAGGCCGAGATAATGTCTCTATATTCGTATTTCACGTTATAAAATAGGAATTTACACTTTGAAAATTAAGTAAGGCGTATTTTTACGCAATGATTTTGAAAAAATAAAGTCTTCAATCATGACGTTTACGGAAGTTCGAAAAAGTCACAAAAACGGAAATGGGTCATGAATATCTCGAAAATGTTACGAATTTGAAAACACACTCACTTTGAGATCGGAGTTTTCTCATTTTTTCCGTACTCCGTTTCCGTGCGATTGTGAAAATCACGCTCGCCAACGACGATTCCCACTGATTCACGCCAAGAGATAGATGACCCATGATTATATTCAATTTTGAAATCTATTTAATCAACTAAAATGTTCATAATAATTTCGTGTTATTTAGAAAATAATGTTTTATCCAAGTATCATTAATGGCATGACGGGCTATTTTGCAGCAGCACCACGAAAAAAAAAACTAAATGTGTTTGTTCTCAGTCTATTTTGTATAGTTGTGAAAATATTTTTCACTTATGCAATCTGTTTGCATCGACTCAATTTTTATAATTCTATAGCGGTTTCGTGAAAAACTGCATTTGGGCGCAATTCTCCGTATATTTCATTTTATTGTGAAAATATTTTCCACTTTCGCAATATGTTTGCATAAGCTAAAATTTATGTCATTTCGTGTTTTATACAGAGACTATTTCTCAAAGGCGTTATTAATGACATGAACGTCCATTTTTGAATAATGATATTGAAATAACGATTTGACTCTGTCATCTCAAAAAATATTTGACTCTGTCAAATATCCTGTATAATGTATTTCTTTTTTCCAGACAAGTACACAAAAAGAGCGCATTTCATAAATCTTTTTTTAAACAAATAAAAGTAAAAATGTTCCTTTGTTGAGTAACCCAGAAATTATTTTTATAATATCTGGAAATTTGAGGGTCATTGCTCAAGGACTCCTGGAAAGCAAAATACTCCTTCAAAATAAGTCAAGGAGTATTTTTACTGTTCTGGCAAATTTCTAGAGCTATCTCTGTTTGCATGTATATCCGGTGGTTAATAACGCGAATTCTGGGTTAGAAAGTCGCTACTTGTACAACAATTTCAATCATCGTTACTGAAATGACAGAAAATGAAATTAAAATTTAAGGGAGGCAACATTCCAGCCCTCTAAAAACATAACCACCTTCATACTTTCCCGTCATGTGAAAAGACGGCTATTCTCTTCCATTTTCAGCGATGCGTGTTCTTTGGAAAGTTATTCGCAAGATTTGGATGCTTTTCCATATCATGTATTTATCCATATAAAAGCATACTGTTACGACGTGTCCTCTGAAATCGTGGGTGTACTCTCAGCATACAAGAAGAAGTCCAAATTTCCAGATAAAACTAACACGTTTATCGTCAAACTCAGCGTACAAAGGGACACTATAAGGAAAATAGCTCTATAACTATCTTACAATACGATTCAATGACTATCATGTACAGTGAAACAGCCATTAAATGCTTAAATAAATCACTAAACAGCCGGTACTATGTAAAGAGCCTTGCTGCCCCAATCAGGAATCGAACCCTGCATCTCCGAACTGGCCAGTCGACGCTCTACCGTTTATCTACTGGGACGAAATGGCAAACGATCTCATCGCCGAAGTGGAGTCTACAACTCTTCTCAAAACATGGACGTCCTTCACAATTCAATGTAGCCCGTATCACGTACACTGTCCCAACTCCTTTTATATACGCTCAGAAGAAAATTCCAGATGGATCTCGTATCTTGAAGAATATGCATTAATTCGAGAAGGTTCTTGAACATTTGAAAGGGCCAATCGGGCAACCCTGAAATGGCAACCCCAGATTGACGTCATAGGAATGGCTGTCTGTACGGTGTGCTCAAAAGAGCTTACTGTGAAGGCATTTTTGATGTTCATAACAATATTTATTCCGATTTTCGAAACTAGAGAACACTTTGGACGTGTGTTCAAATGATGTAAATAAAACCCCTTTTTATTTGTATAGAAATGAATAACCAAACTAAAAACCCTATTTTGTGTTATATCTTAATGAAAGTAAGGACGGGCACTAGGAACGATTAACTAAGACACTTTACTTTGTGATTTTCGACAAAATGTTTCACAATTTTAAAATGCATATCTTTTATCTGAATGGATTACTATCTCGAAAGATAACTCAACAACTGTCAGGCACAATGGAACATCCATTAAATGCTCAAATAAATCACAAAACAGCCGGTGCTATTCGCAAAATATGGACGTCCTTCACAATTCAATGTAGCTCGTATCATGTCCACTGCCCCAACTGAGCGAGGATTCATTTTATAGACTCTCGGTAGAAACTTTTAGAAGCGGCTTATGTCTCGTAGAATATTCCCTATTTCGAGAAGGTTCTTTCTTGAACATTTGAAATGGACGGTAAATCGTTCAATCGGGCAACCCTGAAATCGCAACCCCAGATTGACGTCATACGAATGGCTGCCTGAGCGGTGTGTTCAAAAGAGCTTACAGTGAAAGCAATAACAATATTTGTTCCGATTTTCGAAACTAGAGAACAGTTTTGGACGTGTGTTCAAATGATATTAATAGAACCCCTTTTTGTTTGCATAGAAATGAATAACCAAACTTAAAACCATATTTTGTGTTAAATCCTAAATGAGAGTAGGGGATGGCACTAAGAACGACTTACCTATTGGTAAGACAATTGACTTCGTAATTTTCGACAGATTCACTTCACATTTTTAAAATGCATATTTTTTATCTCAATGGATAGAGGAGCGGTACTTTTTTCGGTCTCTAAAAAGTTTCGTTAAAAAGGGGCGATTCACTTTGGAAGTTTTTGAGAATTTTGATAATTTATTTAAAAGACGCGGCTGGGGCTCTCTGGTGTTGAACGGGCGTCCTTCCAAATAGGGCGCGATTGCGGCCTCTTCAACAACCTTCAGGAGGAGAAAGTCACGACGTCCGTTTCGTTCGATATTCCGACGACCTCGCTTGTCTCGTCAGACTCATTCAGATGAAAAGAAGCTATTTTCAGAATTATTCGTTCGGTAATTTATGCCTGCTTTATATGTCAAGTAAAATAGCAAAACCATTTAACGTGTACTTATTGAAATAGATAGCCTCATCTATTTCTTACAGCTTTATTAGAGTTCTTATCGACTTTTTATGTGGTCAGCACATGACTTTCTCTTCATAATGTAACGACGACACTTCTTTCGCAGCGAAATAATGGTACACAACATCGATTCTTAAACTAGGGTCCGCTGACCCCTGTCCTAAAGTTAATGTCCGCGCGTGAATTTTCAAACTAAAATTTGACGTGTTATGTCATTTCATAATGAAAAATGTAATAAAAGTACCTTACAGATATAATAAAAAATACCACGAGAATAGCATTAAAAAATAAATAACACAGAATAAGTGACAGAAAGAACTTTAGTGGTTGTAAGTTTATTTTTCAATTAGTTCATTCTGCTTCACTCACACAATCATCCATCTACTTTCAAACGTCTCACAATTTGACAAAGAAAAATAAATAAGTCATTCAAATCCCATTTCAAATTTCTCCAAAACGCATAATTGCGCCTCGGGTACGCATCGAAATGACTTTTCGAAATTTTACCAGTGCTTATAAGTACACATTGCAATTTATCGTGTTAAATAGTAAGTTTTTTTAAATTGTAAGCTTTTTAATTAAAAATTATAAAGTTGGCGATTAAAGTTAACGCACATGTCCTCGATCTCGCAAAGCTTGAATACCGCTAATGTATACAATGTTTTTGATATTAAAACATATTTCGGCAACTTTTTAAGAGTCCAAATAGATTGACTTATTCATCCTCCTATGCAAAACCTTAAAGATACTTTACTTAATCACTTATTTAACGGTATATTAATTACGGACACATTCATAGTCGTCAAAATATATAGCTATTGACAAAGTATCTTCACTCGAGAATGGGACGAACTAGATCCACAAGAGTGCATAATACACTTCAAAAATATTACACTATATGCACTCATACGGAATGGAGTTACAACTTGGCATGTATGTATCCTTTGAGGAGATATGTGCAAATGATTAGAATATGGGAACTAAAAAACTTTTCGTTAAAAAATGATGGCAACAAGAAAATGACATTATAGTAAGAGGTAAATTCTCCTCTGGCAACTATACAACGTAATATTCAGTACGGCATAGAGTCAATAAAATTGCTTATGCCTCTCTGCGAAAGATTTTGCCATAAATGTTGCAACAGGTCAGCTAATTCAGTGGTATTCTGAGAAGCCTACAACTGCTGTCCCAGACGTGCTCTACTGATGATAGGTCTGGGGACCTGGATGGCCACGGGAGGGTAATAAATCCTTGAAGACATTGTTGAGAATGTCGTGCGGTATGTGATCGGGCATTGACTTATGTGTAAATGAAACCTGGGCTGTTTGAGAGCACAAGAAAAATAACCGACTGTAGAATATCCTCGACGTACAAGCGAGCTATCAGATTGACTTGTAGCACAACTAGAGGAGATCGGCTGCCCCACGAGACGGCTCTCCAGACTGTCACACGACGTATGATGGCTGTGTGTCGTTCGACAACACATTCGGAGTCGGAACTCTGGCCAGTTATCCTTCACATACATATGCGGTAGTCCTCAGCTCTGAAAGAGAAGCGGGATTCAATAAAGACAACATGCTTCTAATCGGATGCTTTTCGAACTTATCGAGCCCGGCACTCATCCATACGACTCTGCGCATGTGGAGGGGTCAGTGATAGGCGCCTTAATGGACGCCGACACCGAATTCCACCTTCTGCCAGTCTTCTCCGAAAAGTATCCTTTGATAGAGGATGCATAGAGGATTTCAAATGCCTTCGAATGTGGATGTGACTCTGCTCTTAACTGAACGCTCCTCTGGAGCGGTTATCTATCTGGGGCATCCAAAGCCTCTGCGACGGTTACACGTGCCTTTTCTGATCCACCGAATAACTAACATATTTCTCCGACCAAGATGGCAACTGATTGGTCCAAACAGATTGTCTGTAGTGCCATCGAGTTACGTCAAGCGCCTTGCATGATCCCTATAACATCATTTTATCATTTACATAACTCTTGAAACGCCATTTGCATGCCGAGTTTCACGGTTGTAGCTCAATTTTCTTTTTATGTGTGCATATATTTCTCAGCCTGTAGCTGAAATCTAAGCATCTTAGGACCCTGAAAATGGGTACTTCAGAATCCGAATAGGTGCACTTAGCCGTTATGTATATTTTTTAATTTTAATTTAGTTTCTTAGTTACTTTATGTTTCCCCTCGCTTTAGGCCGATAATTATACAAAACGATTTCTTAGTGACCTCAAATATCACCAGAGAGTTTCCATCTTAAGAGCCTTCATATTTATTTAAAAAAAATACTAAGATTCGCACAAATCTATAATCTGGGTAAAACATCCTCATGTATATGAGCATTCTAACAGCAAAATTGCAATTTCATAAGTAATTTTAATTTTTGTAATTTATTAAGTAATCTCATTTAGTCATCGCTATGGACCGTCTGTCCTTCAACGGAGGAGACCGTGTTCCTTCTCTCTGGATCAGATCCATTTTTAAAGAGGAGTGAATGTGTGGTGCATAATGAATGGTTTCTTGCATTCGGGAAGAAACTTTTGGAGAGAGGTTTTAAATCGTTAATTTTTTTTTCCTGTTTTGGGGAGGTAGGAAACGCTTTTATATGTGATCACAGGGGGAAGCCATTTAATTCCTTTAACGTTTCAATAAGCGGTCAAAATGGAGTATTAAAAACATAAAAAATTACGTTGTTTGTGGAACATATGGGCTATTGTGATAGTCATTTTGTGATTCATAGATTTTATTTGCATTGTGAGAATGATTTTAGTTCAAGATAGGATTCGGAATTTAAGTACGATGTTACCCGTGTCTGTATTATTTAAGGACTTGTGTAGGATCAGTACAACGGCGGGGGATTCGATCCGGTATGAAATAAAACTTTTATACTGAAACGAGAACTTTTATACCAACCGATTCGTGACGATTCTTCGGCGCAACATCCATATACCAAAATTCTGATGCGGAGTCTGATAAAACGGTTCATCTGCTTTTGCGTTTTAAAATGGAATGAATGTCTTTAAAGTCACGCAAAATCTCGCGAAAAAAAAATGAACTTTAGATTTTTATCCCACGACTGCACCGATTACTTTCTTCCGTTTTCGTAAGCACCCTCCACCTGCCCCCCTCCCCCCCCATGTTTTACATCGATCGATGGTGGACCCGACACGACTTTTTCTCATCATGCCGATCGAATAGCAGACGATCTTTAACGAACGGTCCTTCCAAATCCTTCGATATAAATTTATTTTCAGAAAGAAAATAGAGTTCTTGTTTTATAACGAAATAAATTTTGTGTTTTTCAAATGAAAAATAGTCAAAAGACTAATAGTAATAATAATAGTAAACTCTGATGTGGATAGTGCATGACTTACCCTACATAATGTACAACTTCTTACACAATGAAAAAATGTAGTACAAGATCATCGTCGCAATGTTTTTACTTTTCCTATATAAATAGTGTAATGTATAGGTAAAGTAGTGTGAACACCCGAATTCGAGTTTTCGACGGAAGAGTACATTTTAAGCATTCCCGAAGCAACTCGAATAGACCGTTTTTGAAGTGATGTGTGTATGGAAACGAATGGAGCGTTTTAAACGAAGTTTAGTACCCACATTACAATCTGTGCGCCCAATGTATAAGGGTAGGAATCAATAGTAAGTCAATAAATTCATTGTATTACCTAAGGAAAGTCACGTGCTGCCCACACCCGATTTTGGATGTTGAATTAGCACCACGATTGTTAGAATTTCAACAAATTATGAGTCCGAATAAAACGATTTGTTACACTGACGTGAAAACATCCAAATACGATGGACATTGAATGAATACCCCGTGAAATAAATGACTATTAGAAATTCCTTTAGCAACGAAATGCAAAACTATTACGCATGGTCTCCACTCCAGTGAAGTTTTGCGTCAATTACATTTTGTAAAGAACTCAATCCAAATTCAGATTATATACATTTCTCGGGCTTTTAAACACCTACACATTCTTGCCCATTGTCTGCAGCTAGCAATTTTAATTTTTAAGATATAATGCATTACAAAGTTGAAAAATGCAAAATTTTCATACTTCTTCAAATGGACAACACGATGACTTGAAAAAATATAAGAGCTTTTTAAAAAAAATATATAGATAAAGAAACTCAATTTCCTCATACATATTTTTGTCGCTTACTATTTATATCTATCTTTTATAATTTCGAAGATATATCGAGTCAAAGTGACCCTTTACAATACTTCGGTCTCTGTTACAACAATAATTTTTTCTCGTCACAATACTTCCCCTATACATTATATACCCAATATGTAGAGGAAAGATGGATAGTGTACACCATGCAATGCGTTGTATATACATATATATATATATATATATATATACATATATATCTATATGCATATGTATCACACCAGACTCGGATCATTTGCATACCAGCCCTCCCTCTAGCTATTTACATCATTTAGCGGTTGTATCATGTTTTCTTCTTGGTGCGCAACTTTCAGTGACCGTGAGTGTATTTCAATTTATAGTACATTGGGGTGTCAAATGGCCTTTTGTTCACAGTAACAAGGCCATTAAATGTACTATGGTGAACACGATGTTTTGAAGTCACTCCCTGATGATTTTACAATCATATTACCTTTAATCCTTTGTTCGTCGCTCCGTATTTGCAATTCCTTTTAAATTATAAGGGTTGTTTCCTAGTTTTTAACACTTTACAGCAAAGTTGAAAAGTGTTTATGACTTTGTTCATTCTGTCTGTCTGTCTGTCTGTCTGTCCGTTAGCACGATAACTGCCGTAAAAATGACTTAATCAAAATGAAATTTTAGTATGTTGTTCAGACGGTCGGTAGGACCTATGGGAATATAAATGAATAATATCACCCAATTAGTTTTGGATTGAACCCGGGTTGAAAAAATGAAATACATTGAGTCCTTTAGGACCCAATTCTTCAAACATTTTTAAGCGGATTTAAAATTCACAAATTGCTTCAAAAATTTTAGGTAATATTCAAATTGTTCCATAAAGTATATAAAAAAAAATTCAGAGAAATATATTCAGTAGTTTTTAAAATAAAAATGAAAATATTAATTACACCTCTTATATGGAGCGGTCACGTCACCACGATATGAAAAGATCACGTGACCCACTTCAAAATGATATATAGCATCCATCTGGTCTCAAAATCGTGATTTTTAAAGTTCTTTTTAATTCATATCCGTTCTAAAACCCACTTTATTTTTGCTTAAATTCTGTGCATCTACATACTGAAACAGCGCAATTACAATATATTTAAGTTTAAATGATCATCCAAATTTGATTATTTCTACAACGAAGCCTATTTTTCACGTATGTAAAATGTAAACAGCAGAATATGTAGAATGAGTTGTATTAGAATTGCTGTATTTCTTTAACACAAAATTATTTAGCTCATGGAGTCTGCATAGCTGATATGAATGAAATATTCATTGATTTTACAAAGAGAAGAACGATTTTTTTCGATGATGTTTTAAGCATAGACTTTAATTACGTGTAGCTCCATGGTCTTAATTTTTAAATAAAATAATTTATTATAGTATTGTGATGAATGAAATGAATGGGAAATTGTATATGAATAAAATGCTGCTTTTATAGAGAGAGCCAGGCGTGTTATTTTTTCTATGACGTCATTTGAATGAATTTCAGTTGTTTTCGATGAAGTTTTCAAATATAATAAATTATTGTAGTATTATGATAATTCTAAAATTATTACCGAGGAATGTATCGCATTTTAGAGATACTTAAACCAGGCAATTTATATTTCAATGCCGTCATTTGAATGAAGTTCATTTTTTTCAATGTAGGTTTAAGTTTTCAAATATAATAAATTAATGTAGTATTGTGATAAGTTTTAAAACATTATCGAGGAGTGTATTGCATTTTAGACATGTTTAAATAAAATTGCATTGAGGTTGGAAAGTGTTTCATAATCAATGCTTTAAGCATGATTGATCTTTCTTGTTCTTTTTGGTGACAAGCATTCTATTGAGTCTTTTCTGGTAAAAATTTCAACTTGTTTTCTTTGTATGGATGCTTTATATCTCTTCATATTCCACATTAATTCATATATTTAACTTATTAATTTCATATTATTTATATGCTACAATAGCGTAATAAGTTGATGTAATTTTAAATGTACAGTTTTTAACACTTTACAGCATAATTGAAAAGTGTTTATGACTTTGTTCATTCTGTCTGTCTGTCTGTCCGTTAGCACGACGATTGCCGTAAAAATGACTTTATTAAAATGAAATTTTAGTATGCTGTTCAGACGGTCTGTGGGACCTATGGGAATATAAATTAATAATATCACTCAATTAGTTTTCGATTGAAAAATCGCACTAAAAATATAGCTGAAAACACACATAAAAAACACTGGGTTTATTGCCACTAGAATAACACTTTTAAATAAATAAATTTCCAGTGACCCACTTAAAAAGGTATATAAATGGACAGATTTTACTCTTTTATATGAAAATTGCACGGAATATTTTTTTTCAACACTTTTCCTTCAATACATGGTAATGTATAGGGAAGGTATTGGAATCATGCTGAAAATCAAACTCGAGTTTTCGACGGATCGACCCATTTTGGGACCTCTAGAACACGAAAAAACTATTTTTAGAGTGATGTCTGTGTATGTGTATGTGCGTCTGTCTGTGCAATGTATGTATTCACTCTAACTCGAAAACGAATAGACCGAATTTCATAAAACTGGGTAGGTAAGTCCATTGTGTGTGACCCTGGTGCTGATTAGTTTTTGATACGATTTGGGACTAAACAACCCACTTCTTTTTGCGAAATGACCCGTAAAAATTGCCTGTATCCACTCTAGCTGAAAAATTAATAGATTCAATTTTACAAATTTGTTAGAGAAGTCACTTGTTGGTTACCTTGGTGCTGATTAGATTTTGGTACGATTCAGAAAAAGATAACCTGCCTTTTTTTGCGAAATGGCCCGCAAAAATCGCCAAAATCTGAAATAAAATCTACGTATGCTCAAATATATCCATTAAATGCTTGTTTTATACGTCATTTTTAACGATGAAAAAAATAAGACCAACCCCATTACATTACGGCTAGCCGTTCTCTAGATATTTTAGTTTTTTCACATTTTCGCTATGTCACCGTTGAAAAAAAGTCCAGTTACTAACTGAGAACGAAAATTGAATTCAAAGTGCCGATTCAGGGTCATTTTAAGTGATTATGGACGTTATTTTGTGCAATTAAACTCAATATAATGAATTATTGACGAATACAGAGAACTTGAATAGCAGTCTGCAGGAAAAGTCATGTGCTGTCCTCCACATTAGATTTTTTATTTTGAATTGGGGAAAAAAAACCGTTTTAAAAGACAGTTTTTAAGTAATTTTGCTCAGAACAGTCCTTACAGGATCCCTATTGAAGTAGGTAAACAAAAAATACATAAAAGAAACATCTCATGTTACTTGATTAAAACGGTCTTTTCAGCGTAAAATGAAATTGATCGTGCGATTCTTATATAAATGAATAAAATAACACATTCATATCTTATCACACATTCATCTTTTTAAGTGTATAACAAATTTACAAAAAATATGAAAAAGCATTCTATTAAAATGTTTGATTTAATTCTCTTAAAAAGAAGCATAAGAAACTCTGTTCTTGCTGCATAAAATTATTTTTATTTGCAGATCTGAAGAATTAAATACCCTGATCCCGTTTCAAAACACATGTATCAACAAGAAAGATCAATCATGCACAAAGCATTGATTATGAAACACTTTCCAACTTCAATGCAATTTTATACAAACATCTCTCAAATGCGATACATTCCTCGGTAATATTTTTAAAATTATCACAATACTACTTTAATTTATTATATTTGAAAACTTAAATTTTCATCGAAAAAATGAACTTCATTCAAATGACGGCATTGAAATGTAAATTGCCTGGTTTAAACATCTCTAAAATGCGATACATTCTTCGGTAATATTTTTAAAATTATCATTATACTACAATAATTTATTATATTTGAAAACTTCATCGAAAACAAATGAAATTTATTCAAATGACGTCATCGAAATATAATACGCCTGGCTCTCTATGTAAAAGCAGCAATACATTTATAAACTTTTTTCCATTCATTTCATTCATCACAATACTATAATAATTTATTGTATTTAAAAACTTAAAACCATAGAAGTACAAGTCATTTAACTCTATGCTTAAAACTTCATCGAAACCATCGTTTGCTTCTCTGTGTCAACGAATGTTTCATTCATATCAGCTATATTGCGGACTCCATGAGCTAAATAATTTTGCGTTAAAGAAATGCAGCTATTCTTATACAACTCATTCTGCATCTTTTGGTATTTACATTCTCCATAAGTGAAAATTAAGCTTTGTTGTAGAAATAATCAAAGTTGGATGATCATTTAAATTCAACTACATTGTAATTGCGTTGTTTCAGTATGTGGATGCACAGAATTTAAGCAAAAATAAAGCGGTTTTAGGACGGATACAACACTGTGAATTAAAAAGAACTTTAAAAATCACGATTTTGACACAAGATGGATGACATATTTTATTTTGAAGTGGGTCACGTGATCTCTTCATATAATGGTTACGTGATCTCTTCATATAAAGGGTGTAATTATTATTTTAATTTTTATTTCAAAAACTACTGAATATATTTTGCTGAAATTTTTTTTATATATTTTATGGAATAATTTGAATATTTCCTAAAACTTTCGAAACAATTTGTCAATTTTAAATCCGCTTCAAATAAGTTTGTAAAATTAAGTCCCATACGGTTCAATATATTTCATGTTTTGAACCCGGGTTCAATCCAAAACTTATTGGGTGACCTTATTGATTTATATTCCCATAGGTCCCACAGACCGTCTGAACAACATCCTAAAATTTCATTTTGATAAAGTCATTTTTACAGCATTTATCGTGCTAACGGACAGACAGACAGACAGACAGAATGAACAAAGTCATAAAAACTTTTCAACTATGTTGTAAAGTGTTAAAAATATGAAATTGGACCAACATGTGACGTAAGAAATTCAAAATCCCACTAATTTTCCGTAATCTTTAAACTCGAATGCATTAATGGATATAATCCAGTCAAAAATGCAATTCCCGTAAAATTTATTACTTTCCTTATATACATAATGTATAAGGAAAGTATTGTGACGGGGTCGAAAATTCGAATTCGAGTTTTCGACGGTAGAGCACGTTTCAAGCATCCCTCATCACGAATCAAACATTTTTGAAGTGATGCATGTGTGTGTGTGTGTGTGTCAGTGAGTCTGTGGAGACGATAACTGACGAACGAATGGACTGATTCCAATGAAATTTGGTACAAAAATCACAATCCATAAACACTGGAGGCCTGTTGTTTTTAAACGTAATCGAGTGTTCAGAACCCCCTTTAATTTTCGAGTGAAATTTTGAAAAAATCGTCAAAAAATGAAAATTGCTAATAAAGTTACGCAAATAGACATTTCTTATGTAATTTTTCATTAGAAAATGATTAAGATAAATTTTAAAACACTAACATGAACCGTTCTCGAGATATTGCACATTTTTAAAAAAAATTATCAAAAAGTCATATAAAATAAAAAAAATATATTTCCTATTGAGAAACATGTTCACTTTTCATATGTAATGCCACGCGATAAATTGGTTGACATCATTCTCTTGGATCTAGCTCGGTCCATTCATGAGAAAAGATACTTTTCTGCCATTTTCTGTCATTTATCTGCTATAAGAGTAACTTATTTCTCCATCAGTAAAGCTTGGCGAGATTTTGGAGACGAATTTGGCGGAATGTCGCCAACTTGGCGACTTTTTGAAATGTTGTCAAATTAACGAAAATCTCGCCAAATGGATTAAAATGACGCTAAATCAATGAAAATGACGACTCATTGTCGAAAATTCAATATCTTGGAAGGAATATAAGTATCTACTATAAGAAAAACCTATTTTTTTTACTGTAAAAGTAGTAAATACATTGCATTATATAAGGAAAGTCATGTGTTGTCCACATCGGATTTTTTTTATATATATTTATTAATTATTTAAATCTGAAAAGATTTAATAAGAATTGTCTGCTGTATAACTTGA
The DNA here is from genome assembly GCA_951213105.1 of Amaurobius ferox. Lineage (NCBI taxonomy): Eukaryota > Metazoa > Arthropoda > Arachnida > Araneae > Amaurobiidae > Amaurobius > Amaurobius ferox. The sequence continues at coordinate 141,315,123 of OX578148.1, read as the reverse complement.
GTTTAATTCCTAACTTAAAAACGAATGGACCCAATTTCATAAATTTCGGTAGATAAGTCACTTGTGTGTGACGCTGGTACTGATTAGTTTTGGGTGCGATTCGGGATTAGGTCTCAAAAACTGCCTGTATCCACTCTAGCTGAAAACCTAATAGATCAAATTTTGCAAAATTGGGTAGATAAGTTTCTTGTGGGTCACCCTGGTGCTGATTAGATTTTGGTACGATTCGGAAAAAAGAACCTGCTTTTTTTGCGAAATGGCTCGAAAAAAATCTTCAAAATCTAACATAAAAACTACATATGCTCAAATATATCCATTAAATGCTTGTTTTATGCGTAATGTTTAACGATGAAAGGAATTAGACCAACCCCATTACACTGGTACTAGTCGTTCTCGAGATATTTTAGTTTTTTCGCATTTTCGCTATGCCACTTTTGAAAATAAGTCCAGTTACCAAACGACAACGAAAATTGAATTAAAAGTGCAATATCGGTGCCATTTAAAATAATTATGGCTGTTATTTTGCACAATTAAGATCAATGAATTTTTAAAGAAATAAAGAGAACATGAAGATGAGACTGCAGGGAAAGTCATGTACTGCCCACATCGGATTTTTTACATTTAATTTAAGAAATGAATACATCGAAAATCAAAACCTAAAACTGTATGTAATGAATTGTTACTAAAGCGATACTTTTTCTAATACGATCCACATTTTTATTCTCATACTATAGAAACAATCGTGAAAAAATACTGAGAAAGTATTGTTTCCGTGAAAATTTTTGATTTCAAGATTTATATGCCAATATAGGTTTTAGGACCTTCTGAATACAGTGTAACTATTTTTTGAGTGATGCCCGTCTGACTACCTTTGGTCGATTTCTTGTGTATACAGGGTAATTAAAAAAAAAGATGGGGCAAACTTTACGAGGTGGTAGTACACACCAAACCAAGCATTTTTCGTCATAGTTTATCGGGTCGGAAATGAAACGTAACGGGGTTAAGGGCACTTACTCGTTGGGAAGCGGCCACTTCGCACATTTAAAAGCGTCATTCTGGTTGTTATTTTTGGTTGAAGATGAAAAACACGCGTGCAAATTTCATCTGGGGAATAAGAACCCTTATGAAATTCCTTATCTCTAGCCACGATTTTGGGCGAGAGGTAAGGAACTATCTGGACGTTACTTTTCCGAACTGATGGATTGGGCGAGATGGTCCCATAGCTTGGTCCACACGATCCCCCAATCTGTCGTGGCTTGACTTCTTTTTGTGGGGATATCTCAAGAGTCTCGTCTGTGACAATCTCCATGAATATGAAGACACGTCACCAGAATTTCGGTCGCTGCTGTCGAAGTGTTCTACATGCCTGGTCTCCGGCCACACAAATTGCCGCCAGAAGCCTTCGGGTTGGCCGTGTGGTCTGGGTTTTCAACATGGCTGGTCTGTTCGAGAGAGTTCGCCAGTCTCTCCTCCATCGTAGCCGTGAGACTTGCATTCAGGGTTGCGGTCGTTCTTTTGAGCCATTACTGTAATTATTGTTTATTAAATGTCATTTTATAACTTCTAAGTCATTCTTGTGTTTTCCCCTCACCTCTAAACTGTGTCGAAAAATGCTTGGTTTTGTGTCGGAAATGTCGAAAACCCAGTCCACTCGACTGACCCTAGGGTTTACAGTCTCAATTTGAGTGGCCGGGAAGAGGCTTGGTTTGGTGTGTACTACCATCTCTTAAAATTTGGGTCATCTGCTTAAAATCACCTTGTATAATGGCTGCCACACATATTAATGGATTCTCACGAAACTTTGTTAACTTAAAATCCAGAACTGGATGGAATATTGTAAAAATTGGAGCGAAAATTTGAAGTGAATGCGACAGTTTATATTTTGTTGATATGGCAGCATGGAACAAACTGCGACATAATGATGCATTAAAGGGACTATGTATGGCTTAATGATGACTAAACTTGACAGTTATAAACACTTTTTGTCATTAGTCCGAGAGGGTATATTGATACATTCGGTATCACTCAAATGATTGGTTTCGGATTATTTCATCCAACGATGCAGATTTTTCAATTCTTTTTCTTGCAAAATTTGTCAAAAACGAAAAATGGATACCGGTATGTTAAATTTGAATTGAACCACACCCATTTTATAACTATCAAATGTACGCGGCGTTGCCCGGACGTTTTATGATACATCTAATATAAATTGCCACCCTTTCAGATGTAAACTTTTTCCAGATGAATCCCGTTTCTGGAGTCCCTTCCAAATCGGGAGAGTGAAAACATGGCTCGGTGAACATAGCGTGAAGAACGATCCTTTGAACCTCCTTCGCGCAGTCACCATTTGAATCCCCAGCAAACATCAGGAACTAACGGCACGCGTTAAAAGTGCAATTACGAAAGCAGCTTAGAGACGGAGAGAGAAACTCTCTTTCATACGTGGAATGAGCTCAGTGTTTATTGAATTTACCAAAGCCGCGGCGAATTTTCCAAAGGATGATTCTCGAGCCGCGGCGATGAAATCTAAATTGAAATGGGAGATCGTCGAGCTAAGATAATAATGACGGCACGACTCTTATCAGCACCGCTCATTTAAAGTATCTCTCGAAGATGTCACAATGTCTGTAAACGTAGCTAAATTGATTTTCATCTTCAGAAATTCAGTGCCAGTCATGTAAATTCGAGTTTTTGATTTCTTTTCTAGCTTTCCCTATAATACATGGCAATGTATAGGGAAAGTATTGGAATCCTGTCGAAAATCGCAACTCAACTTTTCGACGGATCGACATGATGATCGACATTCGGATTTCGATGATGAAAAATCTATTTTTGGCTTGACGTCTGTATGTGTATGTGTTTGTGTATCTGTTTGTACAATGTATGTATAAAGAACCTTGCTGCCCCAACCGGGAATCGAATCCTGGTCAGCCGACGTTCTACTGTTAAGCTACTAGTACGAAATTGCAAGCTCTTATTGTCGATGTGGACTCTGCATTCTCCACTCTCTCATGTCAGATTGGGATGCAACTAACCATCTGACTGACCACCCCCCGCTCATTTTACCTCAGGTTAGCCTCCTGCTACTACTATTTCTACTCATGTAAGTGTCCTGCGTGGTCGTTATTTCAATTTGTAATCGGCGCTCAATCTTTCAGAGTTCACTGAATTCGTACGAATCGTACTAGGGTCATTTTCGACCTCTGACATCTTTGTATTAACCTAAAGGATTGATTGGCTCGGGACCACTGTAAGGAACCGTGCTTCCCCAACCGGGAATCGAATCCTGGATCTCCTTTCTGGCCAGCCGACGCTCTAGCGTTGAGGTACTGGCACGAAATTGCAAGTTCTTATCGTTGAAGTGAACTCTGCATAGGTATCCACTTTAACTCAAAAGCAAATTGACCCAATTTCATAAAATTTTATAAGTCATTCGTGGGTAACCTTGGCGCTGATTGGACTTTAATACGATTCGGGATAAAAAAACTAAGATCTTTTGTTGCGAAATAGCCCGCAAAAATCGTATGTATCCACTCTAGCTAAAAATCTAACAGACCCAATGTCACAAAATTGGGTAGATATGTTGCTTGTAGATTATTCTAGTGCTGATTAGATTTTGGTACCATTCGGGAAAACAAAACCCTCCTTTTTGCACAAAATGACCCGCAAAATCGTCAAAAAAGATTACATATTTTATACGTAGTTTTTAACGATACATAGAATAAGCCCAACCCCGGTAATCTAGGATAAGTTATACTCGTGGTATTTTCGCTTTTTCGCATTTTTGATACTCCTCCTTTGAAAATATGCCCAATTACCAAATGAAAACAAAAAAGAAATTAAAAATGCAAATTCAGTGCCATTTCAAATATTATTTTCTGCCGTTAAACCCTCTTTAATGAATTATGAAAGAAATCAAGAGGAAATGAATTTGAGTGAAGAAAATAGAGAAAGTCACGTGCAGTCTACATCCGATTTTTACTTTCCTTGCGTAGTATAGAAAGATAACCTCCGTCATACACACAAAAACGCTCGACTCGGGTTCAGGGATGCTTGAAACGTGCTCATCCGTCGAAAGTTCGAATTCCCATGATCGACCTCGTCACAATACTTTCCCTATACTATATATACAAATTACGCTATGCATATAGAAAAAGTAATATGCTAGTAGATGCTGTAACTATGAAAGAACAAACATAATGGCGAACGTTACAAATATTTGTGTATTCTCTTTTATTTTCAATCATATCGATAGATATATAAAAATAAATCGAATTACATCGATTGTTACTGTTTTATGCAAGGTGATTTAAAAAAGATGAGCCAAATTTTACGAGGTGGTAGTACACACCAAACCAAGTATTTTACGTCCTATTTTACCGGGTCGGAAATGGAACGTACAGGCGTCAGTGGGCGCTTAATGGCTTAGTAGCTATAAAGTGACATTTAATAAACAATAATTACAATAATGGCTCAAAAGAGCGTCCTCCAACCAGAATGCACGTCTCACAGCGGCGATGGAGGGATTGGCGAACTCTCTTGAATAGCCCAGGCATGGTGCGCACTTCTGCAGTAGCGGCCAAAATTCTGGCAACGAGTTCCTCTTCAGATTCAAGGACGAGACTCTTGAGCTATCCCACAAAAAGAAGTCAAGACACGACAGATGGGACGATCGGCTTCTCAAATATTGGAACTGCGAATAATTGCTGCAAACTGATAAGATCATACATTCGGTGTTACGAAAATTTGTATAAGGGGTTCTTTTTCGTCCACAGATGAAATTTGCATACGTGGTTTTCTTCGTCCATCAGAAAATAACAACCAGAATGACGCTTTTAAGTTTGCTGAGCGAACGCTTCCCAACGAATAAACGACCACTGACGTCTTTACGTTTAATTTCCAACCCAGTAAACTATGACGAAAAATACTTGGTTTGGTGTGTACTACCACCTCGCCCATCTTTTTTAAATCACTCTGTATAAGTAGCACAGAGCTGTATCATTTATTTATTTGAGACTAGACCAGTGAAAAAGCTCTTCATTCGGTAGTGTAGGGCAATATGAAAACAGAATGGAATTACGAGGACTCATAATATAGCACCCAGAGCGAAGTTTGAACTATCTGTTTGAATCCTATTTGAAGAGCTCCGAGGTTTCGACCGAAATGAGATTTATTTTAAATTTACAAAACTCGTATAATAGCTTGTGAAGCAAGAATAAACATTTTTTCGAATCTTTTGTTCGTTTTGTAAATCCTCGGAATGAACCGAAGAAAGAAAAGTTCGTGCGTTATCGAAACAACGCAGAAAGTAAATATTGATTAATACTTTAGAAACGTACTTTTTAGCGGCTACACCTTGTTTCTCTGCATTCGATAAGAATTATTTTTTTAGAAACTATTTGTTTTTCCTAGTATTGAGGGATTTTTTTAAATGCTTAGGGACGAAAGTGTTCTGATGCAGATGCATTCTATAGCAGTGTATATACATTAAATATGTGGATACAAAAAAACTGGGTTGACTGCCTTTAGAGGATGGCATCTTTAAACAGGCCAATTTCCTGTTGCATACTTTCAAAGGTAACTCTATCTATATGAATGTGTTATTTGTATGAGAATTGCTCTTTATATGAGAAATTCACGGAATAATAGGCCTATTTTATTTTACGTTGTAAAGACCGTTTTAAACAGGCCATTTTAGGCACCTCTTTACATGCTTAAAAGGGTTACTTAAAAGGGACCCATTTAAGCAGGTAAAAAAGTGCGTCAAGTAAATATCTCATGTTAACTTTTTTCCTGTTTCAAACGATATTTTCAACATCCAATAAAATGGACCCGTTATTCCGTGTTATTTATTCTCATATAAACGAATAAAATAGCCCATTCATATATATATATATATATATAGTTACCATTTTAAGTGTGCAACTGGAAACTGGACTATTTCAAAGTAGTATTCAAGTGGCAGTAAACCCCGTTTTTTGTGTTTTTACCCATAATTTTTTAGTGTACGTACTGAAATACAAATTGCTACATATATCGTAAAAATCATGTTGGACAATTTTTCAGATGAAACATTTTGATGTTAAAATATGTGGCTAGAGGTTCCCATAAAAGTTCGTAACGAATCCCTTCTAAAAGACCTTTCATTATCAATTGTCCAAACATAAAATAATTACATACGTACTTCTACGTACTGCCTGCCATATTGCTTTTAGTAGTTTGCTTTTTTCCCTTTCGTCCGTAATAATCTCGATTTGATTTCTTTAGCAATATGTTTCATGTGTCGATAAAATGCAAAATATTCATTGCCGGAATGTGGCGTTCTTTTTCAATCAGATAAAATCAAATGTACGCTTAGTAAAATTGGCAAAGCAAAAAATAAAAGGCGGTTACTATGTAATTTTATGTTAAAATGCTAATGAAATCATTGCAAAGGATATAGCGCTAGCCTCTCTCGACCTATTAAGCTTTTCTTAATGAAATTAAATTCAATAGTAATGAAATCGGATATAGCGCTAGCCTCTCTCGACCTATTAAGCTTTTCTTAATGAAATTAAATTCAATAGTAATGAAATCGGATATAGCGCTAGCCTCTCTCGACCTATTAAGCTTTTCTTAATGAAATTAAATTCAATAGTAATGAAATCGGATATAGCGCTAGCCTCTCTCGACCTATTAAGCTTTTCTTAATGAAATTAAATTCAATAGTAATGAAATCGGATATAGCGCTAGCCTCTCTCGACCTATTAAGCTTTTCTTAATGAAATTAAATTCAATAGTAATGAAATCGGATATAGCGCTAGCCTCTCTCGACCTATTAAGCTTTTCTTAATGAAATTAAATTCAATAGTAATGAAATCGGATATAGCGCTAGCCTCTCTCGACCTATTAAGCTTTTCTTAATGAAATTAAATTCAATAGTAATGAAATCGGATATAGCGCTAGCCTCTCTCGACCTATTAAGCTTTTCTTAATGAAATTAAATTCAATAGTAATGAAATCGGATATAGCGCTAGCCTCTCTCGACCTATTAAGCTTTTCTTAATGAAATTAAATTCAATAGTAATGAAATCGGATATAGCGCTAGCCTCTCTCGACCTATTAAGCTTTTCTTAATGAAATTAAATTCAATAGTAATGAAATCGGATATAGCGCTAGCCTCTCTCGACCTATTAAGCTTTTCTTAATGAAATTAAATTCAATAGTAATGAAATCGGATATAGCGCTAGCCTCTCTCGACCTATTAAGCTTTTCTTAATGAAATTAAATTCAATAGTAATGAAATCGGATATAGCGCTAGCCTCTCTCGACCTATTAAGCTTTTCTTAATGAAATTAAATTCAATAGTAATGAAATCGGATATAGCGCTAGCCTCTCTCGACCTATTAAGCTTTTCTTAATGAAATTAAATTCAATAGTAATGAAATCGGATATAGCGCTAGCCTCTCTCGACCTATTAAGCTTTTCTTAATGAAATTAAATTCAATAGTAATGAAATCGGATATAGCGCTAGCCTCTCTCGACCTATTAAGCTTTTCTTAATGAAATTAAATTCAATAGTAATGAAATCGGATGCCAACTGAGTGACAGGACGGACTGAATGCAGTCTTCAAAAAGGTGGCTGAAACTGTAACACTTAGCGAGCTTACTTGCTTCCATTACAGGTATCGGCTATTCCATGCAGATGAGCCCATAAAAGCTGCGAAACCGGCTCGTGGATGCTGTTATTTGCTAGGAGCGCGATCTTTAACACTGTTGCTCGAAAGCATGCATTTGTTTTTCCCCTCATTAGTAACGACAAAGCAAAATAAATGTTATGAGGCTATGTATTAACCTTTTGCTTACGGGTGGGACAGCGACCACGCCAAACTAAAAACCTCTTAAAAAAGACAGGTATTTGAGATACCCTATCCCAAACAGTTCGATCCCCCTTTGCAGACATTGGCATCGCCAATGTCTGCAAAGGGGGATCGAACTGGTTGGGATAGGGTACGTCAAATATCTGTCATTTTGAGAGGTTCTTCGTTTAAGATGGACGCTGTCCCATAGGTAAGCAAAAGGTTAATAAAAGAGGCGTCTAGAAACTCTTCATAATGTTAATGCCCTAAAGAACAACCCCATAAAATGTGTTCATGAGTTTTTGAAAAACTTAAAAACAAATACAGTAACGGATTTTCGCAAAAAAAAAAAAAAAAAAAAAAAAAAAACTTCTTCTAAAGACATTTTGTTTGACCGATTTATTATTTATCATAGTGACATAAACAAGTACAGCATCTTAAGGGAAAAATGCTTCTATTTTAAGCATAACTATCTTTAATAACAGACTTAAAAAAAAAAAATCGGTGAATTTATAATTATTTAACTTTTCCTTTTTACTGCGATACTTTATAAAAAAAAAATGGGTTCGTACACAAAAATTTTCCCCAGAAATACGGATGCACAATGCAAGCCGTAAAAAATATATAAATAAGTAAAAGGTTTATCCCCTCCCTCTCTATTTTTTTTTTTTTTTCGGAGTCGTTCGAAAAAAAAGTTGTGCAAACGACAACACCGTTAACAAATACTATATTTATGAATTTTTTGCGTAAAATCATTTTTCTCGAACAAAGTCGAGGTTTTCAGAAAAACATTTCCTCTCTGTCTGACGTCACGGTTTTCGTGTTCTTTCGAAGGTCCAGGAGAGGGCGCTCGCGACAGACACTTGCTCGGACGGCGAAAACGCGAACTCAATTTTCACTCTCAGTAAGATGTAACTGCTATCGCAACATGCCTTCCCTCGGACCTCAAACGGGTGTTTAACTCGGGTCGCACCACAAGAACATTCGGATCCGAGATACCCGGACGATTCGTCGCTCGCCGCGGTCGAAAATAAGAATTCTTTTTTTATGAGCGATCGAAGGTGAACGCTGTGGACAGGAATGCGCACGATATTTTAATTCGTTGGCGAGAAAGGCTTGTCCCAAATAGTCCTTCAGACCTTTCGGTAAGTTTAAAGTTTACTCATTTTTTCATACCCTTGTTTGTTTTATTTAAGTGACATCGAGTACGAAGTGACTGCAGCGCCTCTCTCGCAAGTTAACGAAGGTGCCTCGCGGTTTTAAAATGAATATTGGGTGGGCTTGAGAGTGGTTTACGCGGGCTGGGATCGGATCCCTGGACCCGACCCGGGTCCACATATGTCTTTAAAAGTTTCTGGCCAGACCGGTTTCGTGCTGAGTTCATACATTTCCGACTGGGTTGTTTATATTTTTAAAAGTTATTTATTAATATTAACAAAAAATGAAGAAACATTTTTTTTCCAACAATGCAGAGAGAAAAACTTAATAAACACCTTTTTACATAAATCTGAATACACGCGTAAATTGTTTCCGGTTTAAAATAGCATTTGGAGAAAAAACCAATTGACGCGTTGGGCCGGACGAAGAATTTAAAAATGTCTTCGGACTTAGACGGGCTTTGTTATTGCCGCGTCAGATCTGGCGAACGTCTGGAATAAGTCCTCGAAGGGGGCCCGATCTCATTTTTGCATTAAATGAAAAGTTTCACGGCCGCCTCGAGTGAACACGATTTTACGCAGCAGTTGCGTAACGTATAATAAAATTATTTTATCATATTTTGAAAATACTGAGTTATCGCGTGCCCCCCAAGACCGCCTGCACGAAACAACCCATTTCTAGTGCCATATTTTCACATGCAGTCCAATTGCCATTCTCGGCTCTAACTTTCGATCAGAGTCGTTTATGCTTAATACTTCCATCGTCTCATAACGAGATATTTTGAGGTCGGCACTCGCATTGTATAGTGTGAAGGTGAATCCCATTATTAAGGCTCCTTTGCGCACGGGACCGATTAAAAGTGCGTTTTATAATGTCTATAGTTTTTATTCAGGGAATAGCGTACCCACTTCAAAATGCGTCGCTTGAATGCGCTTCAAAAACAAGCGAATTAAAAGGCGACATGTTATGAAAAATGTTTAGCCACGAACCTGCTTCACGCGAAGCTCGTTGATATTCGTGTAAATCGATTGAGCACTTTTCAGAGGTTGTTAAGCGGCGGTCACGATGCACGTCAAACACATATTTTTTAATTCCCGATGTTCCGTGAGTACATGTAGGGACATAAAACTTATATCTAAATAACTCTTGGACTTTGCCTGAAGAGAAATTCTTCAAATCGGTCACTTAGTTAAGGAGACGTTTTTCTTAGACCTTTTCGATTGGATTCTTTATTGGATAAATGTGCAGAAGTTTACATGAGTCGAACATTGACATTTTTTCCCGAGCCTAAACAACCAGTCCCATGGCGCTTACTAGACCTGCCAGAAAATCCTCGAGAGTCTACTAGGTATGGTTTAAAATCATATCGCACTAAAAATAATATGGGTAAAGTCACACAACAAATGAGTTGGCTGTTCTTAGAATGACACTTTTAAACAGGTCAATTTCCAATGACGCACACTTGAAATGCCAGCCATTACCTATATAAATTTGTTTTTACTTTCCTTATATACATAGGAGGATCTATAAGGAAAGTATTATGACGGGGTCGAACATTCGAATTCGAGTTTTCGACGAGAGCACTTTTCAAGCATCCCTGAACACGAATGGAACATTTTTGTGGTGATGTCTGTGTGTGTGTGCGTCAGTGAGTCTGTCGAGACGATATCTCACGAATGAATGGAGCGATTCGAATGAAATTAGGTACACAAATTACAATCCGTGAGTACTGGAAGGCTATTGTTTTTAAACAGAATCAAATGTTCAGAACCTCCCTAAATATTAGAGTGAAATTTTGAAAAAATCAAAACCTTTAATAAAGTTACGCAAATAAATATTTCTTATGTAATTTTTCCTTAGAAAATTATTGACATAAACTTTGGAACGCTTGTATGAACCGTTCTCGAGTTATCACACACTTTTCAAATAAAGTTATCAAAAAATCCTATAAATTAAAAAAATATATAACTGTTAAGAAACGTTCTCACTTTTCATATGTAATATCATTAGGTGACATCATTCTCGTGGATCTAGCTCGTTCCATTCATGAGAAAAGATACTTTGAGTAATTCTTTTGTATTTGAACGCCATTAGTCATTTATCTGCTATAAGAATAACTTATTTTTCAGTCCATAACGCTTGGCGAGAGTTTGGCGACGAATTTAGCGGAATATCGCCAACTTGACTACTTTTTTTAAATGTTGACAAATGAACGAAAATCTCGCCAAGTGGATAAAAATGACGTTAAGTCAATGAAATTGACGACTCATTGACGAAAATTTAATATCTTAGAAAAAATGTAAATAATTACTATAAGAATAACCTAATTTTTTTTTTTTACTGTAAAAGTAGTAAATTCATTGCATTATATCAGAAAAGTCATGTGCTGCCCACATCAGATTTTTTAAAATTCATTAATGTGGCAATACGAAATTGTGATTAAGTTACTTTTAACAATTAATATTAATATAATCTAGAAATATAACTTAAATTTCAATTCCACGTCCCACATTTGATGTTTTTAATAAAGTTAATAATTGAAAGTGACTTGTAATTTCGTATTGCCACAATTTATATGATAATTGCACAAAATTATGGGTCTGTCTGTTTCATTGGACGCTGAAAAATCGTTTTAAACAGGTAAAGAGGAGACATCAGATGTTCATTTGACGCACCTGCTTCAATGGGTCACTTTTAAAGAACCCTTTTAAGCAGGTAAGTGAGTAGGTAGCAGGTTAACAGGTGCTTAAAACGACCTGTTTTAACCGGACTTTGCAATGTAAAATAAAAATGCCCATTATTCCGTGCAATTCTCATATAAATGAGTAAAATAGCACATTCATATATAGTTGCCATTTCCAAGTGTGTACTTTGGGAATTGACCTGTTTAAAAGTATCATTCTAGTGGCAAACTTTAAAAAGAAGTTAGAATGAAGTTTGAAAGAGAGTTTTCAGGGTAATAATAGGCAGATTCGAATTTGGGTGTACGAGTGGAATGAAATATTTGAAAGGACAATTGAACTGTGATCCCCCGCCCCCTGTTTTTAAAGAGATTATTTACAACCACTTGCAATAAAACACCTGAAGTGTTTTTGTGATATCATGAACTTTGGTTATGTCGAACTTTTTTTTAGCACCCTCCCCCCCCCCCCTTTCCGACTTCACATACCAGGCATATTGCACATAGAATGCATATTTGTGATTATTAAAAAACAATGCAAGAAAAAAAAATGTAGACATGTTTAACGAGTAAAATGTTGACTTGTAATTTATTTTAAACACATTTTAATGCAATTAAAGTGAGTTGCAAATTTTTACGTGTTTTTTATTTCAAAGTTAAAAAATCGTGTTTTTTTGCCATTCAAAGTGTTATTTGCATTTTATTTTTTCTTTGGTTGTTTTCAAATGTATTGCGTTCGTTTATTATTCACATAGTAATAAATCTGTGCATGGTTTTTTGAAATTGTAACCTTCGTAGAAGGTATTTAGTTTTAACTAAAGTAATATGACTGAAAAGTGAAAATGGAAAAAAAATAAAATGTTTTTTTTCTTAAATACCTTTTAGATTCATCCAGTTCCACGTACATGTTTATTTCTTTTAACATGTAAAGTATGAATAAAAATTGTTTTATAATATTGAATGTGCATAGTACCTTTTCAAATAATAGTTATTACAATGCTAGAAAAGTTAAAATTTCGACTTAGCCACCCAGAAAACACAGTCCATAGATAGGTATTTCATAAGTGTATCTAAAACACGTTTCATATATTTTCAATAAATATAAAAGGAAAAATTTAAAAATTTTCCACCGAAGGTGTTTTGTCTCTTAAATTATTTTGGATTCTTTTTAACATGCATTTTTGCTCACCATCAAATATTTTGGAGCTTAGTCAATGCACCATTAAGAAAGCCTCTATTCATGAAATTTACAATAACCAAATGTTTAGAGGAAATAAAAGCGAAACTTCTTTGAAAAAGATTTAAATACTTTCCGATGGCATTATACTTTCCGATGTTTCAAGTACCGCAGAATGCAAACAATCCCCACGTTTTTACTTTCTCTGTATGTATAGTATAAAGTATAGGGAAAGTATTGTGACGGGTCCGAAAATTCGAATCCGAGTTTTCGACGGAGGAGCACATTTCAAGCATCCATCCACTCGAATCGATCGTTTTTGAGGGATGGCTGTGTGTGCGTCAATCTGTGAAGACTAACTATATCTCACGAACGTATGGAACATTTCGAATAAAATTGGGTACGAAAATGACAATCGGTGAGTATTGAAAGCCTGTTGATTTTAAACGGAAGTCAAATGTTAGAAAGACCCCCCCCCCCCCCTCCCCCAAATTTTCGAATGAAATTTTGAAAAATTCATGAAAAAAATTTATTATATAATTTGTCATTAGAAAACGACTGATAACAGATTTTAGAACTCTAGCGAATTATTGTCCTTTCTTCATATAAATTTATTAAAAAAAGTCACAAAAAGAAGTATTAACTATTGTGTAATATTATGCAATACATATGTTGGCATCATTTTCGGAGTTCTCGTTTGTGCCATTCAAGAGAAGATATTTTGCGTCATTTTGATGTCTGATCATTCGCCAGTAGCCATTTTCCATATGAAAGAAATATTCTTCTTTCCGTTTGTCTGTAACGTCTGACGATCCATTGGGCGAACTTGGCGTCTCATGTAGCAAAATATCGTCAACTTATAAATATTTTGACCCAATTTGACAAAAATGATCACAAAAAATTGCAAAAACTACTCTAAGTTAACTAAAACAACGCCCAATGGATAAATTATTAAAATAATTTAATATATGGTCTCCATCGCGTATGCTGCTAATGGTCCATTTAGAGTTGCGTAAAATAGAAGTTAAATAGTTTTCCAGGCTGTCCTCGTGTACAATTCAACATTAAAAACATTGTGCCGTTGATCTTATGTATTATGTTTTCACTGTGACAGAAATCGTTTCATTGAATTACATAGGGAAAGTCATGGGATGACCAGATTTCCTCAAAGAAAGAATGAAATGCATATAAACGGGTGGATCGGATTTTTGAAGGGAAAAAAAACCCGGCTCTGTGATGGAATAATCAACGAGCGCAACTCTTAAGGCAGGGATTCTAGAGTTTTCTGGTATAAGTATTTACTTCGCATCTAATAAAAGCATTGGGCATTATTTTAGCGCCGAACAAGTTGACAAAATTTGAAGTAAAATTTGAGATTAACCGAAATCTCAAAATCAAACCTATTTAATTTCATTATTCTGTGATTTATTTCATTTTCTCCGTGCTATTTGACAGCGAGAAAAATACTCATTCAATAAGGTGCAGTGGCACTACGGCAGTTGAATGGGATATTGTGTATGGATGTATAAACCTGGAAATATTAATAAAATTCTGATGTGGGCAGCACATGACTTTCGCGGCAGACTCAAATTCATTTTCTCTTTATTTATTTAATAATTCAGTAAATTGAGTTGAATGGCACAAAATAACACCGAATTGGCACCTTTAATTCAATTTTTGATTTTATTTGATAACTTTTTTTCAAAAGCGGCGTAGTAAAAAAGCGAAAAAACTAAAATATTTCGCGAACGGTTAGTTCTTGAGTAATGGGATGTATCTTATTCTTTTTCTCGTTAAAAATTACGTATAAAACAAGCATTTAATGGATACATTTGAGCATATGTAGTTTTTATTTTAGATCTTGTCGAATTTTTGCGGGCCATTTCGTAAAAAAGATTCTTATTTTCTAAATCGTACCAAAATTTAGTCAGCACCATGATATTCCTCCCACAGGTGATTTATCTACTAAAGTTTGTGAAATTTGGTTTAGCTAGTGTGGATATAAATAATTTTTGCAGCACATTTCGCAAAAAAAGGCGCGTTTTTTTATCCCGAATCGTACCCAAAACTAATCAGCACACACAAGTGACTTGACGACCCAATTTTATGAAATTGGCTCCATCCGTTTTTGAGTTAGAGTGGATACATACATTGCCCACACAGACACACACACAGACGTGAAGCTAAAAATATTTCTTTCGTATTCTAGAGGTCCCAAAACGTGTCGAAACCTCCAGTTGAGATTTTCGGCATGACTCCAATACTTTCCCTATACATTATCATGTATTGCAAGGAAAGTAAAAAGACATGTATATCGAAAAATGGAGGCAAATTGGGTTTTATATAACAAACCCCTTTTTGTGCGTTCATAGACCTTATTTTGAAAAACTGTATATTAAAAACTGTATTTTAAACTGTATTTTGAAAGTGGCCACCGGGAGTGAAATGCTCCTGTCAGACATTCAGTAGTTTTTCAACTGCAAGCTTTACCTAATGGATTCATTTATGCTTTCAAACGTTCCATTAAATTCCGTAACAGTCCCCTCGGTTTTTAATGAGAAGAAAATTCAAAGAGTAAAATATGGAATGTAACCTACCAATATATTTACAAAATCACAATACTTTTAGACTTTTGTTTACATTTTTGTCTTATTCACCATCTTAAAAATTCTGAAAATAAAAATTTTCTAATTGAAGTCGTCTTAAAGATCAATATTCATTCAGTTTGATTGAAGTATGTCGACCTTGATATAAATAAAATATAGATTAAAAATGTCCATTCGTTAGACAACGCACACATTGACAGACAGACCGACGCATCAGAATAGTTCTGTTAAGGGGATTCCTTAAAAGAAATGTAAACGTACAAAATGTGCCTAGGAATCTACAAAACATTTACACTAGGGCTCCATTTCTAGGTTCTAAATGCAAATGAACCTAAGAAATGTCGCAAAGATCATCTTGCTGCCGCCTTGAAACCGTTTTAATCCATCCCATCGAGTTTCGCCCTTTTTCTCCAGACTCATTTTGTGTCTATACTCGGGGCAGTTTGTTTCTGAAACTTGAGTATACTGTACTTTGTTAATGATCGGTAGGTGAATTGGAGAGACTGTACGATGGTGAAAGGGGTGCGCCTCTGCGAGACTTTCGCTCTGCTCCTGACAGGTGCCGTTCCTCTGGAGGGATCGATATCAGTCTCTTCGCATCCGTCTGATTCATATTGAATGCGTTTTAATGAAAGTGTAATGCACGAGGACGATTCTTTCCTCGCGTGGACAGCTAAAAGAAATCAGGGTGATGGTCATTGTAACGTGTGCCACTTTTCTTGATAGACATGCTTTTTGCTGTAGATTGACTATAAATCAACCGGGATGCATATTACCATTTTTATTGAATATCACGCTCGGTTAACGTGATAACAAATTTTTTACTTTAAACGACGTAGCTTAAGTAGGGTGATCTTCCCTTAGTTACAAGTCGAGTTTTCGCAGTAAACACATGCATCGGGTGGCTAAATACCGAAAGGCTTTTGTCGGTTCGTGAGTATCAAATTATGGGCTCTTCGTAAACTCGAAAACCACTGAAACGATTTGGACCCAGTTTGGGCCACAAACTCAAAAGTGAAAATTTAGGAAGACATAAATGATCAAACTTCCTAACGTATACCACATTATCATGGACTTTTGTTGTCCAGGGGTCGTTCACGCTTTACATATATTCACATAAATCGTTTATGAAAATTTTAAGTTTTAATTTCAGCAGTTTGTCTTTGAAACTTTTGAAGACAGGCAGGGGATTCTGGCTAAAAGTTATTTCAACCCTTAAATAAGGTAAAAAATGGATAATTGTGAGTTTTAGGGTCTGCCAGCTGTTTTCCTAACAAAATATAGGGATAATAAGTGTGTATTTTAATTTTTGAAATCTGTTGGTAATCGGTTGCTGTCGCTGTAAATCGTAAAGATATCAATCGTAATCATCCATTTTGAAGTCTGGGAAGATTGAACAGTGCCATCATTTCAACTCTAGTTATGTAGTCAAAAACTGTGAATCGACGTAATACAAATTGAAACGTAATATAAACGACGTCATACAAACGTGAATCCACGCAATACAAACTGTGAATCGACGTAATATAATGCGTCGGTTCACAGTTTCAATACAAACTGTGAATCGAAAATCAGTAACTTAACTGCATAGTTTTATAGAAGTATTTGCATAACATACATTGGAATAAGTAGTAAAAGTTTTTGTACTATTTGCGAATGAAATTGATTTGCAAATGTTTTCTTATTTCCCAATGAAAATTTTAATCTATGATATAACTGTACAAATGGTATCGCATTGCTTTGTTTTTCAGCAACTGTTGTCTGTGATAACCTCTCAATTTCGAAACTCCTCCAATTCAAAACTTGCTTAATGATATACTATATGAATGATATACTATATATATTATGAATTTTTAATTTAAATGATGTATATTTATAATTACTTATGCTGCCATATACTTAAGACTCATCTCCCCCCCCCCCCCATCTAATTCAAAGCCTGTGTAGTGATATATACGATCTACAGAGGCTTTTTACACATTTTTGAAACAAACAGCAATATAATTAAGATTTAAGATAATATATATTTCTTAAATATTCTATCTGATGACCCTTTTTATGGACTGTCATTCCACATTTAGATTAGCAAGATAAGAGCTTTTCTTAAAGTCATGAATGGCACCCCCCCCCCCCATTTTTTCAGATTTTCCTAGCTAATTCATTGATTTAGGTCTGCATTTAGTAAGTCCTCATTTTAGCTGTAAAATCAAACACACTAACCAATGGGTGACACATTAGGGGACTGGAGACATATGAGCAGAGGTGTAGCATTTATACATGTATCTTTTGTCATTTTTTCAAGAAATTGAGTGGTAGCTTTTGATGTGTGACTGGTTGATTTATCCCGATGAAGTTCTACTCTGTTAAGATGCCTTGGATCCAGGAATGGTATTTTGTCTTTCAATAAAGGAGTTAAAGCAATATTGAGGTCATATGTTGAATTTATTTTGATATTTTTTTGACTTATCTTAACTTTAATTTTCGAAAAGCCAACAATAATGACTCCTTGACTGAAACTTTCTGTTGAATCTTAAAACAAACATTTTAGGTAATTTTATCCTCATTTGTGACAGTCGATCGATCTTGTTATGTTGCTCATTTAAATACATCCATGATTTATCCATGGTCGCAGTCTATTTCCGTCTGTCATTGGCTCATGATTTTCACAGAGAATTCTACAACTTGCTCTGCGCTCAACCACATGTCTAGGTAAAAAGCTGTGAACATTGTACTTTTTAGTTTTTTAACATTTGAAGCGTTATCCATTATCTTGTGTACAGTCGCTACACAGGTATTTAAGGACCCTGAAATTCTTTGACTCAGTGGAATTTCTTTGAAGACAAAAATCTATTTTTGATGTAATCGTAAATGTGTGTGCCTTCTTTGTGTAATCATTCACTGTTCTTTTTCTGATTAAATGAGATAGTTATCCTTTTTCCTCTTAATTATTGATAATATTGCTTTATTATAAATGATTCCATCGTTTTAAAAGCATTTTTAATGGCACAATAAGGGTATTTCTTTTCAGAAAGAGCAAATACTTCAATCCAAAGTTTTGCGTGTGCGATTTTTAAATAGAAAACATTTAAGTACAGCAAACGATAATTTAGAGTTTATGAAATGAGCTGTTGCCAAAAAGTGTTTTTGAATTTAAAGTTTCGTTATTTAAATCGTTCTAAAAATGTGTAAATAGCCTCATGTAATACATTTTGAATGTTTAATGCAAATTGACAAATTATATATACCCCTCGTCACCTAATAGGACGCACAGAGATTTGGCATGAAATGAAAAATGCAGATAATGTAACTAGTGAAAATGAATGTTTAGAGATTCTTTTCCAATACTCTTTAGACATAATGAAACTTAATACGGATATTAGATTAAAAAAAAGTAAAAATCCCAAAAAGAGCATCTCTATGACTATTGACATTCTCAAGGGCTAAAAATGGCACAGAAATATTAAATAGAGCGGCGTTTTCGTCTGAATACTGTAAATACGGATGCAGAAATTATGCAGATGGCCCGACGCAGTGAAATGAAATTGAATAAAAAAATAAGAAATGATCCAATACATTGAAAATAAATTTAAAATATGAAAGCACGTCAGATAATGTAATGAAAATCATTGAAATGGAAGTTAATTTACGAGCTCCATCATTAAATTCCCAAATCACACACAGAGTACAATCGTTCCGAACAGTCAAGTGATCCACACAATGGACGTTGTTACATTCTGAGTATGCGTCAAGGAAGTAAATAAATGATAAGATATTGTTTGTTTAATGGTTCTAAATGGATAAAGGGTGATGATACCTTAAATTTAGAATTATTGAAAAGCTCAAAAATTTAAAATATGATTATATTTTATAAAATCAAAATAAAATCGGATCGTTCACTTTCATTTCAATTTTCGTTTTCATTGGGCAACTGGACTATATTCAATGACGATGTAGCAAAAATACCGTAAAATTAAAATATCTGGGACGGTTAGGCCTGGTGTGATGGGCTTGATCTTATTCTTTCCTCGTTAAAAATGATGTATAAAAAACATTTAATGGATTCATTGGGGCATACTTTTATTTTAGATTTTGATTATTTTTGCGGGTCACTTCGCAAAGAGAGGCAGTAAATTAATAATAGGCAATCTAAATTAATATTACCCAATTAGTTTCGGATTGAATCCGGATTAAAAATGTGAAATACATTGAACCCTATGGGACCTAATTTTTCAAACATTTTTTAATCGATGTTGAAATTGTTTTGAAAATTTTAGGAAATATTCAAATTATCACAGAATAGATATAAACAAAATTTCAGCAAAATAGATTCTGTAGTTTTTTAAGTAAAATTTAAATTAATTCTGACACCCATATAATATATCACGTGACCCACTTCAAACTAAAATAGGGCATCCATCTTTTTTCCCAGTGTCAAAATCGTGATTTTAAAAACTCTTAAATTTATATTCAGTGTTGCATCTGTCTTAAAACCGCTTTATTTGTGTGTATTTTCTGTGCATTTATATTGAGCCAATGCAATTACAATATGTGAACTTAAATGATCATCAAACTTTGATTATTTCTACAACGAAGCCTTATTTTAACGTGTGCAGCATGTAAACAAATCAAGTTGTCAGATGAGTTGATTAAGAATTTCTGAATTTTTTTAACGCAAAATTTATTAGCTCTGGAGCCTAGAATATAGGTGATATGAATGAAATATTCATTGCTTTTACATAGAGAAACAGACGATTTTATAGCATTGCCTTTCACATTGAGAAACAGACGATTTTATAGCATTGCCTTTCTCGATGAAGTTTTTAGCATGGAGTTTAAAAATACTTTAACCGCCATGTTTTTAAGTAAAATAAATTATTGTAGAACTGCGATAATTTAAAAATATATCAGCTGAAAGTAGTTCATTTTATATATGTTTAAATAAAATTGCATTGCAGTTGGAAAATATTTCACAATCAATGCTTTATGCATTGATCTTTCTTGTATGTTGAGGTTGGTTTTAAAGTCCGATTTTATAATGGATACTAACAAGGTGCTGTGGATAATAATTATTAACTGTTTTTATTAATTTGAGTAATTATTCTTCATAATAACAAGTAGAGTTAAACTTTTTAACACGTTTTGATTGATTTTTAATAATATTTTCATAAACTGGTTTAGAAAGATTAAATATATAACGTGGATATTTGTGTGAACTTTAAAAGGGTAGGAAGTAATTTTGTCAAAAATTTTATAAATTGTAGTACTTGATTCTTGAATGTTGAAACTATCATCTGTATGCAAGGTATGGGGAAAGCATTTTCAAACCATTGAAGGTCTTTAGGATAAAATTTTAATGTTAACAAAGACATTTTTCTTTCATATGAATAACATCTATGTTTGAGGGGTTTCTGGGATTAAATCGGAGTGTTACGAAACGTAAAAAACACTTTGCTTGCTTATACATCCAAAACCAATAGATAAAGCGTTAACAAGAACGATCAATCATGCGTAAAGCATTGATTATGAAACACTTTCTAACTGATATGCAATTTTATTTAAGCATCTCTGAAATGCGATATATTTAGCGCTATTATATTTTAAATTATTACAGTGATATTACAATAATTTATTATATTTGAAATCTTTAAACTTCATCGAAAAAAAAATGAACTTGATTCAAATGATGTCATCGAAATATAAATTGTTTGGCTCTCTGAATATTTCATTGATACACTTTTATTCCAGATTCCAGAGATAAATAATTTTATGTGCAAAAAATTCAGCAATTCTTATACAATGCATCTTACAATCACTTATTTACATTCTGCATCCATTCAAATTAGGCGTCATTATAGAAATAATAAAAGTTGGATGATCATTTAAACTCAAAAATATTATGCTTGCGTTGGCGCAAAATATAGATACGCAGAAAATACGAAAAACTTAAGCGGTTTTAGGACGAATTCAATACTAAATATAAATTTAAAAGAACTTTAAAAATCAAGATTTTTACATTGGGAGAAAAAGATGGATGCCCTATTTAATTTTGAAGTGGGTCTCGCGATCTCTTCATATAATATGGGTGGCATTATTGATTTAATTTTTATTTAAAAAGCTAGTGAACCTATTTTGCTGAAACTTTTTTTATTGTGGGATAATTTGAATATTCTAAAATTTTCGAAGCAATTTGTGAATTTCAACGCTACTTAAAAATGTTTGGAAAATGAGGTCATAGGGTTCAATGTATTTCATTTTTTTTAACCCGGGTTCAATCCGAAACTAATTGGGTGATATTATTCATTTACATTCCCATATGACCCATAGACCGTCTCAGCAACATATTAAAATTTCATCTTATAGTCATTTTTACGGCAGTTATCGTGCGAACGGACAAACAGAACGAAGAAAGTCATAAACACTTTTCAACTATGTTGGAAAGTGTTAAAAATAGAAAAATGTTTCTTTTTTTGTCGAAAACGAATCCACATTATGCAAGTTATATCAAAATTTGGATATTTTGAAATTTTTATTTCGAAAGAAAATGCATTTGTCCGAGCAAGTGTTTTTTCATATTTCTTACTTTCAGTCGAAATATCCAAAGTGTAAACTAGGATATATATATATATATATATAGTAAACGACAAAAGTATGTGTTAGGAAACTGTCTAAATCTATATTTATTTTTAAGTCTGTTGCCATTTTCGAGTCATCGTCTTATAAAATGGAAGAAGACTGAACATCTTCCGTTGAAGTTTGTAATGCTTACATCTCAAAAACTAAAAGTGCTCTAGCTATGAGCAATAAACAAGAATGGGTATCTCTTTGAAAGACCTACAAGTGTGTAGAATTGAATTTTTGATCGATGTATTACATTGATTTAGTGCATGGGTTATATTTTCCAATATTTTAGGATTTTAATGGGTAGGATAGCTGCTATATGTAGAATGTCACGATTATTTAAGTTCAATCCGTTGACATACTTCTTGGTGAAACATGCATGCATGCACACGAGATATTTCATTTTGTTTAAATAAAAAATTAGGAGATTAAATGAACTTAGGCATTCTAAAGATGTTCAATGATGGGAGAGATTTGAACAGAATAGATGAAAATATACGTATTTATGTGCCGCCAGGCAAGTTTATAGATTGATTTGAATGTAAAATCTTGTCAGATATGTTATATAAGTTTAATGTATATACCGTAAAACAAGTTGGTTTTTTTTTTCGTCTGGACCATTAATTTGATATTTTAATGGTCCAGACGAAATCTCAACGATAAAAAAAATTGAATAAACTTTACTAGTATGAGTTTTACCGGAGTTTTATTTTACGAAATGTTATTCACGCAAAACCATTTCGGTTCCATCGGACTGGAGCCGATTTTTTTATTATTTTCAAGAACGGCATGAAATGAAATCTTGCTTCACATAAGTACGTGAAACAAAAAAGCAATTAAAAATACAATGGCTCTTTCTGAAATGCCTTTAATTTCTTCTTTTTTTTTTGTAATCTAGAAGCCTGCACTTCACGCTAGTGAGTCAAAATGGAGGCAACCGTATGTAGTATGTGATAACTACATACATTGAGATTAAATGTTATTGAGAAAAAAAACCACTCAATTTGGATGGTAAAAATATTATACCATAGTATGGTAAATATTTTACACTGGATCTTTCTTATGGTAATTCTGAGTCTTTTCAGACGATAAACAGTCAATCTCACGAGGCTCATTCGTCTTTACAATGATATCAATATTTTACGAATGGAACGTTTTCATATCCTATTCTATATTGTGGATTCGATGCAGAATTCGTTCGATTCGAGTTTCCCGTTTATGGATTTCGAGAAGAATTTCGTGCAATCCATTTAACATATCTTCTCGAAATTCCAGAGGTGCTGCTAGTGTTTCTATTCTTGTACTACTGTAGAGGAAAAGCATTATGTTCTCGAAAATATTCGAATTCGAGATGTTGACGGATCAGCGCACTCTAAGGCAACTTGACCTCATTTCGAACACTTTTGGGGAGATATGTTTGTGTGTATGTAGACACGGAAACTCAAGATCGAAATCACTTCCGCTCACCCGTTTTATAGATACATTATGCAAAAAAAAAAAAAAAAAATGGCATTCTATGATATTTTCATGATTTGAACTTCGAATTTCAAGATTATCATCGAATAATTTTCCATTGAACAATAATTCTTGAAACAATGATGGTAGTATACAATACGATGATTACTTTCCCTATATAGATTAATGTACACTGTTGGCCATCCAAGATGCAACACCATGAAAGACAAGAGATATCAAAGCCAAATTTATTGGACAAAGAACATAAAGTACAAGGATGAATTCATTGAAATACAGCCCCGTTCGACTTGCGGAACACGAAGAAATCAGTATTTTGTGCAGCCGCCATGGCTGACAATAACTGCTACTACACGCCTCGGCATTGAAAGAAAGAGACTTTGGATGTGTTCTTGGGGTATGTCAGTCCATACTGCTTCCACACGTTGCCAAACTTCATCTATCGTAGCAGCTGGTGGTGTTTACGGGGCCAGTCGTTTGCCAATCACCGACCAGACGTGTTCAATGGGCGACAGATCTGGAGAACGGGCGGAACTTGGTGGGCACTGAAGAAATGCTGAACGATATGTGCCACGTGTGATCTCGCATTGTCCTGTTGAAACTTGGCCGCAGGCAAGCCTTGAAGGTAAGGTAAGACAACAGGCTCCAAAACTTCAGAAATGTAGCGGTGTCTGTTGAGTGTATCGGCAATGCGTATTAGGGGGGTGCGGGAGTAAAATCCAATGCCACCCCAAACCATAACGCCAGGTGAAGGACCGATATGGCGATGCAAGAGTTATGGCGCTACTGGTGCACATGATTTGCATATGAGCTAAAATTCTAATCATTTGTATTTCCTATCGAGGTCTACGTATGGTGCAAATTTCATGCTTATTGGATGCTTCCTTCATGGTGTTGCATTTTGGATGGCCAACAAACAGTATATATTAAATGTATCGTGATGGGATCGATAATTCGAATGCGAGTTTTCAGCACGTGTTAAGTCTCTCCTGACTCAAATTAATCATTTTTGCAGTGATGTGCGTGTCCATGAGTCACGAATGAAATAGGATATAAAATTTACTATCACTCAATACTGGAAGCATTTTAAACTTAATCGAATGCTCAGAATTTTCAAATTCAATTCTCCAATTTTTGAGTGAAATTTTAAAAACATCCAAACTTTTAACAATGCTTCGTAAATAACCATTTCTTATGTAAGTTTTCATTAGAAAGCGATTGATATAAATTTTAGAACGCTCATATCGACCTTTCATGAGATATTGTACTTTTTTAAATTCATCAAAACTTCACAAAAATGAAAGTAACTATTGGTTAAAGTAACTATAGGTTCATGTAATAGTATGCGTAATAGGTACGTGTAATATTATTCAATAAATGTGTTAACATCATTCTTCATTCCATTCACGGGAGAGAATACGTTGGGATACATTATTCTTCTTTTCAGTGCAATACATTAATGTACAGGGAAAGTATTGGAATCGCAACAGTATTGGAATCCCAAGTTTTCGACAGATCTACACGTTTTGGGACCTCTTGAACACAAAGAAATTATTTTTAGAATAATATCTGTGTTTGTATGTATCCATTTTAACTGAATAAGCAATTGACCAAATGTCTCAAAATTTGGTAAGTCACTTGTGGATTACCTTGGTGCTGATTCGATTTGGGTACGAACTGGTCCTCAAAAGTCGTCCAAATCTAAAATAAAAAACCATGCCTGCTCAAATGTATCCATTAAATGTTTGTCTTGTACGTCATTTTTGACGATGAAAAGAATAAGATCCACTCCATTACTTGAGTCGTTCTCTAGATATTAAGTTTTTTTGCATTTTTGGTAGACAGACTTTGAAAATAAGTCCAGTCATCCAATGAAAACGAAAACTGAATTAAAAGCGCACATTCAGTGTCATTTAAAATAATGATGGCTGTTATTTTGAGCCATTAAACTGAATTTAATGAATTGTTGAAGAAATAGAGAACGTGAAGATAAGTCTGCAGGGAAAGTCATGTGCTGCACACATCCGTTTTTTACTTTCCCTATACCTTATTATGTAATGCAGGGAAAGTACTGAAATCGTGTCAAAAATCTCAACCGGAGTTTTCGACGGATCTACACGCTTTGGAACACGAAAAATCTATTTTTAGCGTGACGCCTGTCTGTGCGTGCAATGCATGCATCCACTCTAGCTCAAAAATGAACGATTCTAGTTCCATAAAATATTATAGGTGAGTCACTTATGGATGACGCTGATGCTGATTAAATTTTGGTGCGATTCGGGACGAAGGAACCCGCCTTTTTTTGCAAAATGGCCCGCGAAAGTTGCATTTATCCGCCCTAGCTAAACAACTCATTGGCTAAATTTCATGTTTGAAAAAAAAAAGTTTGATAGCTAATAAGACCAATCCCGTTACTCTAGGATTAGCCGTTCTCTAGATATTTTAGCTGTTTCGCATTTTCGCAACTCTATCTTTTGAAAATACGCCCAGTCGCCCAATGAAAACGAACAGTGCATTTAAAGTGCCCATTCAGTGTCATTTCAAATAATACTTGTTATTTTGTTCCATTAAACTCAATTTAATGAATTGTTATAGAAATTGAGGAAATGAAGTTGAGTCTGTAGAGAAAGTCATGTGCTGATCACATTGAAAGAAGTCTGTCATTGTTACAGGGAGTACGCTGCCCTCATCCGATTTTTTAAAATGATGTCAAGTTCACCACTTCTTAGTCACTTGTTACTTCCAAATTCTCCGCTTTTGTTAAATATATGGAAGACTAACTTATGTACAGAATTTGAAAAAGATGCAGCGTTTTCTCCGATTCTTCAAATGTGTAACAAAACGGAATACGGATGTATGAGAGAATCCGGATATTATTTAGGAAACTATTCCATTATCAACACGAATCTCATTTCTAAATTTAAAATAAAATGTCCTTCAGCGTATAACTACTTTAGAATCTTTGTTGACCCGACTGTACAATTTTACCAATTGTTTTCAGCGATTCGCAGTTTTTCTTGAATAAGATGCAGAAATCAATCTGTCAACACCATGTACCATTTTGTTAATAAAATAATCTTAATGAACTATTTATTAGACCAGAAAGTAGATTTTCAACACGAATAAAGCCTCAAGGAAAATGTTCGACATCCGATTCAGATTTCCGTAGTGGGACATGCCATTCTGAGCAACCCAGCGGGTATGGGCCATGGTAGAACTTGAAATCCTGCCCCTTACAAGATTCTGACCTGGGATTCCCTGCAACCCATTTTCATTTTTACAATTCTCCAACCACTCGTAATTTTTGCAATATGTATATTTCAATTGAAACATTCTCAATTTTGAGCTTAAAAATGTGCGTAACACATCCATAAAAATAGGATGTGGGCAGCACATGACTTTCCCTGCAGACGCATATTTACGTTCTCTTTATTTCTTCAATAATTCCTTAAATTGAGATGAATGGCTCAGAATAACATCCATCATTATTTTAAACGACACTGATTTTTCACTTTTAATTCACTTTTCGTTTTCATTGAACAACTGGACTTATTTTCAAATGTGGTGTAGCGAAAATACAAAAATATCTCGAGAACGGCTAGTCTTAGTGTAATGAGGTTGATCTTATTATTTTCATCTTTAAGCATTACGTATAAAACAAGCAATTAATGGATATATCTGAGCATACATCGTTTATTTTAGATTTGGACGATTTTTGAGGACCATTTTGCAAAAAGGGAGCGCTCTTTTTATCCCAAAACTAATCAGCCCAGGGTCGATTACGAGCGATTTACCTACCCAATTTTGTAAAATTGGATCTATTAGTTTTTCAGCTGAAGTGGATACAGGCCATTTTTGCGGGCCATTTCGAGAGAAAAGGAGAGTTCTTTTATCCTGAATCGTACCCAAAACTAATTAGCACCAGGGGCATACCCAAGTGTCTTACCTACCCAATTTTAAGAAATTGGGTCCATTTGTTTTTGAGTTAGAGTGCATACATACATTGCACAGACAGACGCGCACACACACACACACATACGTCACGCTAAAAATAGTTTTTTCGTATTCCAGAGGTCTCAAAACGTGTCGATCCGTCGAAAACTCGAGTTGCGATTTTCGACACGATTCCAATCATTTTTCCTATGCATTACCATGTATTGCAATGAAAGTAAAAAAAAAAAGGTAGGCAAAGTTTTCTCTAAATTCTTAAGTTAAAAAAAATGCTTGGGTTTCTAACCCTTCTCTTCAATCTCTAACACAGTTATGCATTGAAATTGGCTTGTTCATTAAAAAAATGAACAGGAGAGTGGCTCCACTCGATTTTCTCTTGCCACACTCTATTTTTAAGTAGTTAGTGTAGCGCTTCATTTCAAAAGGCTTCAAAAAATCGATCGATTGATATCAAGTTTGGCAACGTGCTTTCTCTGGGGTCATCCATCCACCCCCGAGGAGAGCTAATGATGTCTTGAACACAGCAATTGTATCGCGGCTGTTTGTCACTACAATGATTGAAACTTAAGTTTTATGATCATTAAGCCATCCATAACTCCTTTTATGCATCACTATGTCAAATTTCTGCAACATTATGTCACGCATATTCTTACACACACGCATACATCACTTCAAAAGCGTTTGATTCGAGTGCAGGAATTCTTGTAACGTATTCTTCCGTTAAAACATCTCATTCGAATGTCCTACTTTTTCTATACATTATGCTGTGTATATAGGAAAAGTAAAAGTAGTTGAGAAAATAATCTCACGGAAGTTATTTTTTCCTTCTCTCGGGCCGTCTATGCAGCTTTCTGAATTTCGCGGTACGAATATTCCATCCCTGTGTATGGATGCACATAAACATGACTCCAGTCACCCACCATCCAGAAAGCAGTGTCTTCGAAACGACGGATCGGGGTCACGCGAATCCCATTGACGAACGAAAAATCCGATCAAACTTTGTTAGAGAAAATTTTATGCCCTAACAACTGTAGATAATCTCATTAGAGCTAGGCGCGTTTCTTTCGCCGAAGAGAGAGAGAGAATTGAAAATAAAATATTTTCAAACTTATTGAGCGCGACTTTCCTCGCCCGTTCAACAATTGCAATCGATAAAAGAGGCTTTCATTCCGAAATTCGAAGTTTTAAATTTTGAAGGAAGGGGAGTATTCGATGATCGGAAGTTTAGATGAGAAAACGTGAATAATTCTCCTTTGAAGTAAATAAAAGTAATTTCGATAACATTGGACCCAAGTTGCTGTTTTGTGTTCCAGCAGGATTAATCCAATTTCAGTATAGAAGAATAAAAACATATCGCCGAATTCGAGGGGGGAATAATTCGAAGATTAAATTCGGAGAATGAGATTTTTACATCTAATATATGAAAGAGGGAATTCGAAACAAAATATCGTCCGAATAAAGCAGCCGATCTCGTTCGTTTTGCAGTCTCGTCATTTGGAAAGTCACCCGTTAAAGTTCCTATGGATTAACAACGTGGTTCAGCAAGAAGTGGCCATGAGCTGCAGTGGCACCAGCAAGAGAACTTTCAGTGTGGAATCGTTCTGCGGACCTCCTTGGAGACAGACGCATTCAATCCTAACATGCATGGTTATTGTGGCCTTACATTTCGCGCTGGTACAGCCTGAGCTCAATCTTTACGAAATTGGATGTCGGCTGCGTGGTAGAGTTAAATTCAACAGTCTCCATAGTCATTCGCAAAATAGGGGCGCGTCGCAAGTTCTCTTGGCCATTGTAGATATCGCCAACTCTCTGACATTTCGAAATAAAATCATGTGGATAACACTTGACTTTTCTTATATGCAATAACTTTACATCTTTAAAAATAATGTATAAAATTCTGACTTTTTGCTGATTGTTTCAACATTTTATTCGAAAATTTGGGGGTCTTCCGAACATTTGATTACGTTTAAAATCAATAAGCTTTCAGTATTTACAGATTTTAATGTTTGTATCCTATTCCTTTCGAAGTACTCTATCCGTTCGTGAGATATTGTGTCCACGAACACTCACACATTCTTACACGTTCACACACACACACACACACGTACGCACACATTCTTACGTACACACGCACGCACACACATGCATTCTTACGCACAAACACACATTCTTACGCACACATACATTCTTACGCACACAGATTTTTACTCGCGCACACACACATGCATTCTTACACACACAAACATACATTCTTACGCGCACATACATACTTACGTACACACACATACTTACGTACACACACATACTTACGTACACACACACATACTTACGCACACATACACATTCTTATGCACGTACGCACATGCATTCTTATGCACGCACATACACTCATGCATTTTTATACACGCACATGCACATATGCATTCTTATGCATGCACACACACACACACACACGTACACACACATACTTACGCACACACATACATTCTTATGCACGTACGCACACATGCATTCTCACGCGCACACACACATGCATTCTCACGCGCCCCACACACATTCTTACGCGTACATATACATTCTTATGCACACACACATACTTACACACACACACACACACATTCTTACGCACACACCATACTTACGTACACACCATACTTACGTACACACCATACTTACGTACACACACATACACAGACACACACATACTTACACACACATACTTACATACACATACTTACACACAGTCACTTGCGCGCGCACACACACACACAGACAATTACGCGCGCGCTCACACACACTCGCTCTCTCTCTCGCGCGTACACACACACATATCACCTCCAAAACGATTGATTCGACTACAGGAATGCTTGAAACGTGCTCGTTCGTCAAAACTTCGAATTCGATGCCGTCCCAATACTTTCTTTATATATTGCACCGGTTCATAGATGATATAGACCGCTCTGACACTGTTAACATCGATTCGTAAGTGATGAGTTTGCAGATTGCCCCATCCAAATAAAGTCACAGAACTAGAATTTAACGCTGGAATCACTGCCACACAGCTGTATTTTGGAAACTTGGTATTCCTTCCCATTGTTTTATTGCAGCTAAAAGATTCAATAAAATAGACTCTTTACAGTTGACCAGAAATACGGTTTCATATGTTAAAGTGCTTGTATCTTATACAGACACTTGGTGGGTTTTTTTTTTTCAGCGGAGGTCTGTTTGGACGGTCAGGGTTGGAACGAGAACTGGATCTAAACGTGCAGCCTTTTAAACCAGCAAAAAGCCTTTGGACTTGCGCTTATGAAGTATGCGAGCTGTGAAACATATCATAGTAAAACATAATTAAACACACAAACTGTGAAATGAGACGTCTCAAATGCTAATTTCAATATTTGAGAATCCTAATACAAAGG
Organism: Amaurobius ferox; assembly: GCA_951213105.1. Taxonomy (NCBI): domain Eukaryota; kingdom Metazoa; phylum Arthropoda; class Arachnida; order Araneae; family Amaurobiidae; genus Amaurobius; species Amaurobius ferox. Next base: position 141,284,203 of record OX578148.1, on the reverse strand, counting down.
GTTAAATAGGCGTTGGGTATTTTAATATCAAATAAAAGCCATTGAAATACAGGAAAACAATGACATCCAGGTAACCCATTCCAATCGCAAAAACGTATTGAATAGACGGGATTTAATATTCAATCCCAATGCATGAAATAACACACAATATAATGAAGTGTTTAAAATGGGCTGTTTGTTATTTGTAGGGAATGTAGTGAGCCTGCGCGGTTTATAAACGGGCGTTTCAACGGGTTACTGGTCGTTTTAATCATTGGTATTGTGCACATTTCTGCACATTTGCGTTTAATTTTACGTATGTGTGCGACCTTTCATCTTCCTATTGGGGTTTTCGTGCAAAAGGGATCCCAACATTCAGACCCAGGTTTGTTTTATTTTGTTCGAAATAAAGAATAATTATGGCGTGTTTCGAAATGCATTTATAAAGACATACAGAATCACCAAATTACTTGTATGTGGAACACCTAGAAGAGTTTGTGGCGATTAAGCGTGCCATGTCCCGAGTCAGAACCGAACTCGAGACCTTGTGCTCACAAGACCGACATTATCATAGAGCAAAAGCTAGCTTCGGCTCCGTTCTCATAATTCGGGGAACAGGTTCCAAGCATCTTTGATCAGATGTCTTTGCTGCCGCAAGTCTATTCCTAATCTGCAAGAGCACGATGTGGGAATTCTGCAGTAGGTATCCTTCCTTATGTTGCATGATACCGCACTCCCCAGAAGATGAATCAAAATAGAATTTCTCTCTTAAGAGATAATCGTTTTAAACCTATCTAGGCTTATTCGAACCTATTTAAATAACAAACACGTTAACTGATCTGCATCGCGTAAGAACGGTTTGAATCCGTTGCTTAAAATCGAAAAACTTTGCAGTCCTATTTTATACAGTCTCACAAAATGACGTATTCCACAAAATATTTCAACGGAATGACTGAATTCTATATTAAAAGTCGTCATTTACCCTTGATTGCGTTCTAAAAACAAAGCCCGTGGGAAATTTTAACAAATGCTCAGTTATGCCGTCGGCGGTCTAGACATTTTTAGGAGAAATCACTCGATTGCGTAGAGTGTGGTGAACTAACTGTATGTGCCATGATGAATGGGCCACTGATGCATGAATCATCTATAAAATGAATGGAATAATTTAAGGCGGGATTTATTTTCCAAAATTTCTCGAATTTGGCTGCTCTTAGTCATGTTTTCTCTACATAATATCTTTTACCTTTTTGGTAAGAAATTTTTTCACTCATTATATCTAGAGGTGGAGGGGACATGAGTAAAAAATTTCAATTTTTTTCTATAACCTATTTGATTTAAAAAATGTTTGTGGTGGAAAAAGCACATAAGTCAGTTAAGCTTCTGAGATGTTAAAAAAAGAAAAACTTTAAGCGCTTATTGAATTTTGTGCGGATAGCAGTGAGGTAAAAAATATAAATTAAGAAACGTTATTTATTTAGCTCATAAATGCATAAAAATTAAATTTGTATTCTGACAACAAAAATTTAAAAAAAGGTCTCCCGAAAGCATCCAAATTTTCTTTTCTCGATATTTCAAAATCCTTGTTTTTGACTTATGTGCTTTTTCCCGCCAACTCTAGATATATAATTGTGTATTTTAGGCACGAGTGGCTGGATTGAGGTCATAAGCTGCCAGTGGCTAAGCAATATACATGGCAGACGACTTTTCCCATTTCTATGTCCTGGTTAGATCTGTGGCATATTGCTGCAATGTATATTGTACTCTTGGGATACAAGAATTTCTGGTTAACCCGCCCATTCGCAAGTACGGCGTAAACAGGAACACTCTACAGTAAATAGCTCGATCACTCGACAACTGCCGTAAAATGACATTAAATGCTCTGCTAAGATATTTTCTCAAAACATGGATGTTCTTCGCAATTCAATGTAGCTCGTACCTCTCCAACTGAGCGATGTCTCCTTTTAGAGACGTATTTCCAGTAGGGTTCGTATCTCCCAGACTATTCGTTATTTAGAGAGGCTTCTCGTCATTTCGAAAAGTCGACAAATGGACGATATATCGTCAAATAGGGCAGCTCTGCTTCGGGTGTGCAAATATTGTAACCTTGCATTGACGTAATAGGAAAGTTTGGCTGTAAAAGGGTTTTCCAGTTATCGTTTCTTAAAAGATTTTGCATATTTATAACGATACTCATACACAGGACATATTATTGCGAAATGTGCGCCCAACGTGCGGACCGCTTTTATGTTGGGCTTTTTCGCCGGTTCTTACTTAACTTAACAATCGATTCCATAAAACGATCGATTTTTTTCAATAGGGAGACAGATTTATTGTGCTTCAGAATGGAGTAGGGATGCTTTTAAAGTTCTTTTGGCTATGCACGTGCAGAATTTTGAAATAGTTATATATAAAATATTTTAAAGGACCCCAAATAAATTATTTGCAAGAAATTTCGCAAAAGCGAGGCATTTGGTTGAAATAAAGTGATATTTAAAACGACCTTTATTTTTAAATTTGGTTGAGAATTCAGTGGATCGAAGGGATGGCCAAGCTATTGCTGTCGAGTTGATTTCTGCTGTCATTTTCCCACGCGCGAGGCAGAAGTCTCCTTTTTAGCCGCATTCAACTTTTATAACCGCATTCAACCCTTTTCTAAATTCCTTAGTGTTGTGTTCAGACGAGAGCAGAGATTACTTATGACGAGTCAAGTTGCAAATCCTTCCATTCAAACTTAATCGGCCTGCGTAATTCTCCTAGCTGTAAACGGGGCGTTGTTCTGCCCCTAGTCTTCTCCTAAAAACGGTAGGCTCACCTCTGAACCTTGCCTATTGATTTCTCAACATCGCCACTCTGAGATGGGTAAAATTGGATTTGAGTTCAATGTTTCAGTCTTCAGTTACAAATGGTATTAAATGCTACTTTAGTTTACTTAAACATTGAAGTGTAGTTAAAAGTGCGTTACATTAAAACATGTTACTTAAAATTAAAATGTAGCGTACACGGGAAACTTAGATGGGCATAAATTTAAAATTGTAATCAATCTTGTTGCTGACATCATGTGCGTAATTAGCTTACTTCACCGTTGGGTATTTCAACGTTCTTGGGGCCCATTATAGTATATAACTCTCTGAGAAAATTGCAAGTGCAATCTAGCGTAACGTTATGATTGTTGCAATCGCAATGGGCCGCTTAACAATATGCAGCCAATTGCCACCGATGCCGTGAAGACGATATCTCACGAACGAATGGAGCGATTCGAACGAAATTTGTAAAAATTATAATCGCTGAATACTGGAAGCTTATCTTACAATCGAATTACAATCGAATCAATATTACAATCGAATATGTGAAAGACTCCCAAATTTTCAAATGCAATTTTGAAAAAAATCATCCCAAAATCAAAACCATCAATACAGTTGCGTATACAATCGTGATATCGTTCGTGAGATATCGTCTCCACATAGTACTGCAAAACTGCGCGAATCGTGGTTTTAGGAAAAATATATAAAACCTAATTCCTTTTTTGAAGTGTTCATCCAGTATCCACTTTGGCAGCGGGCGCGACACAGAATTGAATTAAAATTGGGCCTTTTAGCGACACTTTTGCCTCCCTAGAACGGATGATGATTCAGCGACGGATGCTTAATGAACGAATCTCTGCTCAGAATTTCCACACATGAAGTCTCGCGTATGCCATGAACACATTGTTTTCTCAAAATAATCGATTGCGTAACAGTTGAACGACTGTTATTGCGTTCTTGTCATCATTATTTCGAGAAAAATCGGCGGTGGCTCCAGTCCGATGGAGTCGAAATGGATTCGCATGGAAAGCATTTTGTAAAATAAAACTTTTGTAATATCGAAAAAAAGAATATAATAACTCTATCCGAAATCTGATTATATATACTTATAGGGATTTGAAGGAGCTACAAATTCTTGATTATTGCTTATAGCTTTAAGATATAAGTATTAGAAAGTTGAAAAAATTGCAAATGTTCATTCTTTAACTCGACTTGAAAACTGAGCTTCTTTTCATAAAATAAATATAAAATTTTCTCATGCATACTTTTATTTATATATACCTATTAGAGTTTCGAAGATATTTAGAGTGAACGTATGAAAAATGCAAAAAGAAAGCTATTTCGGATAGATAATTTAAGTTAAAAAAAATTCAATTATATACTTGCAGGGCAATCCATTCCTTTTGTTCAAAGCTAGTTATTTTAGTTTTTGAGACGTATAAGCATCACAATCCGACAGACAACTTTTATTAATAAATATGAAAACTAGAACTAGACAGTTTCAGTCATTCTCGTGATTAAAACTCTATTCGAATTTTTAAAATTTCATAGAATTGTTTTCTATGGAAAATAATAACATTCTCAGAATAATGACGTTAATATTGTTATAAACTTGTAAAACGCTTAGGAGTCTCTACTCCCTTTTCACTTTCGTCTCTTTCGAAGACCAAACAGAGAAAACACACGTACAACCATCCTTTCCCAAGACGTGAGTTAAGGGTTGCTACCTGTCGAAGTTCAAAGAGGAGTTACCGGGTTTTGCGAATGATCGCCACTTTGGCGACTGACCGAATCTTCGAGAATGATCTCAAAATAACCAGTATTCTACGAGATATGAGAGATTTCTAGAAGTTTTAATAGTCTATAAAAGGAGTCATTCAGTTGTAGAGTAGTTGACAAGATATGAACTCTATTGAACTGTGACTTACGTCAATGTTTTGAGAATAATATCAGTTATTTTGTGAAATGAGTGGAGCCTTTAAGTGCTGTTTGACTGTATATTGTTCCTGTTTACGTTGTGCTTGCTAATAAACGTGTTAATTATCCAGAAATTTGGACTCATTCCTGTATTCTGAGCAGACACTCTTGATTCCAAAGGATACGTTGTAACAGCAAACAGGGTGTCCGGTAAAGTCATTGAACTTCCTTTATTTCCGTGAGTTGTAGATATATACTTCCAATTACGAAACTGTTTGAACTGAGGAATCAATTTATAGTAAAGCAGTTTTAAATTGAAAAGTACATTTTTCAGAATATACAAAAGATAACTTTTTATACGTCCCTCGGTCAAAGTTCCGATCCATAAAAATTCGATTTTTTACGAGCAAAATTAACTGAGCTATATTAGTTCAAAGTTTCAGTAGTTTCTCCTGAAGGATTTAGGGGTTGTACACACATTGAATTGAGAGTCGCGTCAATGGGTCAGCAAATACTCCCTATTGTGCATCTAAAGTCCTCCTTCTAAATAAGTTAATAGGTGTTGAAGGACTTTCGGGACTTCCCAAAGAAAATCCTAAAAATACTGCATTCAATGAAATGTAAAACAAATAACTTGAAATATGTTATTTTAGTTTTGTACGACCCCTTAGCCCGAAGTGACGGACTCGCAGACGTGGGAAGGTGTCTGAAGTCATGAAATTCAATGTTCCATATCTCTGTCTATTTTGCTCGCAATAATCAAACTTTTTCAGTTTTTCGTGTTGATGTATGAATCCAATTTTAGTCATTGGAACTTTCGGAACCGCATAAAAAGTTGCATTTGGTATATATTTTTTTCAAAACGATTTAAAACTGTTATACGCTACATTGTTACCTCATTTGAAACCTTTTTAATTGTGAAGTATATAGATACGACTCACTAAAGTAAATGTCAGTCATTGGACACCCACATACAGCGTAATTAAAAAAAGATGGGCCAAACTTTACGAAAAGGTATAGTACACACCAAACCAAGCAATTTACTTTCCCTGCAATCCATGGTAATGTATAGGTAAAGTATTGAAATCATGCCGAAAATAGCAACTCGAGTTTTCGATGGATCTACACGTTTTGACACCTAGAATATTTCTCTATTTTTAGCGTGACGTGTGTGTGTGTGTGTCTGTCTGTGCAATGCATGTATCAACTCTAACTCAAAATCTAATGGATCGAATTTCATAAAATTGGGTAGCTAAGTCACTTGGGTGCGACCCTGGTGCTGATAAGTTTTTGGTACGATTCGGGAAAAAAGAGCTCTCTTTTTTTTTTGGGGGGGGGGGAGATCGCCCTCAAAAATCTTATGTATCCACTCTCGCTAAAATACTAATTGACCCAATTTCACAAAATTGGGTAGATAAATCACTTGTAGGATACCCTGGTGCTGATTAGATTTTGGTACGATTCGGTAAAGAACAATCTGCTGTTTTTACAAAATTGCCCGCAAGAATCGCCAAAATAATAATAATAATAATAAAAAAGAGTACGTGTGCGCAAATGTATCAAACAAATGCTTGTTTTACACGTAATTTTTAAAGAGGAAAATAATAAAATCAACTCCATTACTCTAGGACTAACCGTTCTCGAGATATTCGAGATTTTTCGCAATTTTGTCACGCTGCCTATGGAAAAATACCCAATTACCCAATAAAAACAAGAATTAAAAGTGAGAATTTAGTGTTATTTTGTGCAATTAAACTCAATGTATTAATTAAGAAATAAAGAAAAAATGAATTTGAGTCTGCAGGGAAAATCATGTGCTGCCTACATCAAAATTTTCATAGTTTACCCGATCGGAAATGAAATGTAAAGTCGACAGTGGGTACTTAATGGTAAAACAGATGAGGTGGGGCGAAAACAAAAGAATATCTTCGAAGTTATAAAATGATCAGAGTTTTATACTTGTTCATTCATTTTAATTATACATAAAATATTAATTACGGCATCTTTCATTAATCCAAAATTATTGGTTATCTGTCCACTTGTTTTCCTTTCGAACTTTAAATATAAATTGATTTTTGTTTCCCTACCGTACGTGATAATGTATAGGAAAAGTATTGGAATCATGTCGAAAATCGCAACTCGAGTTTTCGACGGATTTACACTATTCGAACACTTTAGAACGCGAAAAATCTATTTTTAGCGTGATGTGTGTCTGTCTGTGCAATGTATATATCCACTCTAAATCAGCACCTAATGAACCAAATTTCATAAAATTTGGTAAGTCACTTATGGGTGACTCAGTAGTTTTGGGTGCGATTCGGGATAAAAGTCTTTTTTCTGCGAAATAGCCTGTATCCATTCTAGCTGAAAAACTAATGGATCAAATTTTACAAAATTGGGTAGATAAGTCACTTGTGGGTTACCCTGGTGCTGATTGGATATTGGTACGATTAAAAAAAAATAACCTGCCTTTTTTTTAAACACTTTACAACAAAGTTGAAAAGTGTTTATGACTTTGTTCATTCTGTCTGTCTGTCAGCACGATAACTGCCGTAAAAATGACTTAATCAAAATGAAATTTTAGTATGTTGTTCAGACTGTCTGTAGAACCTATGGGAATATAAATGAATAATATCACCCAATAAGTTTTGGATTGAACCCGGATTGAAAACATGAAATACATTAAGCCCTATGGGACCTAATTTTTCAAACATTTTTTAAGCGGATTGAAAATTAACAAATTGTTTCGAAATTTTTAGGTAATATTCAAATTGTTCCATAAAATATATAAAAAAATCAGCGAAATATATTCAGTAGTTTTTTAAATAAAAATTAAAATAATAACACCTCTTATATGAAACGATCACGTGACCATGATATGAAAGTATCACGTGATCCACTTCAAACTGATATATGGCATCCATCTTGTCTCAAAATCGTGATTTTTACAGTTCTTTTTATTTCATATTGAGTGTTGTATCCATCCAAAAACCACTTTATTTTGGTTTAAATTCTGTGCATCTACATACTAATTACTAATTACTACATACTAATTACTACATCTACATAAGAAATATTCATTGACTTTACCGAGAGAAGGGCGATTTTTTGCGATGAAGTTTGAAGCATAGAGTTTAATTACTTGTAACACCATGGTCTTAATTTTTGAAAAGTTGAAAACTGTTTGACTTTCTTCATTCAGTCTGTCTGGCTGTCTGTCCGTTAGCACGATAACTGCCGTAAAAATGACTTAATCAAAATGAAATTTTAGTATGTTGTTCAGACGGTCTGTACGACCTATGGGAATATAAATGAATAATATCACCCAATTCGTTTTGGATTGAACCCGGATTGAGAAAATGAAATACATTGAAGCCTATGGGACCTAATTTTTCAAACATTTTTAAGCGGATTTAAAATTCACAAATTGCTTCGAAAATTTTAGGTAATATTCAAATTGTTCCATAAAATATACAAAAAAAAAATATCTGCGAAATATATTCAGTAGTTTTTTTAAATAAAAATTAAAATAATTATTACACCTCTTATATGAAGCGATCACGTGACCATATGGAAAACTCACGTGACCCACTTCAAAATAAAATATGGCATCCATCTTGTTTCTAAATCGTTATTTTCAAAGTTCTTTTTAATTCATATTGAGTGTTGTATCCTTCCTAAAACCACTTTATTTTTGCTCAAATTCTGTGCATCTACATACTGAAACAACCCAAATACAATATATTTGAGTTTAAATGATTATCTAAATTTGATTATTTCTACAACGAAGCCTATTTTTCACTTATGTAAAATGTAAACAGCAAAATATGTAGAATAAGTTGTATTAGAATTGCTGTATTTCTTTAACATAAAATTATTTAGCTCATGGAGTCTGCATAGCTGATATGAATGAAATACTCATTGATTTCACAAAAAGGACGATTTTTTTCGATGAAGTTTTAAGCATAGAGTTTAAGTACTTGTAGCTCCATGGTCTTAATTTTTAAATAAAATAAATTATTATAGTATTGTGATGAATGAAATGAATGGGGAATTATTTATGAATGAAATGATGCTTTTATAGAGAGCCAGGCGTGTTATTTTTTCTATGACGTCATTTTAATGAATTTCAGTTGTTTTCGATGATGTTTTCAAATATAATAAATTATTGTAGCATTATGATGATTTTAAAAATATTACCGAGGAATGTGTCGCAGGGATGTTTAAACCAGGCAATTTATATTTCAATGCTGTCATTTGAATGAAGTTCATTTTTTTCGATGACGGTTTAAGTTTTCAAATACAATAAATTAATGTAGTATTGTGATAAGTATTAAAATATTACCGAGGAATGTATTGCATTTTAGAGTTGTTTAAATAAAATTGCATTAAAGTTGGAAAGTGTTTCATAATCAATGCTTTAAGCATGATTGATCGTTCTTGTAACGCTTTACAACATAGTTGAAAATTGTTTGACTTAGTTCATTCTGTCCGTCCGTCTGTCTGTCCGTTAGCACGATAACTGCCGTAAAAATGACTTTATCAAAATGAAATTTTAGTATGTTGTTCAGACGGTCTGAGGGACCTATGGGAATGTAAATGAATAATATCACCCAATTCGTTTTTTATTGAACCCGGGTTGAAAAAATGAAATACATTGAACCCTATGGGACCTAATTTTCCAAACATTTTTTGAGCAAATTTAAAATTCACAAATTGCTTCGAAAGTTTTAGGAAATATTCAAATTATCCCATAAAATATATAAAAAAAATTTTCAGCAAAATATATTCGGTAGATTTTTTTAAATAAAAATTAAAATATTAATTACGCCCTTTATATGAAGAGATCACGTGACCCACTTTAAAATAAAATATGACATCCATCTTATGTCAAAATCGTGATTTTAAAATTTATTTTTAATTTACATTTAGTGGTTTATCCGTCCCAAAACCGCTTTTTCTTAATTTTTGTGCATCTTTATTCTGAAACAACACAATTACAATATATTTGAGTTTAAATGATCAATGACATCCATCTTGTGTCAAAATTGTGATTTTTAAAGTTCTTTTAATTTATATTTAGTCTTTTATTCGTCCTAAAAACGCTTTATTTTTGCTTAATTTCTGTTCATCTTTATTCTGAAACAACACAATTATAATATATTTGAGTTTAAATGATCATCAGACTGATTATTTCTACAATGAAATCTAATTTTCACTTATGAAGTATGTAAACAGATTAGGCTGTAAGATGAGTTGTCTAAGAATTGCTGAATTTCTTTAACGTAAAATGATTTTGCTCTGGAATCTACAATATAGATGATATGAATGAAACATTCATTTATTTTACATACAGAAGCAGACGATTTAATGGCAGACATTTTCGATGAGGTTTTATGCATAGAGTCAGATTATTTTACCTCCAGTGTTTTAAGATTTTAAGTAGAATACATTATTGTAGTACTGTGATGAATAAAATAAAAATGTATGAATTAAATATTTACTGTTTTAACACAAAGAGCCAGGTGATTTATATTTCGATGCCGTCATTTGAATCAAGTTCGTTTTTTTTTCGATGAAGTTTTAAATTTAGAAATATAATTAATTATTGCAGTATTGTGATAATTTAAAAAATATTACCGCTGAATGTATCACATTTTAGAGATGTTTAAATAAAATTAGAGTTGGAACGTGTTTCATAATCAATGCTTTATGCATGATTGATCTTTCTTGTTTTTGTATGATCAGGACCTACATTCCTAAGCACTACAAACAGGCATGCGTCCTCTAAGCCCCCTAGAATTCAAACCTGTTACAAATCGTTGAAGAAGATCCGATAACTAATAGGGTTTCGTAGATTGTGGAAAATCCCATGATGGGTGGCATAACTGTGCTTCCGACAGTGGAGCAAATTTTAAGTTTCTTACTTAACTACTGAATTTTATCATTCTAAAACATTTCATTTTAAGGCATATAAGAATAAGTGTTTCTAATGATAATACAGACTACATAACTCAAAATGTTGTACATAACTATTTACACAATTCAAACGGTAAAGACAATTGAATATTTAGAATTCTACTGCATATGACACGTTTTTCATAAATATACTTACTTAAACTTTTAAATTTTTTTAATAATCTAACACCCAAAAGTTACATTTCAGACATTCCCATTAAGAAACATGTGAATGCAATTGAAGAAACCCAAACAATCCATTTATTACCAAATTTTGTTTTCCGAGCATTTCAAAATGTGTGGCTTTTTTAGAACACTACTGGTAGTCTTTGTAATTTTTTTACGGTTTGTTTGGAGGCAATTCTTGATACACCGGTAAAGGTACGTTTCAAAACCTGCATAAATACAGCCTCGGGCGCCTTCGGTGACCTTGACGTCATTGAATATTTATTCATTCATTCAACTCACTAAATTCAAATTGACACTCAACTCATTGAAGTCCCGTTGAGTCATTCAATTCCTTGAAGTCCCGTTGAGTCATTCAATTCCTTGAAGTCCCGTTGAGTCATTCAATTCCTTGAAGTCCCGTTGAGTCATTCAATTCCTTGAAGTCCCGTTGAGTCATTCAATTCCTTGAAGTCCCGTTGAGTCATTCAATTCCTTGAAGTCCCGTTGAGTCATTCAATTCCTTGAAGTCCCGTTGAGTCATTCAATTCCTTGAAGTCCCGTTGAGTCATTCAATTCCTTGAAGTCCCGTTGAGTCATTCAATTCCTTGAAGTCCCGTTGAGTCATTCAATTCCTTGAAGTCCCGTTGAGTCATTCAATTCCTTGAAGTCCCGTTGAGTCATTCAATTCCTTGAAGTCCCGTTGAGTCATTCAATTCCTTGAAGTCCCGTTGAGTCATTCAATTCCTTGAAGTCCCGTTGAGTCATTCAATTCCTTGAAGTCCCGTTGAGTCATTCAATTCCTTGAAGTCCCGTTGAGTCATTCAATTCCTTGAAGTCCCAATAAGTTGAATAACTCAATGGTTCCCAATTACTTATATTATATAATTAGGTTCATTTTATGACGATTCTTTTTGGGCCAATTCTTCCAGGAACGGTGTGATGAACAGGCGTGATAAATAAGCAACAAAAAAGGCGAAAACAAACTAAAATTTATTCTTTTAATTTTCACTCCTACGAACATTAAGTCACAGTTAAATGTTCTGAAAGTGAAATGAATTGAAAATAAGGTTCTATCCAATCTTCTCCTTTTCAGAAAAGGACCGATTTCGTATTATCTACCGACTTCCAGTTTTTGTTCTTAACAGGTCACGGAATGAAGGGACGTGGGGAATTAAGAACATAAAAATCTTTAAATTTCACACATTCTAACGCGGTCCTACGAAGAGGATCGTTGCTGTGAAATCGTTTAATATAAAAGAGAGATGCACTTTACGTCAACGAAATGGATCGAGGTCTAAAGTGTACTGTGGATAATGCATGGCTTGCGCAAACCATCTTTATTCAAAACTTATTTTTTGTCGTTCCTATACTCAATATGTTTTAGAGAATAATTTAAAGTTTCTTTTAGATAGCAATTTTCTCATAATTATAGTGATTTTTAATGCTTGTTTAACATGAATATAGGGAGTATTTTCTGCATGAAAGTTATAATTTTCTTGAATAGCTATCTATTTTTTTTTCAAAACTATTCCAGATAATAATGACTAGAATTTAGGGTCAAAACTTTTGGACCATGATTATGTTATGATTATGCTATATAACGTATGATTATGGTATGATTGCGTGAATTATCTTTCCTTACGTGGATATCACTTTCCATATTTTAACATTTTATGTTAAGTGTTTTTCTGGCTTTTAATAATTGTTTCTGCGAAATTTTTAATCCTTTTTTTCAGGCCAACACACTTTTATTTTGTCCGAAAACCGAACCATTTTTCAAGCTCGACACATTTACACAATCAGCTTTTTAAATTTCTTTCTCCATGCTATATTTCCAGTCTCATTATTTTGCTTTAGATATTTTGAGATTTTAGAATTCTATGCCATTCAATAAATTAACTTTTTTAAACTTTTAGCTTAGCAAAAACTTTAAGCTTCACGAAACAACTAAATGCGTACCGTAGTCACAGATTATCTTCCGTAACCTATCCACAGTTCATTGAAATGCCCCGTCAACTTTCTTCCCATTAACTCTAACTGAATGACAGACTCGCTTTCATTTAAAGAGTTTTGAATTCCTATCGATCTAAACGAGGGTTGTTCAGCATACCTACGCTCCTTCCCGTCAAAGGTTTTTATCCGGTCCACGTATTACTGTTTGAAATTGAAAAAAAAAATCTGAATTTAAGTACAAAAGTAAAAAGTATGAAAAAATATAGCCTTCAGAAATAATGAAAATCTCGGCACTGGTCCAATTCTGAACACTACTTGAAGAAATAAAGACTATTGCAATAAAAGGAAAAGATGGAAGCTTTATGAATGGAGATGAGCGGTTGAAAAATAAAACATTCCTAGTAGATATCGCCAAGTATTTTGCAGGTTTGACCACTCGACACAAACCCAAAACATGTATCTCGGTTATGTTCCACTACAGTGATTGAAACTGCGAAATGGAGCCATAAATAAATCCTTCTATGCATGATTATGTAATATTTTGTTCTATGCTTTCACGTTAAGAATATACAAAATTTTGAATACATTTTGGAAAAGTTTTCGTTCGAATTTCCAAAAATTCTATCAAGTTCTAAAATTTTCGATAACAAAACCGAATATAAAGTGTCGTGAAAATCCATTAATATTCTATATCCATTAATTATTCCCCTCAAAACGTGTTCAGGAAGTCCAAAAACATATTGTGTCAACTAAATTTCAAAATCTAAAATTTTCATGAAAACAATACTTTCTCGAAACTACGCATGAGAAAGTGAAAATAATTGGAAAGCTGTATGAATAGTCATTTTACGCGTCCTTTTCTATTGAGAAAGCGAACCTCCACTCTTTCAGATGCATCTATGATCGAAATATTGAAAAATCGAATATATATATATATATATATATATATTTAACTGGATGATGATGAAAATATATTTACCTAGATAAGATGCGAGAGTTAACATTTTATACCTCTAAACCAAAAATGAATGGACCCAGTTCTGTCGGCGTCAACATGAATCATTCTCGAGATCATTTTATTTTCAACACAAAAGACCGTTCGACCCTTTAAATGGGTATAATTCTAAGACGAACGATTTTCAGCCAGATGAAACCGTGAAAAGCCTTTTATTTTAATTTTTTACGTAGAAGCTAAAAATGTTAGCCCGAAACTAATATAATGCATTTTTTGTTCCAATACACAAGCTTTAAAATAATAACGCTTATGCGAGTATATCCCGCGATTTAAAAAGCACTTTCTCGACGTATGTTTTAAATGTAAAGGGACGTGTCTCCGAAACATTTAAAAATGAAAAAATAAGTAATTGATGTTAAATTATTGGCTCGAATCGGGACCCGAAGGCATCGTACGCGGATGTAGTGTTTCTTTAAAGACTTTTTGGCCGGGGGGGGGGGGTGAATGAAATTTTAAGGGACGCAAGTTTTCTATTTGCCCTATATAAATATATCTAAATGCTGTGTCACATAAGTCATTCCCCCCCCCCCCTGAACATAAAATGTGTCCACGGAGAGAGAGGGGGACCCCCCCTCCCCGGAGGTATGAATAAAAGAAACACTGCGCGGATGGATTGCTTGCGCCCGCGCAGCTGGCCAAAGGAAAAATGACGCGCAGTGAAATTGCTGGAAAAGCGACAGCCAGAAAGCACGATAGCGAGCTGCGGCATCACCGATAGTGAAGGTAAATTGATATATGCAGCAATAGGGTAAGCACTCTGGCCGTTTCTATTGAATCTGTTTTTTTTCTTAGACACATGTCTCGCGGCTTTTCACTTTCTTCCGGCCCCCCGAAGACGCTCAATAGGTCCCAAAATTCAATTTCTGAATCCATTTATCGTGAGGTGAATGCGGAAGTGCTCGATTTCGATATTTTACGGCGGCGTACGCGTCCCATTCAACTGCGGAAATGGGTTCGCGAGAGGATTCCAATGGAGTGGATTCATCTTCTACGTGTCTCGGGTTTCGTTCTCTGTATTTAACAACGATTCTTGAAAGAGCGGAGGAAAGGGTATTCTGCTGCCGAACGGTACTTGAATTTTTTGAAACATTGAGAAGGGGGACGATTATATTTTTGTAGGTGTCGACTTGGGAGCTCCAACTACAGGCATAAATGGGTTAGGATATATGATCGAGCGAGGATTCACGGTACTGTAAACACAAACAAAAAACATTTTCATTTCTACCGGGCTATAGAATCCGAAAACAAATGAAAGCGAAGTACATAATTTAAAATTGGAATACTATGCATATAGTATTTCAATTTATTTTGATTTACCCGAGATTTAAAATAACGAATAGAATAGTGTTACGACGCATCTGTCGCATGGTAAACCCATGAGCCAATATTTTCGGGAATGCGACCTAGAGTCTTCTTATTTATTTTGGGGGTCAGCCTTTTCGTTCGGCCATCTGCACTCGAAATAGAAAACCAGGTTGTCGAAGCTGCTTTGGATCTCGGATTCGTACCGAAAGATTTAACGTCCTTTTCGGAAGGGTCATAGGGTCCTCGGCGACTTTGAATTAGTGGCCGAAGGAATATCAGTTTCGCAGGGGCTTGAGAAGGGGCTTTTTGTTTTTGGAAGGCCTAAAGCCAATGGCGGTGCTTTGGGGTCAAGGGGTTAAGACCCTGAATCCAATGGGATGTTTGTATGCGCCTCAGGGGCGTGTTTTAAAATCTTGGAGAGAGAGAGTTTTTCAGAATTTAAAAGAGGAGCGAGGAGAAGGAACTGAGTTGGGAGTGAGTAAAGAAGTGTTCATAACAAGGTCCTCTGAAAAATGCTGTTCAGAGAGATGGCGTTTATTCGGCGATTGTTCGGTGAGTTCCACATTTAAGGGCCTGTGCCTGATTTGTAACTTTTGTCTCTCTCTCCCTCTCCATTTAATTTAACAAATTAACGCTAATTAAAATATCTACTTGTTTAACTCCAAATTATTTAGTTAATAGAAAAAGTCAGTTGTTTTTCATTTTAGTTTACCATCTTTCAATGTTAGTCTATGAGACTATATACACTTTCGTTTGGTTTATCTGAATTCGATATACTTCCAATTTTTTGAATATGAGAAGTGGTCTTTCAAATACTTTGAATAAATAATGTTGTAAATATTTATATAGTGTAAATAAATTAATGTTTGTTATACTCACGGCCTTATTCTTCTTCGCGCTCTTACCGGGCGTGTCCTAAAAAGGAAGTTACCTTAGGACAGCATCCTCTCAAATCGTGACTGTACTCTCGGGATACAAAAATGAGTTCGAATTTTTGGATAACTAACGCTTTTATTTAAAAGCACCCATAATTATAAACGGGGGGGGGGACTTTACAGCTCAAAACACTAGTTATCGTACAAGATAATAAATATCAGGTACAATAAAACAACCATTAAATACTGGACTAACTCATGAAATAGCAGAATCTGTTCTCGAAAACACCGACTTTACTCACCATTCAATTGAACGCGTATGACGTAAACTCGGTCCAATTGAATACTGGTATCCTTATATACCCCTCATAGAAATCTTTAGAAAGAAGGCATATTTTTGAAAATAATGCAACAATCTAGAAAGTTCGTGTCTTTTCAAACCTTCTAAAAGTTTCCAAGTTGACGATCATTCTCTAAATCTGGAGTCGGGGTCAGGCAACGCTACTGTCGCTGTGTGGCAATGGTTTCCTGTAAATGCGTTTTCTCCTCGTTGAGGGAATGAATGCCAAGAAGTATTTTACGCATCGCATTTGTATCGTTGCCGTCTTTAAGACTGCACGCCCCGAGCTGTATCAACCTACCGTGGTCTTTAATATAGGGATAATCTGCGATATGAACAACTTTTGATCTGATTGCAGACAATTTCTGTGTTCGATAAATAACACCGTTTATTCTCTTCAATAAGATGTAACAGTATTTAAATAAAGCTGAAATATAGGGACTTATGCTCTGGGTTCCGGACAGTGATGTAGGTAGGGAAGAGGGGGCTCGAGACCCCTATTGTATTGGTGGAAAAATTATATTCATTCTCCAAGGTCCTATTGAAAAAATAATTTCAGCACCGTATGCCCCCTTTATTGGTTATTCTTCTTTTTAAGATGCTGGGTACTCCTATGGGTAGGAACACTAAAAACTGTACTCAATCACCTAAACGGGTGTCAGCTGATAACCTTTACTGTTAAACAAATATGTAATTTTTTGACTCCCAAGTGAAGTATGAATGGCCCAGGCTGTGGTTTCTGGACGCTTTTTAACACTTTACAACATAGTTCAAAAGTGTTTATGACTTTGTTCATTCTGTCTGTCTGTCAGCACGATACCTGCCGTAAAAATGACTTTATCAAAATGAAATTTTAGTATGTTGTTCAGATGGTCTATGGGACCTATGGGAATATATATAAATAATATCACCCAATTAGTTTTTTATTGAACCCGTGTTGAAAAAATGAAATACATTGAACCCTATGGGACCTCATTTTTCAAACATTTTTTAAGCAAATTTAAAATTCACAAACTGCTTCGAAATTTTTAGGAAATGTTCACACTATCCCATAAAATATATAAAAAAAATTTCAGTAAAATATGTCAGGTAGTTTTTTAATTAAAAATTATTTAATATAGGGAGAAAAACGAATTCAATTAAATTCGGACTTTTGGGATATCCTCCAGAAAGAAAAGAGAGATAAAGTGTATAATAAATATCTTTCCAAAAGTTTAACTATTTTGTATATGAGAGAGGCTTCGCATTTTAAAATAAATTTGGTAGATAACAATTTTTCAATTTTTTATTTTATTTTATATAACTCTTCATAATATACTTATTTGATGGCATTTTTAATGCACTTTCCTACGTCCTAGAGAATTAAAATTTGGTACACAGCTTAAATTTGTTGAACATTTTATTCTACAAAAATTTGGTGGATCTTTAAATATAGATCCTACATTTTTTTTGAAATAGCCTGCAAATAATCCCCGTTCACTTCTATATATCATTGTTGTAATATATTGATGATTTATATTTCGATACAGTTTTAAATATTTAAGTATAATAAATTACTGTAGTACTGTGATAATGTAAAAGATATCACTACTGAATGTATCACATTTTAGAAATTTTTAAATAAAATTGCATTTCAGTTGGAAAGTGTTTCATAATCAATGCTTATGCATGATTGATCTTTCTTGTTTACTGGTATCGTAGTTTAAAAATATTTTTGAAATTTTTCTAAAATTCCTTATTACAAACGTACAACATTCCGCATTACAAACGTACTTTTATTCACCCTGTCTCCCCGGGAACTTTCTTTTTGTTTTTTGAGTGGACATCCAACATTCCGAACCTCGTTTCAGAGAAATGGCTTGCTGGGCTGCCAACATTCCCCAAATCTTTCCAATGTAGATATCTCGCGGTGCTTTTTCGATATTGACTCGAGTATTCTTTCCAGTCTGTTCAGAAATCTGTATTGTTCTTCCTAGCTGGGGGCCGCCCCATCTGCCAGAAATAAAAAAAAATTGACAGTCATGCAAATAAAGAGAATAAAAGTAGAATATTAGAAGGGCAAAGGTTTGCCTCTTATTACTATTTGTAAGTCGTAGGAGGCAGGAATCGGTTTATTAATCCCCACAGCAATAACTGAGGTCTGGAAATGAACATAATTTTATAGTTCATGAACCTCTCGCGGAGTTTACAGCCTTTTATCATCGGTGAGTACCACACTTGCATACTTTTCCCCAATGAGCACCCAACTAAATAATTACACTGCTATTTATAAAAACTGAAATTCCAAAAAAAATTGGATGTGGACAGCACATGACCTTCACTGCAGACTCATATTCACGTTCTCTATATTTCTTCAATAGTTCATTATATTGAGTTTAATGACACAAAATAACACCCGTAATTAATAAATAGATAAATAAATAAAAAGTTGCACTGGATTTGACTTTTGGTGCTCTTTTCGTTCTCATTTGGTAACTGGACTTATTTTCAAAAGTGGCGTAGCGAAAATGCAAAAAATCTAAAATATCTAGAGAACGGCTAGTCCTAGTATAATGGGGTTGGTCTTATTCTTTTCATCGTTAAAGATTACGTATGAAACAAGCATTTTAGTGATATATTTGAGCACACGTAGTTTTTAATTTTAGATTTCGATGATTTTTGTGGTCCATTTTGTAAAAACACGACAGGTTGTACTGAATCGTACCCAAATCTGATAAGCATCAGGGTAACCCATAAGCGATTATTGTACCATATTTTGAAAAATTTGATCTATTAGTTTTTCAGCTAAAGTGGACACAATGTTTTTGCGAGTCATTTCGCAAGAGAAAAAAAAAAAAAAAAAAAAAAAAAAAAAAAAAATGCGGGTTCTTTTATTCTGAATCGTATCCAAAAGTTATCAGCACCAGGGTCTCGCACAAACGACTTATACCTACCCAATTCTATGAAATTGAGTCCTTTCGTTTTTAAGTTAGAGTGGACATATACTGACACAGACGTCACCCTAAAAATAGATTTTTCGTGTTCGAGAGGTCCCAAAACGTGTCGATCCGTCGAAAACTCGAGTTGCGAATTTCGGTATGATTCCAAAATTTTCCCTATACATCACCATGTATTGCAGGGAAAGTAAAAGAATATTCAAATGCCGCAGATCACCCATGTTACAGTAGTTAACATTTGCGAACGTTACAATAATATTTTAATTTCAAATTTTAGTATCCTGAGGAAGCAGCCTGCAATAAAAGCGTGGTATTGAATGTTTATCTTATATAATCTTTAGTCATCGAAGGTATTTGGCCCATGGATAATCATGTTCATTTTCTGCCGTGTATTTTTATACTGAGCTGTTCAATGTCAAGTAGTTCCATCGGGACATTGACCTCTTGGACTTTTATGAAATTGTATACGGTTGCTCATCAGAGATAGAAAAAATCCTGAATGTTAAAAAAATGTCGGAAAATTATTTTTTTTGTTGTAGATGGACTTAAAGTTTGGCGACATGGAGCCACCACTTACGATTATATTGACAATTTTAACTGGAGTTTGAAAAGCGTTAAAGCGATTCATGCAATTTTCGTCGTATTGTAATTGCCTTCAACGTGATATGCTACATGACTTATTTCTGGACACGTTCAAAGTCAAGAATTCCATTCGAATATTTTATTTTTATTTTCTTATTGAATAGTTTTAAATCAAAAAAGGTTTTGAAAGAATTTAAAGACAACAGGGTTATCAATAAATAATTAATATAGGTCGTTATGGAGGGTTCATTCCCAACTTACAAATGCGTGCTCATGTTCTTTATTTTCAATCTAAACAAGAAAGATCAATCATGCATAAAGCATTGATTATGAAACACTTTCCAACTTCAATGCAATTTTATTTAAACACCTCTAAAATGCGATACATTCCTCGGCATTATTTTTAAAATTATCACAATACATTAATTTATTATATTTGAAATCTTAAAATTTCATCGTAAAAATGAACTTCATTAAAATGACGGCATTGAAATATAAATTGTGTGGTTTTAACATCTCTAAAATGCGATACATTCCTCAGTAATATTTTTAAAATTATCATAATACTACAATAATTTATTATATTTGAAAACTTCATCGAAAACAAATGAACTTTATTGAAATTACGTCATCGAAATATAAATCGCCTCTATAAAAGCAGCATTTCATTCATAAATTTTTTTCCATTCCTTTCACTCATCGTAATACTATAATAATTTATTTTATTTAAAAACTTAAAACCATGGAGGTAATTTAACTCTATGCTTAAAACTTCATCGAAAACTCTTCTTGTTCTCTGTAAAAACAATGAATGTTTCATTCATATGAGTTATATTGCAGACTCCATGAGCTAAATAATTTTGCGTTAAAGAAACTCAGCAATTCTTATACAACTCATTCAACATCTTTTGGTGTCTACATTTTCCGTAAGTGAAAATTAGGCTTCGTTGTAGAAATAATAAAAGTTGGATGATCATTTAAACTCGCATATATTGTCATTGCGTTGTTTCAGTATGTAGATGCACAAAATTTTAGCAAAAATAAAGCGGTTTTAGGACGGATGCAACACTCAATATGAATTAAAAAGAATAAAAATCACGATTTTGGCACAAGAGGGATGCCATATATAATTTTGAAGTGGGTCACGTGATCTCTTCATATAATGGTCACGTGATCTCTTCATATAAAAGGTGTAATTATTATTTTAACTTTTATTTAAAAAATTACTGAATATATTTTGTTGAATTTTTTTTTATTTATTTTACGGGATAATTTGAATATTTCCTAAAACTTTCGAAGCAATTTGAAAATTTTAAATTCTCTTAAAAAATGTTTAAAAAATTGTGTCCCATAGGGTTCAATGTATTTCATTTTTTCAACCCTGGTTCAATTTAAAACTGATTGGGAGATATTATTCATTTATATTCCCATAGGTCACCACAGACAGTCTGAACAAGATAATAAATATTCATTTTGATAAAGACATTTTTAAGACAGTTATCGTACTAACAGACAGAATGAACAAAGTAATAAACACTTTTCAACTATCTTGTAAAGTGTTAAAAAAATGAAATATGCAATATATGTTTTTAAAAACCAAATGTCAAAATCTTTGAAAACCTTGCAAAAAAACTTTGAAATTTGACATTTGATTTTGGCCGAAAATAAGCCATTGCATTAAAGTAACGCGATCGCAATCATGCATAAAACATGAATTATGAAACCCTTTCCAACTGAAATGTAATTTTATTTAAGTATCTCTAAAATGCGATCCATTCAGCGGTGATATTTTAAAAATTATCACAGCACTACAATAATTTGTTTTACTTGAAAACTTAATAAAACTTCATAAAAAATGAACTTTATTCAAATGACGTCATCAAAATATAAATCTTCTGTCTCTATGTAAAAGCAGTGAATATTTCATTCATACACTTTTATTCCAGACTCCAGAGTTCAATAATTTTGCTTGAAAAAAAATTCAGCAATTTTCATATAACTCATCTTACAATTCCTTGTTTACATTCTGCATGCATTAAAATTAGGCTTCTTTGTAGAAATAGTCAAAGTTGGATGATTATTTAAACTCAAAAATAGTGTCATTCCGTTGGCGCAGAATAGAGATGCACAGAAAATACGCAAAAATAAAACTGTTTTAGGACGGATGCAACATTAAATATAAATTTAAAAGAACTCTAAGAATAATGATTTTGACACTGGGAATACGTATGGATGCCCTATTTTATTTTGATGTGGGGCACGTGATCCCATTTCTTATGGGTGTAATTATTATTTTAATTTGTATTTAAAAAACTACGGAACCTATCTTGCCAAATTTTTTTATATATTTTATGGCATAATTTGAATATTTTCTGAAATTTACGAAGCAATTTGTGAATTTTAACTTTGCTTAAAAAATGTTTGAAAAATGCGGTCCCATAGGGTTCAATGCGTTTCATTTTTCATGCCGGGTTCAGTCCAAAACTAATCGGATGATATTTCATTTATATTTTTGCATGTCCGTCCCAACAACATACTAAAATGCCATTTTGATAAAGTCATTTTTACGACCGTTACTGTGTGAACGGACAGCCAGGCAGGATGAGCAAAGTCGCAAATACTGTGTTGTTAAAAACTGTTAAATTACGGTATATTATAGCAATAAATCATTTCTAACTCAAGTTGCAAGCAATAATGTAATCGCAAGTGCTAAACGAATCATTTCACTCATATTTAAGTGTTTCTGTAACAAAAAATAATTTTCCTAAAATTTAAAAATCTTAATTTTTTAGTTATTTGGTGAAATAATAATTCCGTAAAATTTTATAATATTTAAAGAAGTGAAATTTCGAAACTATCATTTGAGGTGGAATTACTTTTGAACATTAAATATTAAAAGGTTCGTGACTAGATATCTACACAAAAGTAGAATTTTTCACGAGAAAGGGTATTTCTTGTGTAGAATAAAAAATCAACAACAGTTGTTTCAAGCGAACATTCCAATCTATCTATTTAAAAATTTCTATAAAAATAAAATTTTTATTTTATATATATATATATTTTGTTGGTTGCGCTCGTAATAGTTATTTACCTGTTTTCTTGCCTCCTAATAGTAAAGTTCCCCATTCTCCTGCAAAAATAGTAAAGTTCCCCATTCCCCTGCGAAACAAAATTGTCGACGACGAAGAGGAGATGAAAAAATCGTTTCACTTACGGAAACAACTCATGCCTTAACGTTTTGTTAGGTTTCGTCGTAGAAAAATGCCATCCGAGGAGGTCAGAAAAAGAGTCGAATGATATTGATAAAAATGTTGATATCTCTGACCAAAAATTGTTTTTGGAATGAGAATGGGGGGCTGCTTCTGAAAGAATCGTAGGAAGAATAAGATTGTTCTCGGATGAATAAAGGTTCTCAATAGGTATTCATCCGAGAACATCTAGACTCCCATCTCTTTTAATTATAGCCCCCGACTTTTCATTTCTTTCAATTTGTACTCCGACATTCAATTTCTTTCAATTTGTACTCCGACATTCAATTTCTTTCAATTTGTACTCCGACATTCAATTTCTTTCAATTTGTACTCCGACATTCAATTTCTTTCAATTTGTGTCCCGACATTCAATTTCTTTCAATTTGTACCCCGACATTCGATCTCTTTCAATTTCTTTCAATTTGTACCCGGGCATTCAATTTCTTTTAATTTGTACCCGGGTATTCAATTTCTTTTAATTTGTACCCAGGCATTCAATTTCTTTTAATTTGTACCCTGGCATTCAATTTATTTTAATTTGTACCCGACAATGTATTTTAATTTGTACCCTACAATTTCTTTCAATTTGTACTTATACATTTAATTTCTTTCAGTATGCACCCCGACATTTTGTTTCTTTCAATTGTACCCAGAATTTTTGTACCATTCACTTGTACCATAGATTTTTTAATTCTTTGAGTTGAACTCCCGACTGTTGCTTTGAGTTGTACCCAGACAGTCTATTTCTTTGATTTATATTTGCTACTGTCCATTTCATTGTTGCACCCCTACTGTCCATTTAATTGAGTTGTACCCCCAACTGTCCATTTCATTGTTGCACCCCCGACTGTCCATTTCATTGAGTTGTACTTTTTAATAAATTTCTTTCAATTCGATTTAATAAATATTTCTCATCTTTTTCAATTTAATAATATTGGTTAAAATGAATACTTAATAGTAATTGGCACATATTAAATTCCGTACAGTTAAAACAGCACAGATCGTTGGAAGCGGCATCTATTTAATCTATTGCAAACAGCAGTCTGCATAAACATTGGCGAGTTTAATATATGAAACTGTTCAATATATGAAACTGTTCCGGCTTATGGCCATAGAACTTTTTACTTACCCTCGAGGCTAAAAATAACTTGCTTAGTATGAAAATAGCCTTTAAGAATCTAAAACATACATTATGTGGTCATTTTATAACGGAAAAAACTAAAATAGCGTCTTTTCTTTCGACTCAGATCTTCCGACCTACTAGAAGTAGGTTGTTTGGACGGCCGAGTCAGTGTCACGCAATTTAGATCGGAACACAGTGGGGATGACCTCCACAGGGACCGTGTCCTGTGCCATCAACCCTGTCCTTCCCCTGTCATCAACCTCTCGGAAGGACTTTCGGCCCAAAGATTTAACGTGTCCGTACTCCGGCGATAGTTTCCATGACCCAGATCGTGCCCCTTGCCAACGAGGGCTTAAAGGGCTTTGCTGCACGGCCGAGAAAAAAGAGAGATCCTCGACAACGGGCCACCCCGCCCCGCCAGACGGAGAAAGTCGCCGATTCCACCATGCAACGAGTGCACCACCCGGGGCACCAAGGGGACAGCAGACCAACGCCCCGCCGAGCGAGGCCAAACGCCACCAGTCCCGAAGAGGAACGCCGACGGAGACAACTGAAACCCCCACCAGCAGGCCAGGAACCCGCTCGCAAAGGGACCGACCAGGCAACACGCGCCACTGACAGAACGGCGACGTCTACCACCCACAGAATATTTATTGTCTCTCGGAAGGGTGCCGGCCAAGGCGGTTACATTCAGCACAGGAACTTCTTTTAGCAGGAAAATAAAACATAAAATTTACTACAACAAAATGAAACAAAACACAATCAGGTGCAGCCAAAACAAATTCTACATTCAAATAAGACAAAAAAGGCGGTACAACCCTTTCTACACCACCAATACAATAACCATAAACTACATAATAAATATCACAACAGCACCAATTTACATACATATAAAGTCCGTATACAATAAAGGAAGAGGTGCACTTGTAACACATTTTCCATAAAACCGAAACAAAACAGAATCAGGTCCGAAAATACATAAAATAAGAAAATCAAAACATCCGTGCCCATCGACGATAGTTTGTAAAACGTCGGGAATCGAACTCGAGAATCCCCCCCCCCCCCCCCCTCATATTGCCGACAACAGAATCCATGGATTGTCTTTGGACGTTTCATGCGCTCGTCAGCATGGAACAGTCAATATCTCTAGCCGATGACAGCAAGAAAAATATGTTCAGTAGTAAGTATTTTGTCGTCGCAAGTATCCGATATTTCAAGCTGACGAACACAGAAAAAAAAAGCGGTCCATGGATGCTATGTGGAATGAAATCGCAAGTCTAAGTGGATCTTTGGTTACATGCGAAGGTCTAAATAATGCCCATCAAGAATTTCGAGAATAATATACTATTTTCTCTTGACTTGGTAGACATTTTCAACGTGTATGCTTAATCCCATATATTTGTTCTACATTAGCACTAATCTATATAAATAACGTTGGAAATATATTTATCTCATCATCACGGGACAACCGAATTTAATACTATTTTATGGGTAGTCTTCTAAATAACCCCACTTAAAATTGAGTTTCTAAGACCAGGGGTTGTCGAGATAGTAATGAAAAACGAAACTTTCATAAGGAGTTCTCTCTGGTTCCTCCAAACGAAAAAGGTTGGAAAACAATGAATTAAAACGTGAAAGTGAATTAAAACTGTATCTCTGAGTTTGGTTGGAGTTTATTGCGATTATTAGTGACTTTTGAAAATCGCAGGTTTGAAACATGAATTTAAATGGAAACTCTATTACCATGGTTTATTTTTCACAGGCTCTTACTCAACAATGAAAAGTATTAAGAAATCAACATGGTTATTTCATATTCAGCATTTTATGAGGAATATCCTTTCTTATGTCATATTGCTCAGCAATGCAATTAAATCAAATGTGTTTGTTAATTTTCATTATTTTTTCGATTTGAATAATAAATAAATGGATATAAAAATATATCTTATCAATGATCAAATACATTAAATGACCGGTTTGGTTTTTCTTTTAATTATACTAATTACTGCGTATATCACTTTTATTTATTTTGGCAAAGAGTTTTCAAACTTATATATTGGGTTTAGCCAAAGAACAAATATTGTGTTTAGCCAACGAACAAATATTGTGTTTAGCCAATAAACTCATTCAGCCGATTGTTGAAACAGAATAAGAGTAGAACGGGTCTCTAATACAATCTTTTAATACAATTTAATGTTCTCATTTAGTATATACAAACGGGATCAGGATGTTTTATTATTTAGATCTGCAATTTTATTATTCATATCTGAATATTTTGTGTAACAAAGTCATTTAGAATAGTATAGGAATTCACATATAATTGTGAATGTTAAATTTCTTTATTTTCAGTACTAATAAAGGGTATACTGCTAGTGAACAAATATGACTGTAGTTTTTGCTATTTGTGTTTTAAATCTCCATTGGGTTAAACAGGGTTCCATTACAAAATAGAAGAGTAAAGTAATAAAGATAATAAATAATTAACTCGAACTCTGGATATGGGTTCGTGAAATTCTAGTTAGTATTCACCGAGTTAGCCTCTGCTAGAAAAGAAAGATCATGAACATTTCTGAGAATCCTTGAATTCAGAACTTGGAACAAAAATGTCCATACATACGCAATTTATGAAACATTCGAAGGTAATCACATTCTCAACTCTGTTCTTTAACTTCTTTCTTGTGTCTCGGAAAGTTTGTCGTTTTACGCGAACCGAAACACGTATGCACCAATGCATCTGTCGTGAAGGCATTCATGACCCCAACAAGTACATTAGACACCGTTGGAAACATGACACCCTTCACGAAATCTAGAAATACGTCTCAATAGGCTGGTCCTCTTAGAACAAAGTCCAAGGAGGCTATGAATGGGCAAAATGTCATGGAAGTGAAATTGACTTGTAATAAAAATCGAATAAAGATTTCGGACAATGGTCAACACAGTTCATTATTTATTTTCAATTAAATAATAAGAAATATTTTTTATTTAGATATGTCAATGATTACGCAATACGATTTGGCATATCAACAGACAGATGAAAAACATTAAAATACGAAGATATAAGTACTCGCTGAGAAAAAGACGCCTTTTCATTCAGCGCATCTGTACATTAAAATGTTAGATAAAAAAAAAATTGAGGCGGAATCTCTGGAGGCATCTAAGGAAAAGTCATGGAGCGTCCTCAGCAAGAACATTTTTGCCATTCTATAGGCTTCTCGACGAGAAGTAATTACCATGTTCAGACTTCTGACTGTCTCAGGACTCATCTTCATCGAATTGAGCTTGCTGCTTCCCCGGATTGTATTTTATGTGACGCAGGTCAGCTTATGTCTGGAAACCATTTGGGCGAGTGCCGTGCACTACTTTTAATTCAGTCACTGAAAAATACTGGCGAGCTCGCTGTCTAATGGCCTAGCGGCCAAACGGCCGGCATTTGTAAACAACAGTACTCGCAGATTACGGTGTTACGGACATCTGTAGAATATTAATAGAGATCGTTCTCCACTTTATTCAGGATGTTGGGATGATTATTCTTCAGAATAATTTCGTAGAACATTAATAATAATCGTTCTAATACCCTCCCATGACCACACAGGTCCCCAGACCTAACCCATAGAACACGTCTGGGACATACTGGGGCGCAATTGCAGACTTCTCAGAATGCCACTGAATGAGCTCACCCTTTGCAACATGTCTAGCAAAATCTTTCGCAGAGGGATACAGGTCCCCAGACCTAACCCATAGAACACGTCTGGGACATACTGGGGCGCAATTGCAGACTTCTCAGAATGCCACTGAATGAGCTCACCCTTTGCAACATGTCTAGCAAAATCTTTCGCAGAGGGATACAGGTCCCCAGACCTAACCCATAGAACACGTCTGGGACATACTGGGGCGCAATTGCAGACTTCTCAGAATGCCACTGAATGAGCTCACCCTTTGCAACATGTCTAGCAAAATCTTTCGCAGAGGGATACAGGTCCCCAGACCTAACCCATAGAACACGTCTGGGACATACTGGGGCGCAATTGCAGACTTCTCAGAATTACACTGAATGAGCTCACCCTTTGCAACATGTCTAGCAAAATCTTTCGCAGAGGGATATAACAATTTAATTAAGGCTATACCGAACCGAATGTCGGCTTGTACAGCTGCCAAGGGAGGATTTGCCACTTACTGAAATGTCATCTTGTTGCCACCATTTCATAATAAAACATATTTTCCTCCCAAATTCTAATCATTTGCGTAACTCCTCAAATGATACAGACATGCCGAGTTTTGCGGCTGTAGCTCAATTTTTTTTCTAGGTGTATATACAGGGTGATTAAAAAAAGATGAGTCAAACTTTACGCTGTGGTAGTCCACACCAAACCAATCATTTTTCGTCACAGTTTACCGGGTCAGAAATAAAACGCAAAGGCGTTACAGCCTACTTACTCGTTGAGAAGCGGCCGCTCCGCAAACTTAAAAGCATTATTCTGGTTGCAGAAAAAACCTACTTATGCACATTTCGTCTGGGGAATGAAGAGCCCTTATGCAAATTTTCGTAACACCGAATGTGAGGCCATATCAGTTTGCAGCAGTTATTCACAGCTCCAACTTTTGAGACGATGGATCCCCACAATCGCCCGGTCTGCCATGTCTTGACTTATTTTTGTGGGGATATCTCAAGAGTCTTCTGCGACACTTCCCTTGAATCTGAAGAGGAACTCGTTGCCATAATTTCGGACGCTGTTGCCAAAGTACGCGACATGCCTGTTCTGTTCGAGATAGTTCGCCAATCCCTATATCACCTCTGTGAAACATGCTTTCAGGTTAGCGGTCGTTCTTTTGAGCCATTACTGTAATTATTGTTTATAAGATGTCATTTTATAACTTCTAAGTCATTCTTGTGTTTTCACCTCACTTCATCGGTTTCACTATTAAGCTCATACTGGCGCCTTTTCGTTTCATTTCCGACCCGGAAAGCTATGCCGAAAAATGATTGGTTTGGTGTATACTACCACCTCGTAAAGTTGGCCCATCTTTTTTTAATCACCCTGTACTTTTTTGTAACAAAGTGTATTTCAATGTGTCCGTCCCCAATGAATCGCACAATACCAAACTTTGCCAGCTATCCTGTTTTCTTATCTGAACTGTGCTTTGAAAAGAAATTCGATTCCCTTTTGCAATCCTCTGCAGTCATTTGTTTCTGCCATTGAAAATGATGCGTCGGTGTCATGTGGAACGAGTCTTACAAAAGGAAAACCATTTTTTTAAGAAAAGTTTTATCTATTCCTCCTTTAGAAATGAAGAAATAGTCAATATCTTTATCTGTCCGGTTTGAAACACATCTGGCGACCGCAGCGACTCCTTCGGCGTATTAGATGATACATTGGGCTATTATTTAAAATCCCGCAATTTTTTTTTTTTTTACAATCCTCTATTTTATGGGTATTATACCTTTAATATTAATTCACATTATAGTGTTTCACCCTTCCTGCTACAGGTACGTTTTGTTCGGAAGTGTATGTGTGAGGGGGGGATCAATAAAGTAATATTTTGTTAAAGATGCCGAATTGTAATTATATTTAAGAAGTTCAAAATTCGAGTTATTTGTTTATTGGGGAGGCGAATAGTAATAAATAATATTGACGGCGAAAACTGAGTGGTTCTGAGGTTTCAGAAGGCAACGACGCCAGTCGGGTGGATGAGAAGATGTTTACATAACTTTGTAATATGACGGGCTAGTGATAACAGTGAAGCGTTTTTAACTCTGGACGTTACAGTAAAACAAGACATGTTTTTAGGCAGCGCCCTCTTATTCCCAAGCTTTTAGAATTCTATCAACAATGATAAAAGACGGCAATCGTTACTGGATTCGTTATTCTTTCGAAAATGTATTATTAAATTCTCACTTTATGGAGTCCGCACCGTGCTGACGAACGACAAAACAACAACAAAAAAGAAGCCCAGTACACGAGTGGTGATGGGTGATCGAGCACGTTTTATAGCTTTTAACCTTTTGTTTACGGGTGGGACAGCGGCCATCCCAAACCATGAACCTCTCAAAAAGACAGGTATTTGACATACCCTACCCCAAACAGTTCGATCCCTTTTGCAGACATTGGCGTCCATGGACGCCAATACCTGCAAAAGGGATTTATCGGATTTATATCTATTGCATCTGTTAAAGGGAGGTTTGTTTTGGTTGATAATGAAGCAGTCTTTTCAGTTTACTCATTCTAAAAGCTTGTCGCCCGCCTCATTATTTTTCGAGTTCCCAAAATTTTTGATTTTGATATTTAAATCAGCACATAATATAGTAGTTTCTTTCCACATTGAGACGATCGTGTTTATTTCTTCTTCCGTTAGAGGTCCCGGTCTTTTGTAAACGTTTATTTTTTTTCTTTTCAAGGTGAATTTCTTTTTGCTGTAGTTCCATATTTGGTAAGTTATTTTGCGTAGTTATGTTCTTGCAAATAATATTTTTTTAGTAGCTATTAAAAGTCCGCCATCTTTATAGGTATCTATTCTATTTCTTTGGGAGATATAATAGTTTGGGATATTACAATTTTTGTTGAGCCAGGTTTCTTGCAAGGTGATGATGTCCGGTTAAACGTCATCAATTAGTTTGAGAAGGCACAGACGGTTCACCATGAAACCCTCTGATGTTCCATTGTAGGATCCTCATCATAGATACGTGGGTTGGAGCAGGGATCAAATATTGAAACAGTCTTATCAGTCAAGGGAATTGATACCTTTATACCATTCTCATTAAAAGGAAGTACAAGGGGGTTATTGCTTAGCCCCGATTGGGAAGAAGGGGGGGGGGGACGTTTGTGGTAAAGCTCCTGGTAAGGAGATTTTCCCGTATTTGGAGATCTCGCCGAAATTGCTTTTTTTGCTGGGACAGGAGATTTCTTTTTGCCCTTGAGAGATTGCGTTAGTAGTTCTTGGATCGTGTTTCCTAAGGTTTTGCTTCTCTTTATATATCGTTCTTTTTCTGTCTTTTCCTGTATTTCTTTTTCTCAGAGTTTTAATTCCAGTTGCTCTATTCTTTCCTTCAACTGTTCGTTTTCAACTGTGTGGATTTCTAACTTTTCCTCCACTCTTTTTACTACATATTTCTAAGATGGTATTGGTTCCGGTATTATTGGATGGTATTGGTTGATGGATGGTAAGTAGTAAATAAGTTCCTTATTTACTACTTCTGTACTTTCCCTTTCGGGGGAGGGTTTGCTTTATTAGCGTATGTTTTGTTTAAGTTTGATTCTTCTGTTTGTAGTTTATTTTGATTTAGAGTTTTTGTTTTAGTTTTCTTTTTCTTGTTGATATATGGGGCATATTTTGTTCAAGGCATGGTGTTCTTCCCCGCATCTCCGGCATTTGTATCTTCTTGGCATTCATCTCTATTATGTGTCTCTCCACTTTGCTGCAGTGTTGCTTTGTCCGGCAATTTGTTGCAAAATGTCCGATTTTCAAGCACTTTTTACATATTTTGGAATTTTCCCAGTATATTGTTGGTTTATATATACTAAATAGAATATCTAAATGTTTCTTTATTGTTTGGCCGTACTCTTTTATCAGTACCACAGGTAATTTAATTTTGCCTTTCTCCTTTGTGAATCTGATTATTTGGTACCAGGGGATGTTTTTATAGTCAAGTTCTTCCGCAATTTTTTGGACTGAGTACTCTATTGCCACTTCTTTTAGGATGTACTTGCTGATAGATCCCTGTTCCGCTATGCGAGTTGTACAGTTTTGACAAGCAAAATTTTTGATTTCTGCGATTTTTATTGCATCTTCTAGTTTGTTTACTTTAATGTAATCTTTAATCTCCTGTTCTGGATATATTAGCCTCATATGTCTCCAAATTTAAATCACTTAGGCTATTTCGAATTTCACTCGTTTTTATACTGTTTATATTTTTATCAGTTCCTCTTACTAATATCGTTACTTGGTCAGTCCCATTAACATAATATAATTCATTTTTTTGCCTTTCGTCGAGAGGTTTAGTAATACTATCCTCGTTAATGTTTAAGTTTTCGTCTATTGTCATAGACGCTTCCCCCATTTGTGAAGGTAAAAGAACAAAGGACACTTGGTCCCACAAACAAAACAATCTTACCTTGCTTTAGGTATTCTGTCGAAGCGAAAATAAAATAATTTAAGAAATAAACGTCAAAGGGAGAAGATTTTCCCCGATAAAGAATACTTATAAATCACGCTTTCCTTCAGAGCACAAACATCCACCGCCGCGTCGATCGAACTCCGAAAATTGAATTAAAAGTGCGAATTCAGTGTCATTTAAGACATTTATGGCTGTTATTTTGTGCCATTCAATTCAATTTAATGAATTGTTGTAGAAATAAAGAGACCGTGAATATGAGTCTGCAGGGAAAGTCATGTGTTGCCAAAATCGGATTTTTGTTAGTTATATTCAAAATATCGTGAGAGAACCCATTTTTGATGTCGCCCCCAACCCATAGAAGGTCGTGGTGACAACCGTCGATATATTTCAATTCCCACCATTGTGTTGTGTCTCGCCATTGTTTTCTAATGGTTAAAATGCGTTCGATAGATTTAGCCTCAAATATTATAAACAGTAATGAATTAAAGCATTGATGGGTCGGTCATTGAGTAGTGGTGTCTTGGGGGACGTGGAGGGGGACACTCCTACGTAAAAGTTGACATAATTTCTTAATTTTGGGAGGCAGGACAGGCTTTAGGGGTTCGGCCGCCCCAAGCAAGAGAAATTTGGCCGCCCCAACACCTGCCCATTCATTTTTCGATTCATATTTGCAAACTGTGTTGAAATAAAAAAGCTGATAAATTGCTATTTTTTACTGAATTTTGGTCTAAATGCTTGTCGAAAGAATGGATCTTTCGGGGGGGGGGGGGGGGAGGGGGAATTTAACTTCTTTCTTTTATTTTCAGCTTTAAACAAAAAAATGTGCGATATCTCAAGCACGAACGAAACACATTAGCGCCATATAAATAATGACAGTCGACGTTAAGTAATATAAAATCTGATGTGTCCAACGCATGAGATTGAAGATTAACAAATTTCGTTCTTTTTAGAAAACAAAAACACAAATTAGACCGCTGAAGAATAGATATCGCTGAAGATCAAGAGGATTTTTGTTGATACTTAGAAGATCCAGCGTATCAAATTTCGAACAATTCTCTTCATTACTTAGAGCTATATAGCCCTCCTTGTGAAAAAATATCACGAGCTTTTCTCAAGATATTAGATTTAACTAGAAATACATGGGCAAAATTTTTTTATAGTTATAAGTACTTACAAACCGAATGAAACCACATTATATGAAGGGGGCATATTACCACATGACTGTGAAAACAACTTGTCGATTATTTCTTTTTCGCACATATTGAGCGCAGAACTTGCAAAGGAATTTTGAATTTTATTGTAATAATTCTTAAACCCCAATTAATGATCCTACCACGCGCATGAGGTGTAAGATCCTCCACGTTCATTCGCTCTTCAATATTTAACGTGTTTGCACTCTAGGAGCCTCCACAAGCACGCGTTGTTTGAACTACCAAGGGTACGCTCTATCAGTATCACAGCGTATGCTGTGTTAGAACGACTACGCATAAGCGCTGTTAGGCTCACAACCAGCTTGCGGTGTAATATGTTTAACGCGTATTCGCTGTTAGCTTGAACGCGCATGTTCAGTAAGAAATACCGGTCGCATGCGCTGTAGGACCTTCCAAGCGCATTTGAAAGTCAATCCTTAATGCTTTTGCACTGGAAGAACCTCCATACGCATGCGTTATAAGAGCCATTTACACGCATGCTGTGAGCTACAACGTACATGTGCTGTAAGACTTTTGAACTACAACGCGTATTCGCTAAAAGACCCTCTAAGCGCATGCACGGTTCAATCACACACTTGCGCTGTTAGAACTCCCACGCGCTGTTCAATTTTCACCGCGCATTCTCCGTAAGAATTTCCATGCACTCCAAAAATATGCGCTAATTAGAGCCTCCACGCACATGCCTTCTTGTTAGAACCATTACGCGCATGCGCTCTAAGATCACTCCTCGCGCTCTAAGATCACTCCTCGCGCATGCGCTCTAAGATCACTCTTCGCGCATGCCCTGTTAGAACTGCCATGCGCGTGCTCTGTAAAAATTATGCGCTTATGTTGCTCCAAGTTTTAATGAGCATGCGATGAATTCTCTCCCCGTGTTCAATGTCTTCCTTCCCTGTTTAGTCCTCAACGCGCATGCTCTGTAAGAATGTCCAGGCGAATGTTCACGCGCATGCGCTGTAAGATCTCTGCTCGCGCACGCTCTGTTAGAACTGCCACGCGCATGCGCTGTAAAAGTTATCATGCGCGTATGTTGTAAGTTTTAATAAGCATGCGATGAATTCTGTCCCAGCGTTTCACGTCTTCCCAGCCTGTTCAATCCTCAACGCACATATTCTGTAAGAGCCTCTTGCGCTGTAAGAATCTCCACGCGCATGCATTAAAAGAGCCCTGATACGCGCATACGCTATTTGTATTATGTTTTCGATTAAACAAAAATAATCGAAATTATAATATACTAATAATTTTAATCATAGTGATTTCTTTCGAAACGTTTTTTACGTCACGAAAAGATTATGTATAAAAACAGTGTTGCTTCACTTATATTAAAACTAAGACGGTGTGGAAATAAAGTGATTAACTGTCGACGAGCAGAATGCCAAGCAGAAATAGCCAATTAGAGACAGCTGTTCGACACCTTCTCGTCAAAACCACACGCAGAATGAGTGATAATGTTACTCCTGCATATTTAGTACTATGAAAGATCCAAAGACTCGATCTATTCTTTAGTACGAGTATATCTACTGATGTTCTTTAGTATATCTTACGATGCTTCAATAAAGGAGGACACGAGGGCATCCCCCCTCCCGGATATTCATATAGATACTAGGATATTTAAGGATATTCCAGGTCATATATGAGGGCACCAAGCTAGTCAATGTTGTACGTCTTATTGAGTTTGCTCAAAGTTCTACTGGCGCCCATCGTTCCTTTGAAGCATTGGTGATGGCCACCATGCCGCCCTAGACGTGTTGTTCGCATCTATTGCGGGACTTTTCCACTATCTAGCTCGTCAGGCTTCGATGGCATTACTGCTACCGTTGTTCATAATATTCCCCATTTACATGTGATGTTTCCTCTCATATCATCAATTTAAATTTTGAAAGTGGCTTATTTCTTAACCAGCATAAATTTGCTGTTATTATTCCAGTTTATAAGAAAGGTGACAAAAAGAATCCCGATAATTACAGGCCTATTTCCCTTTTGTCTATATTTTCTAGAAGTATTGACAAAGTTATTAAGTATTTGAACTCTATAAATGTTTTCAGTTCTTGCCAGTTTGAGTTTCACGAAAATAAAAGTACTGAAGACTCTTTAATGAAATTTCTTGGTGAAATCAATGAGGGTTTAAATGCCGGCCATGGGTTTTTTGGTGTGTTTTTGGATATAAAGAAAGCCTTTGATTGTGTTGATCATAATATCTTGCTGTACAAATTGCAGAGGATTGGCTTTCGGGGCATTGCGTTGGATTGGTTCAGATCTTATCTCAATGAACAAGAGTAATCCGTTAGAATTGGTTCTATTATAAGTAAAAAAGTTAGTTAAGCAGGGTGTTTTCCAGGGTTCGGTCCTGGGACCGATCTTGTTTCTTGTCTTTTTTAATGGCATCTGTTTATTTAATTTTAATGGGACTTTGTTTGCTTTTGCTGATGATATTGCTTTATCTTATCATGGACTTACCAATCCTGATGCATTGAGAAATATGGAAGATGATCTGGCTCCTATTAGGCAATCGTTCTGTGCTAATAATATTGTTCTCAATGTCAAAAATACAGACTTATGTATTTTGCCTTGCCCAAAAAATCTTTATTTAGCTTTGTTAAAATATCATGCTTGTTGTTATCCAGATAGTACTTGCAATTGTGAAGTTATTGAGCAGGTGAGTAGCTTTAAATACCATGGTATTACCATCGATGACTTGTTATTTTGTCCTCCTGATGTTCTTAAATTTCTTAATTCCCCCTCGGATTCAGTATGGCATAACTTGTCTTATCTGAATACCCTTAGGCCTGCTATTTTGCTTCAAAAATTATTTATTAGGATTGTAAACCTCGTCAGACACCCTCTTTTTCTCGATTCTATAATTATGCCATTTAGGAATCTTCATGTTTACAAAGATCTTAATATGTTTTATATTAGAAACTAATAGTATACCCGTTCTTCGTACGGAGTATATAATATAAATGAACTTGAAATTCACAATCATGTGCAAATTCCTATAGTATACAAAATGACAATTTTAATCAAAATATTATGTTAAAATATTTAATACAATGCTCCTTAAAAGATGTTTAAGAATCTGTTCTCGCTATACAAAATTATCTTCACGGGCAGATCTGAAGAATAAAAACATCCTGGCCCCTTAAGTAAGCAAATATAAAAAAAAGGGGGAATTGAATAAATATATGCAAAATGAAAGCATAAAAATTGTATGGGACCCGTACTACTTATATGCGCAAATATTAGAAGATATAACCTGTATTAGTACATTACATGTAAATTGAAAATATCAATAAATCCGTCATTGACTGTAATATATGCCAGAATGAAAGCACTAAAATTATATGGGAATATATATATATATATATATCCCCGTACTACTTATATTGTCGCAGATTAGAAAATATGCCAGTGTGTTAGTAGATTACCCGTATTACAATGTGTGTCTCCAAAATGTTTGCCGAAATAAAACGGATGACGTTTTAAATTGAAAATATCAATAATCCCCGTAATCTTTATACCAGGAGGTTGTAATTGATTCCAATATATATCAAAATATATGTCAATATATCTGTACTACTTATATTCTCGTAGATGAGAAGATATACTCTTGCATTTGTAGAAGATTACTCGTACAACGTACATAATAAAACAATGGCATAATAACTTGTAAATATCAATAATCCCTAGATCAATAATCCCCGAAAATATCAATTATCCCTAGATCAATAATCCCCGAAAATATCAATAATAATGTGTAACCTGAAGACCGTAATTGATATTATCAAGTCAAAAATGCAAAGACAATGAAATTTATTTTATATACATACTATCTTTATTATTCAAATCGGAAAAGATTTAATAAAAATCGTATGCCACATAACACATTGGATTTACATCAATTGCTAAACGACATATGATTTGCTTCAAATAAATTGATGGAAATCATGTCTGAATAATGCTATCTCCATGGAAGATTTGGCGACATTTTCGTCAGTTTAGCGATAACTTAAAAAATCGCCAAATTTATCGCCAAGTGGGACTGTAAAACTGATAGTCCCATTTTGCGACAAATTGACGAAACATCATCACAATACTATCCCCTAACAAAACACAATTAATTTCATTTATTAAGTTCAATATCATGATATTTTTATAGATTTACAAATATTTTTATTAATTTGGTGACATTTTAAAAATTCGTTATATATGTTACTAAAGTAGGATGGATGGATTGGCTGACAAATGCTACCGAAACATCATTTCAGTACTCTTCTAAAAAAACAAATTTAATTTCATAGATTTGCGTAGTTTTTATCAATTTGGCGACATTTCCCTCAATTTGGCAAAGTTTAAGAAAAGTTATTAGCGATATTCCGCCAAATTCGTAGCCCTGAATTTGCAGATCTGAAGAATAAAACATCCTGATCCCGTTTGTACATACTGAATGCAAACACTAAAATTGTATTAGAAGTTATACCCGTTCTACTACCCTTTTTCTGTTTCAACAATCGGATAAATTAATTTATTGGTAAACACAATATATGAGTTTATTAGCTAAACACAATATAAAAGCTTAAAAACTGTCAAAATAAATGAAAATGATGTACGCAGTCTGCAATTAATATAATTAAAAGAAAAATCAAACCGTTCTTTTCTGAAATATATTTTTATATCCATTTATTTATTATTCAAATCGAAAAAATAATAATTAAAAATAACAGACGGATTTAATTTAATTGTGTTTCTGAGCAACATGATGTAAGATAGAATCTTCCTCATAAAATGCATTGAATAACCATTTTGATTTCTTTATACTTTTTATTGTTGAGTAAATGTTTGTGAAACATAAAACCATGGAGATAGATTTTCCATTTAAATTCATGTTTCAAGCAATTCATGCTTTCAGATAGTGACTAATTTGCTCAAAAATCCTCCATCAAACTCAGAATTAAAGTTTTAATTCACGTTGACGTTTTAAATAAACGATTTTCATCCTTTCCGTTTGGATAAACCACGGAGGTAGAGAATAGAACTCCTAGGAAAATGTTCCGTTTTTCATTAATATCTCTACAACCCCTAGTCTTAGAAATCCGAAGCAGGGATCAAATTTATGGGTTTCTATTTCAAGGCTACCCACAAAATTTCATTAAATTCAGTTCAGTCGTTCTCTCGTGATGATGAGACAAACGAAAGTTTCGTTTTTTACTAATATCTCGAGAACCACTGGTTGTTGTTGTTGAGACCCAGACCGTCCGACCTACCAGAAAGGTGTAAGGTAACAGTTTGGACGGCCGGGAAGTGCCACCCAATTTAGACCGGAACCCAGTGGGGGAGGCATCCACAGGGACCGTACCCTCCTTCCCCTACCACCAACCTCTCGGAAGGACTTACGGACCCACATGTTTAACGTGATCGTACTCCGCGTGAACACGGCGGCAGTTTTGGCAGTGGCTGGAATCGAACCCGGGCCTACCGAGTGCAACTCCAGCGCGCTAACCAATGGGCTACCGCGCCTAGAACCAGTCTATGATTTGAGTTTCTACAACCACTGGTTGTAGAAACTCAAATCATAGACTCAATTTTAAGTGGGGCTATTTCCAGGCTACCTACAGAATTTCATCCAATTCGATTCAGCTGTTCTCCCGTGATGATGGGACAGACAGACAGACAGACAGACAGATTTTCAATTTTATTTATATAGATAAGAATGCAGGTGGTAGCCAATGTAACTTCGGGCTAAGGCGGGGTATTATCAGACCTCCTCGAGCCGATTCTAAGTTTCAGAAATTGCATCTCTGTTTACCTCATAGAGTTTTAGTCTTCTGCCTCAATTTTTAAAAGCATTGTTACCTATCGTTCCTTTTCCAGGGTTATCCAATACTGGTTATTTACTTATAATTCAGTTGAAATTGAGAATTTTTTCCGTATTGATAGCTCATTTTTTGCCTGATTTTACTGTCATCTTTATCTTTTTTATTGTCTATGTTTATCGTTTAGATGTTATGATGTAATGATTAATTGTAATTGTTTTATCTATAACTGTTTTCATATCATTTGATGGGTAACTCCTTCTATAAGGTTATGTTTTAAGAGTGGGTATCATGGATACTGCAATCTCCTTACTTTTGAATATTAAATAAAAGCTTGTCGTTCGTTGCGCTATAGCAATTCATTGTTACTTGCGGTGTAAGACACACATTTGGAGCGATATACAGGAAACGATCCTATTTTGGCCTTCTTTTCCCAGGAATGAGAGAGTGAAAAATAATGGGTCCCACTCTTTTATCTAGT
Organism: Amaurobius ferox; assembly: GCA_951213105.1. Lineage (NCBI taxonomy): Eukaryota > Metazoa > Arthropoda > Arachnida > Araneae > Amaurobiidae > Amaurobius > Amaurobius ferox. The sequence continues at coordinate 141,244,391 of OX578148.1, read as the reverse complement.
AGCAAATTGTTAACAGCCAGTTGATGTCTTTGTACTACTTTTTAACTTATATGAAAATGCGACTGCTCGCGCCTATTTCATATAAGACTTTGCTGATTTCAATACCGCCCCTAAAATGTGCCGCCCTAAGCAAGTGCTGGTGTCTTGAGCCGGGAGGTCGAAATGGCTGTTTTATTGTTAAACGGATCGTTTGTATTCCTCCCTTGATTCTGCGCCAGTTTTTCCTATAAAGGAACCCATTGTTAAGAACATCAAAGTATACTTTCCATTGACTGTAAAATCGATCCCCTTTTAAAAAAGTCCGTTGCTGAGAGAGCCAGGGTGTTGAACAAATTGGAATTCATTTGTTTCCTTGGGTAGGTTTTGAACGTTCAACGACCATTGAATTTAGTTTTAATTGAACCCGCTTTGTTCTGATCTTATCAATGCATCAAAAATGTGCGTGTCGATCAAACAATCTATTGCGTTTTGTCCACTAGCTTTTCAAAGATCTTTTGAATTTAAACTTTAAATAAGCAATAATGAACTTCAACAAGAAAATCAATCATGAGTAAAGCACTGATTATAAAACACTTTCCAATTCAAATACAATGCCATTTAAACATCTCTAAATAGCGATGCATTCAGCGGTGATATTTTAAAAATGATCACAGCACTAAAATAATTTATTTTACTGGAAACTTAAAACTTCATAGAAAAAATGAACTTCGTTCAAATGACGCCATCGAAATATAAATTACCTGGCTCTCTATGTAAGAGGAGTGAATATTTCATTCATACTCATTTATTTCAGAGTTCAATAATTTTGAGTGAAATAAATTTAGCCACTCTTATACAACTCATCTTGCAATCACTTGTTTACATTCTGCACCCATTAAAATGAGGCTTCGTTGTGGAAACCGTCAAAGTTGGATGATCATTTACACTCAGAAATAGTAGGGCGCGGTAGCCCTTTGGTTAGCGCGCTGGAGTTGCACTCGGTAGGCCCTGGTGCGATTCTAGCCGCTGCCAAAACTGCCGCCGTGTTCACGCGGAGTACGATCACATTAAACATGTGGGTCCGTATGTCCTTCCGAGAGGTTGGTGGTAGGGGAAGGAGGGTACGGTCCCTGCAGATGCCTCGCCCACTGGGTTCCGCTCTAAATTGGGTGGCACTTCCCGGCCGTCCAAACAGTTACCTTACACCTTTTTGGTAGGTCGGAAGGTCTGGGTCTCAACAACAACAACTCAGAAATAGTGTCATTGCGATAGCACAGAATATAGTTGCATAGAAAGTACCAAAAAATAAAGCAGTTTTAGGACGAATTCAACATGAACTATAAATTTAAAAGAACTTTAAAAATCACGATTTTGACACGGAGAAAAAAATGGATGCTCTATTTCATTTTGAAGTAAGTCACATAATCTCTTCCTATTATATGGGTATCATTATTTTAATTTTTATTTAAAAACTGACGAACTTATTTTGCTCAAATTTTTTTTATATACTTTATAATTGGAATATTTCCTAAAATTTTCGAAGCAATTTGTAAATTTTTAACTTCGTTTGAAAAATAAGGTTCAATGTATTTCACTTTTTCTACCCGGGTTCCATCCAAAACTAATTGGGTGATATTATTCATTTACATTACCATATGTCCCACAGATCGTCTCAACAACCTACTAAAATTTCATTTTGTAGGTTAAGTCATTTTTACAGCAGTTATCGTTCGAACGGACAGACAGATAGTTGAAAAATGTTTATGACTTTGTTCATTCTATGTTGTAAAGCGTTAAAAAGCAAATGTGAAGAAAATAGAAATCAAAGAATCAATGTCTATTTTGAGGGAGGGATCGGGCTAATCTTTGCTTTAAATTGTTTCTCTATGTATCAAATAAGCATTCTGTGGTGAGACCGACTTCGCACCTTCCAACAACGGTTAAGAGTTCTAAGCATCACTACCCGAATTATAATTTTGGACAAAAAGCTAGTTTTGGATCGAATCTTATAGCAACTGGCTATCCTATTCGCCGTCTCGGGTTTAAACTTGAGTGGGATCAAAACAGAGGGTCCCCATAATCCTATTAAGATAAATACATAGTACTCATAAAGTCTGCTGAGGGTGTGCTTGAGATTTTTATACATATCGCTTTGGACATGCATTTTGCTTGTTCCTTGGGACATGGTGTACCCTCCAGACTTGGGGGGGGGGGGAGGTCACCCATTATTTTAAATGTAGTTCTGTTTCCAAAACTTCTCGGATTTATTCGGTCCGGCAAATTTTAAGTGAATTAAGGTTACGCCCCCAAGCGTTTAAAAACGAGATTTTCTCTTCTTTTAGCTATTTTACTTATTTACTAACAGAAACAAGATAACGTATTCCAACTAGGTGAAATGCGAAATTCATCAAAACAAATCTTTTATTCTACTTTGTTAATTTATAAGTAATACGATAAAATATCTATTGCAAATCAATGCACTACAATTTTATGGAATTTTGTTTATATTTACGTTCAATGTGAGAAATGATATATATATATATATATATATATATATATATATATATATATATATATATATACATATATTTATTTTTGAACGGCTTACCCGAAGTTTGGAGTGAAGTGTGTGAAACGGATTCCCACTAAATCCTGAAAGTGGACCTCTGTGAGTGGGTATCTGAACTTATTTTGTTTTTATGAAGTTCATCTTGATGCTGTTGCTACACAAACATATGTTGAGCTGAACACTGTATTGAGTTTTACGGCATAGTTTTTATGGCCCACGTCTACAGCCTCGCCCACCGAAATGGTATAATTTCTTCTGTTTATGGCCATCTCTTCTAGGTCCTTAAAAAGGCGTGAGACGTCCGTCATTAGGCGACTCTTGATGGATGCCAAAATACGTTTACCACTCAATTTAGAAGAGATAATGGACCGAGAACTCACTGGATATTCAATTTGGAAGAAAATGTTCCTTAAATCCTTATTCGAAGTTTTGAACTATTTTTATCCTTTTCGGACGGCAAACGCATCCACGCGTCGACTGCGAAATTTAAGAACGACAGCCACGCATTCGCGTTCAGGAGAAATTGACCCTAAAGGACGACTGACACCAATGTGCATTTTCATATGGAACGTTTTCGTTTGAATTTATTTGAATACTAGATGGCGCTAAATGTCCATTCTAACATTTACAACTTATTTTGCTAGTACTTGACCCTGGTATAGGGGGGTCCCTATGAATCATCACTTTATCTAGAGCGGTAAAACGTGGTTTTGTAATATAAACAAACAGATCATTTCATACTCTGCTATGCTGCAATTGAGTGCTGTAATTTGGTTTTAGAGGAACGTGCGGTAGTGAATTTATTAGGTTATTTCGGATAAGAGAATGGCTATATCAAGACGTTTATACGTATAGAAGAATATACTAACATGGTGATCGAATTAGGATAGTTATGAAAGTAATGCAGATAGTGAAGATTTGTGGATCTGATGAACGCACGGACAGTTTCTTTAATTGCAAATATTGCAATGTTTGTCTGCGCTTGAATCCATGTTTTGAAATATATTATACGTTAAATGGTACATAATCTTTATTAGCTGTATAAAGTATTGTGAGTACAATCGTTCGGATATTTTTCCTGCATAACAAATAACCATTTTAATCACGTTAATGAATCATTTTTAATTATTTAAATTTTTTATATTTAAATAAAAAATAATTTGCGTGTAACTTATACATCTAATGGAAAATAAGTATTTCCTTTCTTCCTGAAAAAAGTAGAATGCTGTGTTAAATGGGTGATTTTTAGTGAATTTTTTTCCGGAGTTAGGCTTAGTGGAAAAAAGTGAACCTTTGGGTATAGTTCGGAAGCGAAATGCTCCGTCCTTTGGGTCACCAGTTCAGGAAAGCCGCCGTTCTCAAAGGGAAATCCTTATTCGAAGTTTTTTTTTATTTATTTTAAAGACCTCTTTTTACCCACACTTATTTTTTTTCAGACTTCAGGGGTATCCCAACATGTCCTCTGGTCCGTGCTGCGGCATGTATTTGGGACTAGAGCAACACCACACATCTGCCAACTGTTATTTAAATGTTTGTTCATGGCGTGGTGCAGGAAGTGATGGAAAACCTTTTTCCGTGGTTCATCAGTCCATGTTTAAAGACTCGCGAAATGAAGGCGGAATCCTTTTCGTCGTTTCTTTTTCCTATGCATTTACAATCACCAGTCGCAATAGTTAAGAAACATTTTTTCATTTACCATAAATAAATTAAATGATTGGATTTAACAATTGTGTTTGTAGCCGTCATTACGCCTGTAATATAGCCTAGAGAAATGATTGTTTTCAAGAAAATTTTCGAATGCGAGATTTTTTATGCAAATACTCGTATATCTAGAGGTGGCGGAAAAAAAACACAAGTCAAAAATTCCAATTTTTTATAGCATTTTTTATTTTAAGAAATTTATGAATTTCGTTGTGGAAAAAATACGCGAGTCATGCTTTCAAGATATTTAACAAGAAAGATCAATCATGCTTAAAGCATTGATTATGAAACACTTTCCAACTTCAATGCAATTTTATTTAAACATGTCTAAAATGCAATACATTCCTCGGTAATATTTTAAAACTTATCACAATACTACATTAATTTATTATATTTGAAACCTTAAACCTTCATCGAAAAAAATTAACTTCATTCAAATGACGGCATTAAAGTATAAATTGCCTGGTTTAAACATCTCTTAAATGTTATACATTCCTCGGTAATAATTTTAGAATTATCATAATACTACGATAATTTATTATATTTGACAACTTCATCGAAAACAACTGAAATCCATTCAAATGACGTCATAAAAAAATAACACGCCTGGCTCTCTCTATAAAAGCAACATTTCATTCATAAATAATTCCCCCATTCATGTCATTTATCACAATACTATAACAATTTATTTTATTTAAAAATTAAGACCATTGAGCTGCAAATAAGTAAACTCTATGCGTAAAACTTCATCGAAAAATATCGTCCTTCTCTTTCTAAAATCAATGAATTCATATCAGCTCCATGGACTAAATGATTTTGTGTTAAAGAATTACAGCGATTCTAATACAACTCATTCTACATATTTTGCTGTTTACATTTTACATAGGTGAAAAATAGGCTTAATAGTAGAAATAATCAAATTTGGAAGAGCATTTAAACTGAAATATATTATCATTGCGTTGTTTCAGTATGTAGATGCACAGAATTTAGGCAAAAATAAAGTAATTTTAGGACGGATACAACACTCAATATGAATTGAAAAGAACTTTAAAAATCACGATTTTGACACAAGATGGATGCCATATCTCATTTTGAAGTGGGTCATGTGATCGTTTCATATCATGGACACGTGATCGCTTCATATAAGAGGTGATATTATTATTTTAATTTTTATTTAAAAAACAACTGAATATATTTCGCTGAAATTTTTTTTATATATTTTATGGAACAATTTGAATATTGCCTAAAATTTTCGAAGCAATTTGTGAATTTTAAATCCGTTTAAAAAATGCTTGAAAAATTAGGTCCCATAGGGCTCAATGTATTCCATTTTTTCAATCCGGGTTCAATCCAAAACTAATTGGGTGATATTATTCATTTATATTCCCATAGGTCCTATAGACCGTCTGAACAACATACTAAAATTTAATTTTGATTAAGTCATTTTTACGGCAGTTATCGTGCTAACGGACAGACAGACAGACAGACAGAATGAACAAAGTCATAAACACTTTTCAACTTTGTTGCAAAGTGTTAAAAAAGGAAAAACTTAAACACCTATTAGATTTTGCACAAATATCAGTGAGCTAATAAAATATAAATTAAGAAAAATTATTTATTTGGCTTATTCGCTCATATAACAAATTCCAGAAAAATTCAATCTGCATTCTGAAAACTAAAAATTATAATTTTACAAAAGGTCTCCTAAAAGTATTGACATTTTTTGACTTAAGTACTTTTTCCCGCCAGGGGACCTCTCGTTTAGGACTTCTTGAACACGTTTCGACTATTTTTGGAGTAATGTCTATGGTCGTATTTTTGTTTTGTGTGCACGGTACTGCTGAAATAATAAACATATTTTCATGACACTTTATATCCAGCTGTGTTATCGAAAAATCTAGAACTAAAAATAATTTTTTTTCTAATTTGAGCGAAAAGTTCGAAGTTTATCCGAAATTTTATATATCTTTAACATGGCATCGTAGGACAAAATTGGACATGCATAAAATGGATTATTTATGGATCCATGATCATGAAACTTCATAGTTTCAATCATTGTTGTGAATAAAAGTCGAGGTACAATTTTTGAGTTCGTGACGTCATTAGCCTCTTTCGGGTAAGAGGGGAGAGTCCCCCCCTCCCCCCGGAAGGTACATTGTTAAGTATGGTATCAATTTAAAGATTTCTTTTGCTCCGTAAGACTATCTAGAGAACGGTAATCTGTCATCTATGCTTGTGCCCCATCGGAGAGTGAAGCTGTTAAAGTTGCAAATTCTAATACTTTTGGTAGATATTATTTCAACAGACGCTGCATGAAATGTCACTGAACAAAGGTGCATGAACATTGAGATATCATTAAACTGCACTCGACCATGAAGGCTGAAATTATATTTTTTTTACCCGGCAAATTACCTATTTCATTGCTGTTGAATTTTAAAATATATTTGTGTTTTTTGAACGTTTTCCTTGTCTGTGTTGATCTGCGTCCAATCATTTTATGACGAATAAGGGTCATTGTTTGTCCTTGAAATAATGAATAAATTATTGGGTCATTATTTTTTAATTGAAGTGTAAAAAATGGGAAATTTAACCTTTATTTAAAGTATAAGGAGGAAAATTTAGTATTAAAATCTAAATTTATTATCAAAAACAGCTAGTTTTCGAGTCATTGTTGAGGGAGATTGAAAATATTCTTTTTTTCAAGTTTGTAATGTATTTATCTCAAAAACTAAAAGCTAGCTTTGAATAATAAGTGTTACATTGTTATGTCAAACCCAATGTAACATTGAAAAAGTAGGAGATCACCATTTATGGAGATGATCCCTGTGTGTTTTCTGCAATTTATTCGAGTCTCCCTAGTCAACCACCTGCAGCGGAAATAGATCAGCGCCCTCTTTCTCTCCGTGAACGAATGTGCTAAAATTATAGAGAGCGCCGAAATGTGGGGCCAACCATAAAATTGACCGCTTGACCGCCCCTGGGTGCAAGTGCGCCTTAAGATCTGGGGAAGCTGGGTCAGCTAAGACATTAATTTTAGGGCCTCTCATCAAATCTCAAATCAGTGCCTCTCATCAAAGATGACACTATCCAATAAGACATAGGTGTAACCCTATGCCGACCCATTGCACAAAGGGGGCTACAATGTTAAACCAATTGGAAGCAAGGGCGCCAATGTGTGTGTAGGAGATGACAATTTTGGGATGCTCGAAAAAGAGTTAGAGTTTTGAAAAAGTACCGACGCTTGATTTTCGAATTCTGGAGAGTGAACAGACTCAAAATCTGCGGTGATGTCGAGAACCCAAGGCACCCGCCCAATCGCAGGAACCTCCGTGAAGGACCCGAGGTAGGCCTATGCATGTTGCTTACGTACATTTTGGTATCGAACTCTCTCTCTCTCTCGACATTTAGGGATCAGACTCCTTTCTCATTTTGAGCAAATGAGTTAATACTTAAATCAGGTAATTTTAATTACATTTTCGGAAGAAAAGGAGTTATGTGTTCAATGATGTATATTTATAAGAGTCAGTATTGTGTGTATAGTGGGAGATAATATTGTTTTAATGAAATGAGATGTGAAAGCCGATACTGTTTGAAGTAACTTAATTATGTGATAAAGTCATGGATTTGAAATAATATTTCGATCACGTATCGAATGGAGAGAGAAAGCCCTCCTTTCTGGCATTTGATGTTTCACCCCGGCCTTATGTTCCTTTCTGGAAAAACGAACAGGTGTGTTCCGAAGCTCTTTTCTTATTTGCGCAGCAGACGGGCCTGTCATGCGAGAGGTCCCCGCAAGGGAGACGGCTCTTGTCAAAGCAAGCCAATGAATATGGATCTGAAAAGAATGGGTTTCGAATGGGATAATACAGGTAGGAAAAGGAAATATAAGTTATTCCGTTCTGAAAACCTTATTCAATAAACGTAATTTTAAATGAAGTACATAGGTTAAATTAATCATTTCCATAAAGCTTAAAGGTTTATCGTAGGGCTAAGGATATAATTTACTAAGGATTTTCACTTCTGGTTCGAAAATTTCCATTTTACTCGAAATATCTATTTCTCAAGATTGCCTGTCGATAAAGCTTAGATGATGATCGATATGAATTCAGCGTTAAATTGCGGAGGTTCGCCAAGGATTGCGGAGGTGACTCACTTTTTCGGTTCTGGAGAGTTGACTTCCTGTTTATTTCTGGAAATTCGTTTGACTGTACGAAACAAGTAAGCAGAGCAGAATTCCAATGCTTAATAGCATTACGAACCTTTAAAATGCTTTTGCTGGAGACTCTTTTGAGGAAATCACCTTTAGAGGCAGCCATTCCTATTACGTGAATATAGGGTTGTCATATTAAAATACTCGGGAAGGGTTGCTAAATTTGGCGACATTTTGAAGATACCAGAACTTTCTCGAAATAATGAATATTCTTGAAGATACCAGCTGCTTCCGGAAGTTTCTACGTATATATATAAAAAGTTGTCGCTCAGTTGGAGAGCAGTTGACGTGATACGAGACCATTGGATGGTAAGATACCTCAATGTTTTGTGAAATGAGTGGAGTATTGAATGTCTGTACCGGACAGTTTAGTGAGCTTGTGAGATAGTTATTGAGCGATGGGTTGAACTCACTTTTTCTCAAAGAAACTCTAAAAGTAGCTTTTCAAATGCATGTTTTTACATTTTTCTAACTTTTGCTCGAAATATGCCGCAAACTATATAAGATAGATACAAAAAATGTGTACTGGAAAATTTAGTATTAAAATCTATATTTCTTATTAAAAAAGCTCTTATAATTTTCGAGTCATTGGCTTGTGAAATTGAAGCATGAGGATTTTGCGTTTTTCAAGTGTGTGACGCTTATTTATATCTTAAACACTCAAAGTGATAGCTATGAATAATAAGCAATAATGGGTCGTTCTTTGAAAGCCCTACAAGTGTACATTTTTGGATCGCGTTCCTTTTCTTTGATATTATTACAAAAGTTGAGTTTTATTTTATAAAATATTATTTTGACTCCATCGGTCTGGGTCCACCTGCGATCTTTCTCTGGCGAGTCCCAAAACGGTCTCCCTTTTCTGGATCCGGAAATGTATTGCTTTGCAAAGGAAAAATGTTAACATCTGCAAGAGGACTGTATCGGCGATCCGGTTTCTCATTTGAATCCTTGTTCGACTTCTCAAGTGTCTTCCGAGCATGTTAAACATTCCCGCGCATCGGAAGGTCGTCTTCATGGGAATGTCGCTGGCGGGGAATTGACTATTCAAATATTCTTTGCATGTTACAAAACATTACCGCAACCTATTCAGTGAAACAAATGATATATATTTCTAAATTAGTTTATTGACATGCCCTTTGTTTTGTTGTATATTGTTAGGATTCACACGTTTGATATTTAGGATTCATATTTACAAGTTTGCATTCGACATTTAGATTTTATGCATGTTAATTGGATTTATGGCAGCACCGCAGGGAAAAAACATTATTACATAAGTGTGGCATCCAATAAAAGATCTAAGAAATATGTGTGTGTGGGAAAGCATGTGTGACTGAGAAAGTGCGTGTGTGTGTATGAGGGAGTGTAAGAAAGTGTGTTTGTGTGAGTGAGAAAGTGTGTGTCTGGGTGTCTAGAGTGAGAAAGTGTGTACTTGTGTGTGTGAGTGAGAAAGTGTGTGCTTGTGTGTGTGAGTGAGAAAGTGTGTGCTTGTGTGTGTGAGTGAGAAAGTGTGTGCTTGTGTGTGTGAGTGAGAAAGTGTGTGCTTATGTGTGTGAGTGAGAAAGTGTGTGCTTGTGTGTGTGTGTGAGTGAGAAAGTGTGTGCTTGTGTGTGTGTGTGAGAAAGTGTGTGCTTGTGTGTGTGAGTGAGAAAGTGTGTGCTTGTGTGTGTGAGAGAGAAAGTGCGTGCTTGTGTGTGTGAGTGTGAAAGTGTGTGCTTGTGTGTGTGAGTGTGAAAGTGTGTGCTTGTGTGTGTGAGTGTGAAAGTGTGTGCTTGTGTGTGTGAGTGTGAAAGTGTGTGCTTGTGTGTGTGAGTGTGAAAGTGTGTGCTTGTGTGTGTGAGTGTGAAAGTGTGTGCTTGTGTGTGTGAGTGTGAACGTGTGTGTGTGTGTGAGTGAGAAAGTGTGTGCGTGTGAGTGAGAGAGAAAGTGTTTCTGTGAGAAAGTATATGTGTATGAGAAACTGTAGGTGTGTGAGAAAATGTGGGTGCACGTGTGTGAGTGAGAAAGTGTGTGTATATGCACGTGTGTGAATGATAAAGTGTGTGTGTGAATGAGTGTAAGTAGTACTGGTAGCACTCCTAGTGGCGAATTACATAACTTATGATTATTAACTCACAAACCAACAGATAGGCAAAAAATATTCAAATATAAAATACAGGGAACGGTGCTTAATGAGTTCAAAACGATACTCTGCTCAAGAAAACTCGGCAAAGCAACTCATCATCGGGGCCTGTCATTCTGTAAACCCTGCGGTGCTGGTGGGGCGGTTCTGTCTAGAATGTGCGGATGATACACACTTTGGACACTGTGTTTAGGGATGGCTGCGTAGGACATGGGTGCGTAGAATGCATAGCATCACAGGCAGAACTCATTGTTTGTGCACCTCTATTGCACAAAATCTGTGTTACGTCTGCGTTGTTATAAGTGTTTACTATTTTCACATGTCTGATATTTACTACTTTTGCACTATGTTTTGGACTCATTAAACGCTGCTCTTTCATTTTGTAATTGGACTTTTTACGTACTCTATTAGTTTTACTCTATTAGTTTTCGAGTTAGTTTAATGTTCCTTATTTCGCCATATAAGCCATACAAGGTGCTATAAAGCGCGTTCAATTAACTGCGTATGATTATTCTTCTATATTTCATGTTCTCTCCATGATGCTGCAAAGTATCCCCATAAGTTACCTGGACGTACCTTAAAGGGTGGCATTATCTTAGCACAGTTTTATAACTGCTCTCATTTCACCACTAACGACTTCTAACGTTTTCCATACCCTCCCTGGCATTTGGACAACACTTTACGCCCCCATCCATCTCATCCAATATCTATTCTCAAGCCTCTGCGCCCTTCTACCCATATTATATTTCTCTAATCCCACTAGATGCCTGCTTGGGTCCTAGTCTTTCCTTTCGGAAGACTTAGAGAAGGGCACGAATGTGATTACCACACTCTCCATGTGAATGTCATCCAGTTGTGAAGCCATTTTTTCGTCGTCTTTTTTCTTTTTGCTAGAAGTTTAAAGGATAGATTTTATACTCTCCTGGGCACTTCGCTTTACCCCTGTCCTTGAGTCTATGTGCGGTGTAAAAGTTATACGGACTTTTATAAGAATTCCGTATTTAAATGTCACTATCAAAGTAAATTCTCTTGCAGCTTATTTTGTAAACGGTTTCAAAATATTGCGGCTGAAACAGAACCACAAAAAATGACACGAATAAAATGTATAGGTTGGCGAAAACGTGTAAGTTATAGCTCTCAAAATAGAAGTTAACTAGTATTGTTGGCATTTACATTTAAATCGTAAATTCCGTATAAGAAATAGGCCTCAACTTTCTGGTTCTGTAAAACCAAACCATTTGAATCTCCACTGAATTATGAGTTTGCCCGTGCAGATACATGTCTATCGTTTTTCAAACATTTGTGATTTTTTTTTCTATATTTGAAAAGATAGATGTCGTTTTATTGCAACTTTAAAGGGTTTGAAATCTTCGTGAGAATTCTATTGATATCGTGAGCGGCTCATGTGGAAAGCAATTTATTGCAAAATATTTTTTTTCACTTTTCCCACCGAAATAAAGCTGCAAAAAACGGATGGCAATAGACAGACCAGGAACAACTACTTTCTCGAATATATTTCTCAAACCCTTGACAGATATCGGAATAACAAGTTCTTTTCTCGTAGAAAGAGGTGCGAAGGAAACTATGCATCTGCCCCGAATGTATTCAAAATCTTTGACGCATGGATTGTTCTGTGTGACGGCATTCACAAAAACGCTCAAGAGAAGCACTTGAGGCAATCCGAGGTATGCGGCAACCGAGAACACGCACTCTCTTCAGCCTCTTAAAATTGGGAGAAAAAATCTTCATCTGGGCGGGGAGTCATCGCTTTAATCTTATCCTTCCCATCGAGCTGGGATTGTTAAAATAATAAATTGATTTCAGATCTCTTGAAAGGTCCAATAAACCGGGACAATACTGTCACTTAAAACGGATCATCACGATTGGGATAAAGAAAGTGCTGCAGAAAAAAGAAAGGTGTTTGTTAAGGATTTATAATAAGGGCCGCTGTGTTTTGAAAATAAACGAGTCGAGAGCTCCGGGATTTATCTGATGAGCACTGTCAACATAAAATCGAAAAACTTTTAGGTTCGTAGAATTTACTGTGCTGGAACACTTTCTATAAAGACGTTTTTGTTTACTAGGGGGCTCTGCACCCTGCTCGCTACGCTTCGCCAACCCCCTTCACGAGGCCTCGCCTTTCCTAAAAATTGTACTTTCAAAAATCTCTTTTTTTACCCCTCTATTTTCGGTTGGAGATAAAAGCAAGGTGTTTTCTTAGCCCAGGGAATCCAAAAACTGAATTCCTTGATTCGCTAGCCAAACTAAAGTTTTCTCTATAAATGATATACCCAATTTCATATTTTTGTATGTTATAGTTTTTGCGGTACCAGACAGAGAAATCGCTAGACGCGCCGATACAAGAAAAAAAATCACTTCAAAAGTGCATAAAAAGTAAAATATCTCTAAAACTACATCGAAATTAAAATAAAGGGGCTACGTTCTGCAAACATTCACCCATGTAGGTACCTGCCTGCGAAAAATCGTGGTTTTGCTATAGTTAGTCTATCCAAGACGCGAACTCTGCGCTAAAATATTTCGAATATTTTTACATTAAATATTTCTTAAACTACAATATATATATATATATAAATAACTGTTTATTTCAACGTATTCCCCAAAGGTTTATCTACAAGTGTACCCAATTTCCTATTTTTATATGCAATCGGATTTGGGGGTACGAAGCAAAAAATGTCAAAAAACGAGAAATTTGTGAAACGTCAGCTACTTTTTTTCCTAGAGAGATAAATCTTGACTTTGAGTGCCAAACGCTCGTCATGAATAGCCGCCGATTCTGACCGTCCATGAAGAGTTTGACATTTATGCAGTGAACTCTAAAATTTTATTCGTCGGAAGAGGGGATCCATTTAAACGTATTTTGCTCCATGCAGTTTATCTTGGCATAAACTTTACCTTCCACTGAATGCACTTCAAAATCAAAGCTTACCCTCGAAGGCATTTCTCTCGAGAACTTTTGCTTTGTCACAGATGCCTGATATCTTCCTGCGGCATTGCAAAACTTCCAAAATGATTCCCTCCGTTGAAACATCTCATTGAGCCCAGTCTCTTGTCCTCATTCGATCCATATCGTATCGCCGAGGGGCCATTTGCATACTTGACAATGAAACAATAACAAATGGATTATTCATTATTTCCAAGGAAGTTATTCATTCTCTCTATTAATTACACAAATATTCTTCAAAAGCGACATTGATTTCTTGAAAGGGAGGGGGGTATCTGCAAATACAAAGTGGAATAATAACACATTTCAATTAACTTCCTGTTTTATAGGCGAACAGACCATGGAATGGGTTTAAAATGGGACTCTATAATTTAATGTCTCCAATTTAATGCGTGTAACGAGCGGAGATCTGTAAGTAAAATGGCATCAAGTGTTATGAAATGTGACACGGTTGCGGGCCGAGTTCTTTATGGAAAATATTTGAAGCAATTCTGCATCATTCACTTTATCGAACCGTTTTGAAATTGAATTGAAAACGGAGCTACACTTTTCTGCCTGCGTTCCGTCCAACACTTTTTCACTTTATTGCGAGTGAAAGCAAATCCTTACGCGTTTGAGAAACCATAGACATCTTGGATGAAATTATATATGCCTTGAGATGAAATATATGCCTTGAGATGAAATTATATATGCCTAATATGGAGGCCGACGCAAACATTCCTTCACCTTCCGAGACCCCCTTCATACGAAATGAACAGAAATAGTTTTTCAAAAGCATCATTGCATTCTAAAAAATTGTATACAAAATGAATTTCTTGTATATTTTAATATATTTTACAGAATTAAAATTATAAGCAACTTTCTCAACGTCGCTTGGAGCTACTATACCATATCCTGAATGAGTGTGGCAATCCCTATATATATACTCGTATATATAATATATTAATAATAATTTGGAAATTCAATGATAGAATAAAGATGTTGCAACTCAAAAAACCCTAACTTTAAAATATGCCTATATAAGTATATATAAATATAAGTATATATAAATATAAGTATATATAAATATAAGTATATATATATAAGTATATATATATAAGTATATATATATATATATAAGTATATATATATATATAAGTATATATATATATAAGTATATATATATAAGTATATATATATAAGTATATATATATAAGTATATATATATAAGTATATATATATAAGTATATATATATAAGTATATATATATAAGTATATATATATAAGTATATATATATAAGTATATATATATAAGTATATATATATAAGTATATATATATAAGTATATATATATAAGTATATATATATATATATAAGTGTATATATATAAGTATATATATATATATATATAAGTGTATATATATAAGTATATATATATATATATATAAGTGTATATATATAAGTATATATATATATATATATATATATATATATATATATATATATATATATATATATATATATATATATATATATATATATATAATAAAGAATTTTAATTACTTGTATTTTAAATACCAGTGACTCATTGAAATTGGTCTGAAGAGCATATGCAAAAATAAAAATTAAATAGATTCAACGTTAGGCTGGTGAAAAATAGGTATTAAATACCCCTCTTTTCCTGTTCCATATATAAGACACGCAATTGAAAATTGGATTTCATGTTGTTGAGATCCAGACCGTCCGACCTACCAGAAAAGTGTAAGGTAACTGGTTTTACTGCCTGGAAGAGCCATCCAATTTAGACCGGAACCCAGTGGGGGAGGCATCTACAGGGATCGTACCCTCGTCCTACCACTCACCTCTCGGAAGGACTTACGAACCCACATGCTAAGCGTGAGCGTACTCCTTGTGCGCTGTCCTGCGGCAGTTTTGTCAGCGAAGGGAATCGAACCCGGGCCTAACGAGGGCAGCTCCCGCGCGTTAACCACTGGGCTACCGTGCCCTAGGATTTCATGTTGTGAAAGCCTTGTAAATATAAGCTTGTAACTACACTCAATAATGAAATTAATATGTAAATGTTTTATATGTGTAATAAAGGTACTAAAGATACAAAACCCCGTGTTTCCTGCATTAACATATATAGTATAAGTGCATGAATAGTGTAATAGATGAAAAGATTCAAACTGATAAAACAACATGGAGCTAGGCCATTCCTGGCTCCCAAAATTTTTTGAGAGTATCATACGTGAAAAAGAAATATAAATTAGCAAAAGTGACCAACTGTCTCACATTCCCCTGAATATGGATATACTGACAGATGCTGTCCCGGAGAACGATGTGAAATAATTCATTTTTCGAAATGTAACAAATGCTTTAATAAAAATGATACAGATGGTTGTTATCTGCATCACAATCGCCGGTTCTATTGGTTAGGGTGCTTTAATTTTACACAATGAAAGACGGCACTTCATAGTTAGGTATCTGAGTAGCTCATCGAGGTGAGATAAAGGGTTTATGTCTCAGGCCGAAAGCGTTGCCACAACAGGACGGAATTGCATGGTCGTGAGATTTTAATGCCTGAAATGGAAAACTGTATTCAGCTCATGGAGTTAGAGATGAAATCATCCTTTTACCTCCATGATTCGACTAAATAGGAAAGTTAATATTGAGAGGTCTTCCCAATTTAAAAAGTCAGAATTTTAATATTTAAAATGACCTGGAGACTTCCTCTTTCTCCCTTATCTTAAAATCCATGTTTAAAACACTGAAATGAATGCAAAATTGATTAATTGGTAGATCAGTTTGAGTTGAATTGTATGACCCACGAAGTCAGTGTTTACCTATATGGTATGACCCGTCATTGAAAACTTGGAATAACATTTTGAGGCATTGAACTTGATAAATTCGTTATCAGAGGATCTAAAGGACCGTAGATTAACTGCTTATTAGAGAACGGTATCGTATGTGTTTTAGTAGAGTTGTATAATAGTGTTGAATGAGAGGGATGGATGGTAGAAAATATTTTGAAACTTTAAAAATAGTGGATCTGAGAAAATATTTTGCAACTTTATCCCGTCTTAAGACAGGCTTAACCTTCTAGTATTTGTATAATGAAAGAAAGCATAATTGACTTTAGTAGGTAAATTCTTATTCATTAGTAATAATGGGAAAGCAAGACATGGCGTCATGAAAACGATATGACAAAGCATGATCACGCAATTTGTCTTTGCGTGAAAGAGTCCGATTTATTTGTATAGAGGTATGAAAACCATCGATTAAGCTTACAAAAGAAACAGTATCGATTGCGATTGCCTAATTAGAATAACTCTCGGTAGTAATCGTTCATAAAATAAATCAACTTATTGAGTGCAATTGCCCGATTAGATAACTCTGTAGTCATCGTTTATAAAAGAAATCAACTCATTGTGTGCATTTAAATGAAAAGCAAAATGTCTAAAATCCATTTTCTTTTCTCAAAAGCCAAACTTTCTGTATCGCGGATCTCGCACTCTAGAGTGCAAACAGAGGCAGAGCGTGGGTTCCGCCTCTTTCATGCATTCTGTAAGGAAATTTATGTAAGCAGATATCTTGCATCTTGCACTTTTCTAATTAAAAGACGACAGTTAACATAAGTCTGCCAAGATATGACGGATGTGCCGTTGACGTTTAAGACATTTTTTCACTTCTCCCATATCCAACGCTTCTTCCACATTGGGGCCACAAAGGGTGTGTTGGAAGAGAGATGAGGGAGGGGGGGGGGGGGGCTGCAACTTAACCCGAAATTTCGATTTTTTTTTACTTGACATGTGTGGTGCTCATTTAGGAGCTTAAATGTTTTTCTAACGTGATGCGCCGTTGTTTCTCTCGGATGGAATCAGGTATATTCAGCGTCGTGTGGGGTGAATAGGAGAAAGAACCAGATCAAAAGGTTTTCCCTTCCCACGCACCTGTATCGGGAGAAAATGGGCGTATTATTATAATTCTTCATTGTTAAAGAAGTTCTTTGTTTTAACGACTTGACGATAATGACTGTCGAAGAGAAGTAGATTAAGCTTAATGAATACATACCATTTGGTATAAAAATAAAACATGCGAGTGGTTTAATGGTTCAATTTTTTATAACTGTCTCTCTTGTATTTAGAGTAGTTATTTATTATGATTATATATGCAGTAAGAATGGGGTTTTGGGTGTTCAGAGTGCTATTTTACAACGAATAATATAAGCTTATTTCCACCTTTGTACGGCGGTTACATACTAAAATATGAATTAATTCGGAGCAAGCTTTTACTATCATAGGGGCATGCCTTGGAATTCGAAGGTTTTTAAAAGTAAATGTGAGATTTAGGTCATTTTATAGGAAAATATCGTGCAAAATTATATCTCTATCCAGAAAATTCGTAGGGTATGGGGGGGGGATTGAGTCTCGGGAGTTCGACCGGGACAAAAGCCTTGCATTCGCTAAAATCCCAGCCAGCTTTGCAATTATTTCGATCTGACTCCTTCCAGTAATAAATAGCGTGACGTAATAGCCGATCTCTAATCACTCTTCTGACCTTGGCGACATCCCTGAGACGGCATCTATCCTTTCTGTAGCCCTGAGCACAAAAAAGCGAAGAATCTATTGATTTTTGGGTCTGTCTGGAAAGGCCGATCCGTCAAATCAGTGGAAAGTTCGTGACAGCTTATATCACCGTTTTGTTTCTCCCATCATTTATCATATTTAATGACGAACGTTAAAGGCAGATGAGGTCCCATTTTAAAGATATCTATTAAAAGGGTGATAATAGGGAATGTGGGTCCACTAAACTTCCTTTGATTGTAGAAATCATTAGAATAGAAATTATTTAAAATCTAACTTTTTTTTGTCGAGGATTTGACGAATAACCCTTTCATTTCTCAGATTCTTTAATCTATATAAATAAAATTGAAAATCTGTCTGTCTGTATGTTTGTCTCAAATTATGACGGAAAAACGGCTGAGACGAATTGGATGAAATTTTGTGGGTAGCCTTGAAATAGCCCCACTTAAAATTGAGTCCATGTTTCGAGTTTCTAAGACCAGGTGTAAAAGGAATTCCACCGATATTGCATTCTTGACTGGATTATATCAATTACGGTCTTCAGGTTTAAACATTATTATTATTGATATTTTCGGAGACTATTGATTCGGGGATGATTGATATTTTCAATTTATTACATTATTGCTTTATTTGGTAAAATCTGTTGAAACTCGTGTATTGTACGTAGTGCGGGTAATCTTCCACAAATGCACGGGTATATCGTCTAATCTACGAGAATATAAGTAGTACATGTATATTGGCATATATTTTGACATATACTGGCATATATTGAAATCTATTACTGCCTGCTGTTTTAAAGATTGCGGGAATTATTGATATTTTCAATTTGTTACTATATCTGTTTAATTTTGACAAAGATTTTTGAAACCAATATTGCAATACGAGTAATCTTCTACTAGCACACAGGCATATTTTCTAATCTACGACAGTATAATTAGTACGGATATATATATACAATTTTAGCGTTTTCATTTTGGCATATATTGGGATTAATGACGTCCCTATAGGTTTAAAGATTACGAGATTGTTGATATTTTCAATTTATTGCATCATCTATTATATTTTGACAAATATTTTAGAAGTTTATAATAGTATGTGTAATCGTCTACACATGCACGGGTATATCTTCTAATATTCGGGAATATAAGTAGTGCAGGTCCCATATAATTTTAGCGCTTTTATTTTTGCATCTATTAGTTCAACTTTATATTTTTTGTAAATTTGTTTACAAATGGGACCAGAATGTTTCGTGTTTCAGATCTGCCCTTGAAGAATAATATTGTAGAGCGAGAACAGAGATACTTAAACTTCTTTTTAGGAGCACTCAATTTATTTTATAAATTTATAAAAATTTATTTTTAATTTTTAATTTTTTTAATTTTTTTAAAATTAATTTTAATTTTTTTAATTAATATTTAAAATTTATAAAAATAAAATAAAATTATAAATTAGGATATAGCAAGGAATCAATCCATTTGAATTAATATGTACAGTAAAAAGTCTACTTTGGAGAAAAAATGTGCTGCCTTCTGTTGCGGTCTTCCCCGCATTCTAAAATTCCTCGTTTTATACCAACAATACCACGTATTATACCAATTAGGCACGTATTTCACATAAGAATGGATAACGATGCTTTGCATCTACCGATTTACTTTTTATACGTAATTTTAAAACATTGTGGCTTTATATTTTTAAATGATACAGCCATACATGTTTATCAATAGTGAAAATGATAAAAAGTCGAATTATTTGTAAAATAAATGTTAGACCTTCAACTTGGCAGACTGAACCCGGGATTTCACAGCTACCGTTATTCAAAAGGCGGACTATGTACTGAATAGTTTTGTTATTAAAGTTTTGTTATAATATATATAGTATAATGTATGCTAGGAAAGTATGTATTCATAGTATAATGTATGGGGACAGTAGTGTGAAGGAGTCGAACATTCAAATGCGAGTTTTCGACGAGACAGCACGTTTCAAGCATTCCGGAACAAGAATCGAACATTTTTGTGGTGATTGTGTGTGTGTGTGCGCTCTCATCGTGGATACTATATCCCACGCTTCGAACGACCCAAATTACAATCCATAAATACTGGAAGCTTATTGATTTGAAACGCAATAGAATGTTCGGAAGACCCCCCTCAGTTTTTTAATAAAATTTTGAAAAAGAACATACAAAAATCTGAACCATCAATAATGTTACGTACATAATCATTTTTTATATGTTTCATTAGAAAACGATTGATATAAAGTTTTGAACCCTAGCTAGAACAGTCCTCTAGATATGACACTTTTAAAAGAAATGAATCGAAGAACCACAATTAAAAAGGTGTTAACTATTGTGAAATAGGTTCAATTTTTTCAAGCCCTTTGAACTTGCTATAATGGGGATCATGTAGTATAACGATACATATTTAAGAAAAATAAAATTTGCTAAAAAATACTTGATCTGATTGAAGAAGGATTTTGGTGCGAATTTTGATTGTAACAAAAATGTGGAAATAAATAATATATGCTTAACTAAGTTAACTAAGTTTTTCTAAAAAAAACTGAAAAAAACCCAGAGCCTAACCAACCCACTTGTATTAGGATACCATTTCCAGGATACACTATATTTCGCTTAGTCGGCAAATGGCAAATTTTTCGCAATTGTAAAAAAATACATTATCTGTTTATTTACGTGTTTCATAATTATGCGGTAATTTTTTTTTTTTTTTTTTTTTTTTTTTTTTTTTTGAATCGAGGTTTTTCGTAACCCTTGTTTCTAATAATGAAGTTATACGAGTATTCATGCATTTTTATTTTATCTGAAGATTTTCCTTTAAATTATGCATCTTTTACCGACTCGTTTTTTATTTCTTGCCTAGGGCTTTTTCTTGGATGTGAAAATAAAATGACTTCGTTAGCAACAGCATAAACAGCTAATTAACGTGGCTTGTTACTAATTATCATGCTTTCATTAAGTATCCCATTATTTTAGACTATAGGTTGAACGAATTTTTTTATGTATTCCTTTATAGTTGTTCCTCATTTACTTTAAATATATCTTCACAATGATTATTATTTCTATTCGGAAGAAATTGAAGTTAATAATATATTTGTCACCGACACAGTGTGAAAAGCAGGCATTGTATAGAATGCCTAAGTATTCTTTAGAATGCGCGACGTTTTTAGACAAAATATGAAATTTCTGTTTTATTTTAATATTTTACATACTTTTCCTAGGCATTGTGTAGAATGACAAATACTATTCCGACAAAGTGTGAAAAAGGTTTTTATTAAAAAGATGTATGTGAAAATGTAAGAAGTACAAAATGTAGGATAAGAAATGTTTCTACAGAACAATAACAAAAAAAAAAAGCCAGTGCTTAATTACTTGTTGCTACAAGGTAGACTGGAATGGGAACCGACGTAGTATAAACCCTTTTTCAGTCTTGGCGATTTTAGGTGAGATTCTGGCAATCCCTGCTATGATTTGGAGAACATTCCATTCTGGCAACTCTTTCCGCTCCTTTTGTCGTCTTTTTCTCGCCCATTTACTCGTTTGTGTAACAGTTGATCTGTAGCAATTCAACCATGGGATCATGCCCGCTAAAAACATCACAGAATCCGGTCCCGCTGGCTGTCGGAGGTCGCACGTAACAATAGCTGTTTGTGGAACAAGTGTTCTGTAGCTCATAGAGCACAACATGAAAATCAGAAAATTTTCTGATTTTTACCTTTGCGACAAAAGACGCGGAAAACGTTGACAGGATGGAATGTTACGATTTCTACCTTGGTGACAAAAGGTCGACTAAAGACGGTCCCAATTTCGGAATTGTATAAAATATCTAGGCATTCTATACAATGTTTAATTTCACACTTTTCCGGTAACATATACAATGCCTAGATATTCTATACAATGCTTAGAATAAGTATGTACAATATTAAAATAAAACAGACATTTCACACTTTGTCTAAAAACGTCACGCCTTCTATAGAATGCATTGTATAGAATGCCTTCTAGGCATTCTATACAATGCCTGCTTTTCATTCTTTGCCGGCAACATATATATTAATTACTTTGTTTCTCACTTCTTGTTGTCTTCATTATTATTAAGGTTATGCTGTGAAGTGTGATGGCCCCACCCCCTTTGCTCCAAGTCTCAATTACATTATATTCTGTTTCATGTTTGATTTGTTCTTTTTTACATTTATTCATTTCTTTTTTATGTCACACTACTTGTTTTTTATTTTTCTATATTTGTAGTGGATTATATGTTTAAAAGTTTTTATTCTCGCTGTGTTTTCCGCCTCGCATGTTTTTACATTTTCTTTCATTCTTTCTGCATTGTTTTATCGACCATTGAGGTTCTTGAAAGACTGGACGGCGCCCTTCGGGTGTCATTCATGTGTACAAGAAACGGTTGCCAATATTCTGAGCGGAAATATTGTGGATGTGCAGTCAAACGAGATCTTATCCAACATTCTAACTCGAGATGGAACTGATGACAGTTCTAGTTCTATCGCCATTATTGAGACTAAGAACAGTAGAAGTTCAGTTGTATCAATGTGTCGCTCGGATAAACTCCTAGAAACAATGTGTCGTGATTTTGAGATAGAAATTTTTACTTTACAATACATAGTGGACAGTATTTTCATCGTGTCGGAAATAGTAACTTGAATTTTCGACGGATCTACACGCTTTAGGACTAAATATTTTTAACGTGGACGCGTCTGTCTGTGAGAACCTGCCTTTTCTTTTTTTGCAAAATGGTCCACAGAAATCGTATGTATCCACTCTAGTTAAAAAACGAATGGACCCAATTTTACAAAATTAGGTAGATTGTAGGTTACTCTGGTGCTGATTAAATTTTGATACGATTCGGAAAAAGAGAACCTGTCTTTTGCGAAATGGCTCGTAATAATCATCGAGTTTTGAAATAAGACTACGTAAACTAAAATGTATTCATTAAATGCTTATTTTATGCGCACTTTATGACGACAGAAGGAATAAGACTAACCCCATAGTTCTGGGATGAACCATTCTCGAGATATGTTAGTTTTTTTTTTTGCATTTTTGCCATATCGCTTTTAAACATACGTCTAAGAGCTCAATGAAAACGAAAATTGGCTTAAAATTGAGAATTCAGTATAATTTCAAATAATGATCTATGTTATTTTGTGCAATTAAACTCAATTTAACGAATCATAAAAGAAAGAGAAAAATTACATATGTATTGGAAAGTCACGGCTGGCCATATCAGAAATTTTTCAACAGTTGTCAATACAAGTTTGTTTTTTCATGTTAATTTGTATATCATGTTAATTTGCTTAAATAAATCATGTATGCCTTAAAATGGATAGTTTGACTTATAAAAATTATCCTTTCAACATTTCTTTTTACTTTTCTGATATACTCATGCTTATGAATCTGCAACATCATGAAGGAATTGTCGGATTAGAATGAGACGTACTCGACAAAACAGGGTAAGACATACAATTGATTAGAAATGCAGAGTGAATGTGCAGGCCTGGGCTCGTCAGCGCCTTCTAAACGTCGTAGGAGGAGCTGTGGAAGAGTCAGGCAAGTATGGTATCGATGTCCACGAGTGGAATGCTATTCTATTGGAGTCGCTATGCCTCGTCAACGTCAGAGGGATCCTTATAAGCAAACTAAAGAGTTCGAACGGGGAATCATGATCGTCTACGGGAAGGAGGATTTCGGAGCATATTGTTGCTCGAGAGCTGCCCGGATATTGCTGCCAGGACAGCAATGCGAGTGTGGAAGCAGTGGGCCGAAAAAAACCGGACGAGAAAAAATCCGACTGTGGACCTCGCAATGTGACGACAACACGAGATGATCTACATCTCGTCCGCATGGTGGTGACGAACCGCACAGCTTCTTCTCGAGTGTTAGCGTAGCACTGGAGCGCTGCTACAGGTGTGGTATCAACTGCTTCTGTGGTTCGAAGGCGTCTGCTGTGCAAAGAACTGCGTGCAAGCATCCCTTTGCGGAGGATACTGTTGGTCCTGAACCATCGAGGACTTTGGTTACAATGGGCGGAGAAGTACAGACCATGGCGTGTGGATTGGAACTAGATAGTGTTTTCGAACGAGTCACGCTACAACCTGAACTACAATGAGGGCCGCATACGATGGTAGACAGTATTGTGATGAAAGCTATCTTCCTGCATGTGTCTTAGAGTGTCACAATGCACGGATGTTAAGTGTTATGGCGTGGGGGTACCATTGGTTACCAGACGGTCCCGGCTGCTACGTATTGCGGGTATGCTCAATAGCAACCGCTACATCAGGGAGGTTTTAGATGCCGAAGATGTACCCTTCTTTCAGCACACTTTGGGCTGTTCCAACAAGACAACGCTCGACCGCATATTTACCGGAATAACGAAACCTTCTTCATTGCACAGTCGATACCGTATCTTCCTTGGCCTGCCTTTTCGCCAGACATGTCACCGATTGAACATGTATGGCACATGGTCACTCGGTGACTGGGCCATTACCGTTCTCCAGCAGTTACCATGCATGAACTGTAGACCCGGGTCGAAGCCTGGCAGACAATACCCCAGAAACACATCCAAACTCATTGATTCGAGGCCGCGATGTTTAGAAGCTCCTATTGCTGCCAGGGGTGGCTTAAAAAAATACTGGTTTTGTACCCGCAATGTGGTGGTATTGGCCTAAACCGGTTATCATTTATTTTTTATCGCCATTAGTAATATGTGGTATAAATCTTATTCTAATTTGACCATTCCTTCCTGGCGTTACAATTTTCATAAACATGAGTGTATAAGGATACAGCGATGTCAAAAATTCAATTATCGGATTTTAATGGATTTGCACGTTTCAAATATCCATGAAGGAGAATAAACCTCCCCCCCCCCCCCCCCCCGCAATGTTTGAGTGTCTCTGACTTTGTGGAGAATATAGAGTCACCGAGATAGAATAATTCTATTTTGGACAATTTCTTCAATCGATGCAGGTTAAAGGCGTATTGATCGTGAGGATGCTTGGACAAAGGAAATATCCTCAATATTTTGAATCATTCTTTTCAAAAATAAAACAAAGATCATAAAGCATTGATTATGAAACTTTTCCAATACTTAAATAATTTGGCTTGAAAAAAAAATCAGCAAGCCTTATGCAACTCATCTTACAATCACTTGTTTACATTTTACATCCATTAAAATGATGCTTCGTTGTTGAACTAATCAAAGTTGGACCATCATTTAAACTAAAAAAAAAATCTGATGTGGGCAACACATGACTTTCCTTATATAACGTAATGAATTTACCACTTTTACAGTAAAATAAATAGGTTTTTCTTATAGTAGATACTAATATTCTTTCCAAGATATTGAATTTTCGACAATTAGTCGTCATTTCATTGATTTAGCGTCATTTTTACCCATTTGGCAAGATTTTCGTTAATTTGTCAACATTTCAAAAAAGTCGCCAAGTTGGCGACATTCCGCCAAAATTCGTCGCCAAAATCTCGCCAAGCATAATGGACAAAGAAATAAGTTATTCTTACAGCAGATAAATGAATATTGGCGTTCAAATACTAAAGTATTACTCAAAGTATCTTTTTTCATGAATGGAACGAGCTAGATCCACGAGAATGATGTCATCCAATATATCGCATGGTATTACTGAAAAGTGAACATGTCTCTCAAGAGGAAATATTTTTTTTTTATTTTATATGACTTTCTGATAATTTTTTTGAAAAATGTGAATACTCGAGAACGGTTCATGTTAGCGTTCTAAAATTTATGTCAATCGTTTTCTAGTGAAAAATTACATAAGAAATGTCTATATGCGTAACTTTATTAGTGGTTTTGATTTTTTGACTATTTTTTCCAAATTTCATTTGAAAATTTAGGGGTGTTCTTAACATTCGATTGTGTATAAAAACAATAGGCTTCCAGTGTTTACGGATTGTGATTTTTGTACCAAATTTGGTTCGAATCGGTCCATTCGTTTGTCAGTTATCGTCTTCACAGACTCACACACACACATCACTTCAAAAATGTTTGATTCGTGATCAGGGATACTTGAAACGTGCTCTCCTGTCGAAAACTCGATTTCGAATTTTCGACCCCGTCACAATACTTTCCTTATACATTATGTATATAAGGAAAGTAATAGGATTTTCTTATAGTAGATACTAATTTTCTTTCCAAGATATTGAATTTTCGACAATTAGTCGTCATTTTCATTGATTTAGCATCATTTTTATCCATTTGGCGAGATTTTCATTAATTTGGCAACATTTCAAAAAAGTCGCCAAGTTGGCCACATTCCGCCAAATTCGTCGCCAAAATCTCGCCAAGAGTTATGCACTAAGAAAAAAGTTATTCTTACAGCAGATAAATGACTATTGGCGTTCTAATGTAAAAGTATTATTCAAAGTATATTTTTTCACGAATGGAACGAGCTAGATCCACGAGAATGATGTCACTCAATTTATCGCATGGTATTACATATGAAAAGTGAACATGTTTCTCAATAGGAATTTTTTTTTTTTATGTGACTTTTTCATAATTTTTTTGAAAAATGTACAATATCTCGAAAACGGTTCATGTTAGCGTTCTAAAATTTATGCCAATCGTTTTCTAATGAAAAATTACATAAGAAATGTCTATTTGCGTAACTTTATTAGCGGTTTTGGTTTTTTAACGATTTTTTCAAAATTTCATTCGAAAATTTAGGGGGGTTCTGAACATTCGATCACGTATAAAAACAATAGGCTTCCAGTGTTTACAGATTGTGATTGTTGTACCAAATTTGGTTCGAATCGGTCCATTCGTTCGTCAGTTATCGTCTCCACAGACTCACTGACACACACATACTTTCACACACACACACACACACACATACTTTCACACACACACACACACACATACACACACACAGACATCACTTCAAAAATGTTTGATTCGTGATCAGGGATGCTTGAAACGGGCTCTCCCGTCGAAAACTCGATTTCGAATTTTCGACCCCGTCACAATACTTTCCTTATACATTATGTATATAAGGAAAGTAATAATGTATAAGGAAAGTATTGTGACGGGGTCGAAAATTCGAATTCGAGTTTTCGACGGGAGAGCACGTTTCAAGCAGTAATAATGTATAAGGAAAGTATTGTGACGGGGTCGAAAATTCGAGTTTTCGACGGGAGAGCACGTTTCAAGCATCCCTGATCACGAATCAAACATTTTTGAAGTGATGTCTGTGTGTGTGTGTGTGTGTGTGTGTGTGTGTGAGAGTCTGTGAAGACGATAACTGACAAACGAATGGACCGATTCGATCCAAATTTGGTACAAAAATCACAATCCGTAAACACTGGAAGCCAGTTGTTTTTATACACAATCGAATGTTAAGAACGCCCCTAAATTTTTAAATGAAATTTGGAAAAAATAGTCAAAAAATCAAAACCACTAATAAAGTTACGCATATAGACATTTCTTATGTAATTTTTCATTAGAAAACGATTGACATAAATTTTAGAACGCTAACATGAACCGTTCTCGAGATATTGCACATTTTTCATAAAAATTATCAGAAAGTCATATAAAATAAAAAAAAATATTTCCTCTTGAGAGACATGTTCACTTTTCAGTAATACCATACGATATATTGGATGACATCATTCTCGTGGATCTAGCTCATTCCATTCATGAAAAAAGATACTTTGAGTAATACTTTAGTATTTGAACGCCAATATTCATTTATCTGCTGTAAGAATAACTTATTTCTTTGTCCATTATGCTTGGCGAGATTTTGGCGACGAATTTTGGCGGAACTTGGCGACTTTTTGAAATGTTGACAAATTAATGAAAATCTCGCCAAATGGATAAAAATGACGCTAAATCAATGAAATGACGACTAATTGTCGAAAATTCAATATCTGGGAAAGAATATTAGTATCTACTATAAGAAAAACCTATTTATTGTACTGTAAAAGTGGTAAATTCATTACGTTATATAAGGAAAGTCATGTGTTGCCCACATCAGATTTTGTATATAAGGAAAGTAATAGTGGAATTACATTGGCATAGAATATAGATGCACAGAAAATACGCAAAAATAAAGCGGTTTTAGAACGGATGCAACATTCAATATAAATTTAAAAGAACTTTAAAAATCACTATTTTTACTCTGAAAAAAAAAGATAGATGCCCTATTTTATTTTCAAGTGGGTCACGTGATCACTCTTCATATTATATGGGTCGAAGACCCTGGCCACACGACCAACCCTAAGGCTTATGGCAGCTTAATGTGTGGCCGGTCATATTATATGGGTGTTATTATTATTTTAATTTTATTAACACTTTACAACAAAGTTGAAAAGTGTTTATGACTTTGTTCATTCTGTCTGTCTGTCTGTCAGCGCGATAGCTGCCGTAAAATGACTTAATCAAAATGAAATTTTAGTATGTTGTTCAGACGGTCTGTAGGACCTATGGGAATATAAATGAATAATATCACCCAATTAGTATTGGATTGAAGCCGGGTTGAAAAAATGAAATATATTGAGCCCTATGGGATCTAATTTTTCAAACATTTTTTAAGCGGATTTAAAATTCTCAAATTGCTTCGAAAGTTTTAGGTAATATTAAAATTGTTCCATAAAATATATAAAAAAATTTCAGCGAAATATATTCAGTAGTTTTTTAAATAAAAATTAAAATAATAATTACACCTCTTATATGAAACGATCACGTGACCATGAAATGAAACGATCACATAACCCACTTCAAAATGATATATGGCATCCATCTTGTTTCAAAATCGTGATTTTTTAAGTTCTTTTTAATTCATATTGAGTGTTGTATCCGTCCTAAAACTACTTTATTTTTGCTTAAATTCTGTGCATCTACATACTGAAACAACGCAAATACAATATATTTGAGTTTAAATGATTATCCAAATTTGATTATTTCTTCAACGAAGCCTATTTTTCACTCATGTAAAATGTAAACAGCAAAATATATAGAATGAGTTGTATTAGAATTGCTGTATTTCCTTAGCACAAAATAATTTAGCCCATGGAGTCTGCATGGCTGATATGAATGAAATATTAATTAATTTTATAAAGAGAAGAACGATATTTTTCGATGAAGTTTTAAGCATAGAGTTTAATTACTTGTAGCTCCATGGTCTTAATTTTTAAATAAAATAAATTATTATAGTATTGTGGTGAATGAAATGAATGGGGAAAGTTATGAATGAAATGCTGTTTTTATAGAGAGATCCAGGTGTGTTATTTTTTCTATGACGTCATTTGAATTACTTTCAGTTGTTTTCGATGAAGTTTTCAAATATAATAAATTATCGTAGTATTATTATAGTTTTAAAAATATTACCGTGGAATTTATCGCATTTTAGAGATATTTAAATAAGGTAATTTATATTTCAATGCCGTCATTTGAATGAAGTTCATTTTTTTCAATGAAGGTTTAAGTTTTCAAATATAATAAATGAATGTAGTATTGTGATAAGTTTTAAAATATTACCGAGGAATGTATTGCATTTTAGACTTTTTGAAATAAAATTGC
Source organism: Amaurobius ferox (assembly GCA_951213105.1). Lineage (NCBI taxonomy): Eukaryota > Metazoa > Arthropoda > Arachnida > Araneae > Amaurobiidae > Amaurobius > Amaurobius ferox. The sequence continues at coordinate 141,214,725 of OX578148.1, read as the reverse complement.
ATTGAAGTTGGAAAGTGTTTCATAATTAATGCTTTAAGCATGATTGATCTTTCTTATTTATTTTAATTTAGAAAACTGTCGAACCTATTTTGCTGAATTTTTTTATATATATTCTAGGCTCATTCGAATATTTCTTAAAATTTTCGAAGCCATTTGTGAATTTTTAACTTTGTTTAAACTTTGTTCGATTTTAACTTCGTTCGTAGAAATAGTGAAAAAAAAAGTAGGATGATTAAAGCTAAAAAGTCAGGTTAAAGTCGGATGATCATTTAAACTCAAAAATAGTATATTTGTTTCGTCGCAGAGTATAGATGCACAGAAAATGCGCCAAAACAAAACTGTTTTAGAACGGATGCAACACTCAATATAAATTTAAAAAACTTTAAAAATCCCGATTTTTACTCTGGGAAAAAAGATGGATGCCCTATTTTATTTTGAAGTGGATCACGTGATCTCTTTATATAATTGGGTGTCGTTATTTAAAAAACTAACGAACCCATTTTGCTGAAAATTTTTTATATATTTTCTGGGATAATTTGAATATTTTCTAAAATTTTTGAAGCAATTTATGAATGTTAACTTCGCATAAAAAATGTTTGAAACATGAGGTCCCATAGGGTTCGATGTATTTCACTTTTTCAACCCGGGTTCCATCCAAAACGAATTGAGTGGCATTATTCATTGACATTCCCATATGTCCCACAGGCCGTCTGAGCAACATACTATCATTTAATTTTGATAAAGTCATTTTTTCGGCAGTTAGCGTGCGAGCAGACAGAATAAGCAAAGTTATAAACTCTTCTCAAGTATGTTGTAAAGTGTTAAAAATCGTATGCATCTTAAAAATAGATTCTGGTATGAGACAGTCAAGTTGCAGTTCATTTCAATTTGAAAATAAAGAAGCGAGTCGTTAAAACTAAATAGTTTACACTTTTAGCATGTTTTTATAGAATCATGGCCAACGAATTTTTTAACATATACATTTAAAATTCAATCCATTTTAATGGTAAGAGCTTTAATTTAAATTTCGAGACCAAAGTGAAAACAGGATGTTGAAAGATTATTTAACACTATCGAGTTAGTTCGAGTTATCGTGTTGAGTTTCCCCATTTTAAGCAAGTACTCAAGCAGACGACCCCTTCTTTGAGGATGTCTTTTAAATGTTCTTATTTTTGTGAAAACAAAAATGTTTGTTTGAAAAGTGTACCATAACGTGTTTTACAGCGTCCACTCCAGAAGAGAGCGTACGGTCGAACACTTACTTCACTTCTCGGTTTGTTATGAAAATAAACAAGGGAAGGCGTCTGTTCTGTATCCAGTCCTAAACAGTGAGAGGCAAGCTTTGTTTTAAAAAACTTTGTTTTACTCAGCGAAGTGGAGGAGGACGGAGAAGTTTTTCTTTAAAAAAAATGGCTCGACCCGGCATAAGATGACAGAAGTTTCATTTCGTTTACGAAACATTTGTTGGATGCATCGCATTATGCCCACTAATATTGCGCACACTGTTTTTTGAGCGATGTCCTGTCACTCTAAAAATAGTGTGCAAAATATAGTATATTGTTTTCACGAAACAATATTCTGTATTTCGCACACTATTTTCAGAGTGTGTGAAAAAATAGTGTGTACTATAGAGTATAGTATAATCGCGAAACTTTTCGATTTCGAGACGTGGATACCAATATCTGTTTTAAGACCTCCTCAACACGCTGACTCTCTTGGAGCGTCTGTCTGACTGGGGTCGCATTCTTGCGTGCGCGAAGGCTGCCCTACATACGGATGGATTCTCACGGAACTTTATATTCGCCTTTGTCCAGAGCTAAATCTAGAACTAGATATACATTTTTTAAATTCAAGACTTCGAAATGGATTTGAAATTTTATATTTACTTAACATGGCAGTATAAGATAAAATAGGGTATAAGGATGTATAAGAAGGATTATTTATGTCTCAATGATCACGAAACTTAACAGTTTCAATCATAGTGAAAAGTAACCATAATACAATTTCACGTTCGTGACGTAATTGGCTCCTTTCGGGGGGAGGGGGCAATTGACTCCCCAAGTGGATAATTTTTCAAGCTTGGTATCCATAGAAAGATATTTTTCAACCGCTTAAAAGTGAAGGATAACATGCTGTAATTGCGATTGTTAAAAAAATACTTGAAAAGGGATTGTGGTATGAGAAAGTGGAGTTGAGCTACGCTCCAGTTAATTCATCTATGTATCGAAGAAATATCTTATCAATATGTAGGCATCATACGAATGACGGGTCTTCAAATGGCTTTCATTAAATAACACTGCCAAAAATGGGACCAAATACTAACAAACTTTTACATATACTTACCAAGACAGATTAATGATGCATAAAGTATGAATTATGAAACACTTTCCAACTGAAATGCAATTTTATTTAAGCATTTCTAAAATTAGATACATTCAGCGTTGATATTTTTTTAAAGACCACAGAACTGCAATAATTCATTTTACTTAAACTTAACTCTTCATTGAAGAAAATGAACTTTATGCAAATGAAGTCATCGAAATGTAAATCGTCTGACTCTCTATTTAAAAGCAGTGAATATTTCATTCATACACATTTACTCCATACTCCAGAATTAAATAATTTTGCTTGAAAAAAAATGCAGCCTTTCTTATACAACTCATCTTACAATTCTTTGTTTACATTCTGCAGCCATTAAAATTATGCTTCGTTGTAGAAATAATAAAAAAAAGTAGCCGTTAAAAAGTCAGTTTAAAGTCGGATAACCATTTAAACTCAAAAATAGTATATTTGCTTTGGCGTAGAATATAGATGCACAGAAAATGCGCAAAAATAAAACGGTTTTAGAACGGATGCAACACTCAATATAAATTTAAAAGAACTTTAAATATCATGGCTTTTACTCTGAGAAAAGATGGATGCCCTATTTTATTTTGAAGTGGGTCACGTGATCTTTTCATATTATATGGGTGTCATTATTAGTTTAAATTTTATATAAAAAAAACTACCCAACCTATTCTGCTGAAATTGTTTTTATATAATTTATGAGATAATTTGAATATTTTCTAAAGTTTCTTCAACCCGGGTTCCACCCAAAACTAATAGGGTGATATTATTCGTTTCCATTTCCATATGCCCCACAGACCGTCTCAACAACATACTGAAATTTCACTTTGATAAAGTCATTTTTACGGCCATTATTGTGAGAATGGACAGACAGAATGAATAAACAATTTTCAACTATGTTGTAAAGTGTTAAAAAGTATGTAAATAATAATAATAATAATAAAAATCACACTAATCCATTAAGATTTAAAATTTCGATCGTGATGATGCTATCCAAAATATAAAAAGATATAGTAAACTAGAAAATATATATTTAAATAAAATTAAAATCTATATTATTTAAAACTCGTATAATTTTCATACTATCGTCTTGTCAAGTGGAAAAAAATTGAAAATATTCCATTTTTCAAGTTTGTAATGCTTAGCTGTCAAACACTAAAAGCATTGAACAATGAGGAAGCATGTATAACTGTTTGGAAGCCCTACAATTGTATATAATTGGATTGTAGATCGAGCCCTGTTTTGATGAGAAACACTTTTAAAAATACCTGTCCAAATAAGATTTTTTGTTTTGTTTTTCCGTAATTTTACTCGAAATATCTTCGAAATTATAAAAGATAGATATAAATAGTAAGCAACAAAAATATGTATTAAGAAATTGTTTCTAAATCTTCATTTATTTAAAAAAAAGCTTTTATAGTTTTCAAGTCATCAGCTTGTCAAGATAAAGTATGAAAACGTTCATGCAAGTTTGTAATGCTTAAAGTGATAGATTAGTGCTTAATGTAATGCTTACAGTAATCTAAAAGTGATAGATTAGTGCTTAATGTAATGCTTACAGTAATCTAAAAGTGATAGCTATACACAATAAGCAAGAATGGGTAGCTCTTTGAAAGTCCTATAAGTCTATAGAATCGGATTTGAGAGAGAGTTACTTTTTTCAATGTTACAAAAGTTAAGGTTTATTTTACAAAATGCCACTCACGTAAAGCCAATCGGATCTAAAGTCACAGCAGATTTTTATTTTCCTTATATACATAGTATAAGAAAAGTATTGTGACGAGAATTCGAGTTTTAGACGGAAGAGTACGTTTCAAGCATCGAGTGACCTGGGTTTTCTACACACACACACACACCTCAAAAACTGTGTGTGTGTGTGTGTGTGTGTGTGTGTGTGTGTGTGTGTGTGTGTGTGTGTGAGAGAGAGAGAGAGAGAGTCTGTCGGGACGATATCACTTGAACGGCATTTGGTACAAAAGTCACAATCCGTGAATACTGTAAGCCTATTCTTTTGAAACACAATCGAATGTTCATAACCTCCCTAAATTTTCGAGTGAAATTTTGAACAAAATCATCAAATATCAAAACCTTTAATAAAGTTGCGCAAATAGTATTTTCTTATGCAATTTTTCATTAGAAAACGATTGACATAAATTTTAGAACTGTAGCATGAACCGTTTACGAGATATTGCAAATTTTTCAAATAATTGTATAAAAAAAATCGCATAAAAAAAGAAAAATATATATATTAACTATTGTGAAATAGATTCACTTTTCATATGTAATATCATGAGATAAATTAGATGACATCATTCTCATGGATCTAGCTCGTTCTATTTATGAGAAAAGATAATTTGGATAATGCTTTTGTATTTGGACGTCAATAGTCATTTATCTGCTATAAGAAAAACTTATAGCAGCTTCATCCGCTTGGCGGAAACTTATAACGCTTGGCACGAATTTGGCGGAATGTCGACAATTTGCTGACTTTTTAAATGTTGCCAAATTGACGAAAATGTCACCCAATTGCTAAAAACAGTCTCCAAACTGATGAAACCGACGCTAAATAAATGAAATGACTACTCATTAATGAAAGTTCAATATCTTGGAGAAAATATAAGAGTAGACTATAAGAATAACTTATTTCTCCGTCCGTTCATAACGTTTGGCGAGAAGTTTAGCGAGACTTAGCCAATTTGACGAGTTATTTTAAATGTTGCCAAAGCAACAAAAATGTCGCCAAAATGATAAGAATGGTGCCAAATGTGAAGTAATGTTTCTCAAATTCTGATTTCCGCCATATAGCGGGCATATCTTGTAATCTATAAGAAATGCTATTTTCTCCGTTTCTCTGTAACACTTAGTGATTCATCTGACGAATAATTTAGCAAAGTATCGCCTACTTGGTGATATTTTGCCCCAGATTGACCAAAATATCGCCGAAATTGTAAAAATGACGGCTAACTGATGAATTCATTATTGAAATATTTCAATATATGGACTCCATCGTTTATTGAGGATGCTATCCATATTGATAATTGTTCATTTAGAGTTGTGTGAAAGTTAGTTGGGTACTTTGAAATAATTTTAGATGTTATCATATACAAAATCGCTAAATGTACAATTCAATGTTAACAAAGTACCGTGAATCTTATACATTATTATTTAACTGCAAAAGGAGTCATATCATTGCATCCTATAAGGAAAGTCATGTGCTATCCACATCAGATTTTTACTTTTCTTATATAAATAATGAATAAGGAAAGTATTGTGACGAGGTCGAAAATTCGAATCCGAATTTTCGACGGGAGAGCACATTTCAAGCATCCCTGATCACGAATCGAACATTTTTGAAGTGATGTGTGTGTGTGTGTGTGTGTGTGTGTGTGTGTGAGAGTGAGAGAGTCTGTGGAGACGATAACTGACTAAAGAATCTAACAAAATTTGGTACAAAAGTCACAATCTGAAAACACTGGAAGCCTATTGTTTTTATATGCAATCGACTTTTTGATATTTTTTTTGAAAAATGTGCAATATTTCAGGAACGGTTCATGTTAACGTTCTAAAATTTGTCAATCGTTTTCTAATGAAAATTACATAAGAAATGTCTATTTGCGTAAATTTATTAGTGGTTTTGATTTTTTGACGATTTTTTCAAAATTTCATTCGAAAATTTAGGGTAGTTCTGAACATTCGATTGCGTATGAAAACAATAGGCTTTCAGTGTTTACGGATTGTTATTTTTGTACCAAATTTCGTTCGAATCGGTCCATTCATTCGTCAGTTATCGTCTCCACAGACACACACACACACACAGACATCACTTCAAAAATGTTCGATTCGTGATCAGGGATGCTTGAAACGTGCTCTCCCGTCGAAATATCGAATTCGAATTTTTGACCCCGTCACAATACTTTCCTTATACATTATTGTATATAAGGAAAGTAAAAAGAATTAAATTAATTCAGTGTTATTTTATGCAATAAAACTGAATTTAATGAATTATTAAAGACATAACGAGAAAATGAATTAAAGTCTGTAGTGAAAGTCATGTGCTGCCCACATTAGTTTTCCCCTTTTCTTTACAACCGTTGCAGAGTCAATGCATTTATTCCACTTAGGAGGCTTACATAGCTGTAAACCCACCGGGTCGCTGAAGGATTAAAAACTTCAGAAATTGTTTGACCCCCACCTTCCATTTTACACGACACACATAATTCTAATATTGGGTTCTGAAACAGATTTTTCTCAGTTCCTTCATGTTAATAAAATCGTTCTAATATTAGTAAAACAAAATAGAAAAAATCTGATGTGGGCAACACATGGCTTTCCTTATATAATGCAATGAATTTACTACTTTTACAGTAAAAAAAATTTTTTTTTCTTATAGTAGATACTTATATTCTTTCCAAGATATTGAATTTTCGACAATTAGTCGCAATTTTCTTCCATTTGGCGAGGTTTTCGTTAATTTGACAGCATTTCAAAAAGTCGTCAAGTTGGCGACATTCCGCCAAATTCGTCGCCAAAATCTCGCCAAGCTTTACTGACGGAGAAATAAGTTATTCTTATAGCAGATAAATGACTATTGGAATAGCAGATAAATGACTATTATATTCATATACAAAAGTATTACTCGAAGAATCTTTTCTCATGAATGGAACGAGCTAGATCCACGAGAATGTCACCGAATTCATCGCATGGTATTGCATATGAAAAGTGAACATGTTTATCAATAGGAAATACATATATTTTTATTTTATGACTTTTTGATAATTTTTTTGAAAAATGTTCAATATTTCGAGAACGGTTCATGTTAGAGTTCTAAAATTTATGTTAATCGTTTTCTATTGAAAAATTACATAAGAAATGTATATTTGCGTAACTTTATTAGCGGTTTGGATATTTTTCTAAATTTCGCTCAAATTTAGGGGGGTTCTGAACATTCGATTACGTTTAAAAACAATTGGCTTCTAGTGTTTACGGATTGTGATTTTTGTACCAAATTTCGTTCAAATCGGTCCATTCGTTCGTCAATTATCGTCTCCACAGACTCACTGACACACACACACACACACACACACACACACACACACAGACATGACTTCAAAAATGTTTCATTCGTGATCAGGGATGCTTGAAATGTGCTCTCCCGTCGAAAACTCGAATTCGAATTTTCGACCCCGTCAAAATACTTTCCTTATACATTATGTATATAAGGAAAGTAAAAAAATATTTCCCATTGAGAAACATGTTCACTTTTCATATGTAATATGCCTTTTCATATGTCCATGCGATAAATTTGGTGACATCGTTCTCGTGGATATAGCTCATTCCATTCATGGAAAAATATACTATGTGTAATACTTTTATATTTGAACGCCAATAGTCATTTGTCTGCTGTAAGAATAACCTATTTCTTCGTCCATAACTTTTGGCGAGATTTTGACAACGAATTTGGAATGTCGCCAATTTGGCGACATTTTTAAATGTTACTGAATTAACGAAAACTTCGCCAAATGTATAAAAATGACGCTAAATCAATGACGACTCATTGATGATGACATGCAAAATGACGACTCATTGACTAAAATTCAATAGCTTGGAAAAAATATAAATAACTAGTATTATAAAAATAATATATTGTTTTTATTGTAAAAGTAGTAAATTCATTGCATTATATAAGGAAGGTCATGTGGTGCCCACATCAGATTTTTTTTTCATTGATTACGCCTAAAAAGGGCTACTCGCTATTTGAAAGAGGGTTTGGATTCTTCGGCAGGGTACTTGGACCTGAAAGTACAGTTTCGGTTTTGTAGAAATTTGGAGTAAATCATTTTGAGATTTCATAATATTTTTGGAAGGATGCCTCTATTTGTTGTACCTAGCGGTTAGTTTTTTCACTATGAATTGTTGTTTTTGTGAGGAGGTTTTGGAATTTCAATTTCAAAATAAATGAAATCTGGGTTGTAAAATAAATCATACTTGGGGTTACATGGTTGATGTAACCCAAAGACAAATATGAGACTCATTTTTGACTTATTTATAACAATGGAGAATTCTGGAGAATAATGAATTATTGAAGAAATAAAGAGAACGTGAATATGAGTCTGCAGGAAAAATCATGGGCTGCTCACATCCAATTTTTTAATTTTATAACAGTTAATATTATAATACCTTCCATTCAATAAATATTATAATATTCTGTGGGCAATAGACTTAAGCTTCTTAGTAATTAATAATATATGCCATTTTAAAATACAATATAAACACTCAAGGATTTCAACCCGTTTCGGAGGAAAAACGGCATCCTTTCTTCAGGCCAAAGAAGAGAGCAGCCACACCGGTGAAAGCAAGAGAGCCATCTGTTAATCGAGATTTACTCACATGAACCAGCAGCAAAAACGTTTCCAAACGGAAACTAGGAAATATAAAAAAATAAAAACTTCAGAGCCTATATTTTCGGTTTGAAGTACTTTATAGAGTAGTATAAAAATGTAATGGGAATTATAAGTGCTAGTCTCTATGTCACATTGTAACACAATTTTGTGTTCTGTTTTTATGTTGTACTGGAACGAATAAGCCGCCGTTGTTCGGGTTCTAAATAAGTGTTCACTGCGTGTAAATAATTAAATAAGCACCCACTGCTTGAATAAAACATTTGAACGCAATATAAAATGGCTTCAATCCTAAAATTCCACGAATCAAATTGCATGCTCTCTCCACAAAAACGAAAAATGTGAGAATCACAATGCACCATATATTCATTCATTCAACCATTCATCAAACATACGATACCGCGGAAATTCACATGCAATCCCTCGCGGCGCATCCTAAAATACCTACTCCCCTAAGATAAAATGAGCGATTCTTTACCCTATCCTTTTCTACCATGGAAGAGGAGCGAGACTTACGATAGCCAGGTTAAAAAAAAATCAGACATGCCTCGGATTCAAAATTTAAATCTCTATTTGTAAAACTCGGGATTTTAAATTTCAAAATTCTAAATCCTACTACCGAAGTGAAATTCCTGGTTTCGTGAGCGAGACGCTCGTCTATGACCTTGCCGCCGTGCCTCGAATGACATTGGAGTCGCCTTTTTCTCCCCCCTTTTTATAGTGTTTTCTAGCAGTCTCAAAAGAAATTCGAGCGTATAAGATGAATAAAAAGTTAATACGAAACTTAAAAAGCAACACCAAGGTGCACCTATTCGGGCCCTGAAGTGCCCATGTACCCAATTTCATGTCCATACGACGCTTAGATACCCCGCTACGGACCGACCTCTTCTCTCCGACCGATTTTTCTGCCTGTTGTCATCGTGCTCGCCCGTATTGTCTCGTTTGTTGTATTAATTAATTTGAAAAGTCGGTTCCCTAACCTCCCGAATGAAATTTCGAACCTTTTTCAAGGACCATTGCCTTTAAAATATTGCACGTTGAGAAACCTATGTAATGGACTGTAATGGATGTAATCTATGTAAGATTTGCCGTCGTCCTTACGTCATATTCATGAGAGGAAGAAATCTCTGATGATATAAACATTTACTCGAGAAAGCAGCTTTCGCCAACACCTCACCCATAAATCAATATTAATAACAGCCTGCGAAGAACTTTGTTATCCCAAACGAGGGTAATGAGGCGGTGTCTACGCCCTGAGACACATTAGGAGTAATTAAAATCTCTCCCGATCATTCTTCAAGAAGCCCGTGATTAACTTCCCACACGATTAGGGATGCACGTGGGCGATCAATTGGAACGGAATGGACTCCATAGCAATCAGTGTCCACGGTATTTTGGCGATATTCCTTGCCAGTCCAGTAATGGTGCACGATATTAATTAAAATATATCGCACTATTGAATCAATCTTTTGAAAGCAGTCATAGATTCATTCTGAAGGACGCGATTAATAGATAAAAGAATGACATCCTTAAAATATTGAAAATAGACTTTATACGCCGTCGAATGTTACGCAGTTGTAACTGTTCGTTTCAAGAGCGTTATTGGTTTTCCTTACCAGATTTAACACAGTATGTACTGATCGAAGGATCAGATGCTTGCTACACCAGGAAGGAAGGCAAATAGCAGAATCTTATATATTGTACATATACAGTATAATGGGAGGAAGACATGATTAAATTTGCAGGTGGTTTGGGGTTCACAGCATGCAGAATTCAGTACACAAAGAATTCAGCAACAACGGCTGTAATCCGGCTGGGCATCGAGTCGAATTGAGTTTGAATGACAGATAAGGGTACGTCATTCCATGCGGCTTCAACTCGATGCCAGAGATCATCAATCGTAGTGGCTGGCGAGTGGTAGCGTGCCAGTCTCTCGGCAACCCATGACCAAATGTTTTCAATGATTGGCAGATCTGGAGAACGTGCTGGACAGGGCAACAGTCGAACACCCTTTGTATCGAGGAAGGTCAGGACAGCCCGGGCAACATGTGGTCGTGCATTATCTTGTTGAAAGATGGCGTGACGCAAGCCTAGAAGATAGGGCACAGCCACGGGCTTTAACACGGCAACGTTCGTTCTCCTCGGTGCTTTCACACACGGATACGTCCATCACGATGCTGTACGCAGACCCGGGATTCGTCTGAAAATACGACGTGGTGCCACTCCTGTGTTCAGTGTCGTCGTTCGTCGCACCACTGTAGACGCGCCTTTCTCTGCTGCAGCGTCAAGGGAAGCCGTAACAATGGTCGTCGTGCCGACAGTCTATGGTGCTGCAGACGTCGTCGCACTGTCCGGCAAACGAGCCAAGTTCCTGACTCAGGGTACGTGACTTGGCTGTACGATCCCGCAAGGCAGATAGGGCAACATGTCTGTTCTCTCGGGCGTTAGTGGCCCGGGGCCGCTGAGATCCTGCATGGCGTTCATCATGGCCCTCCTGGATCCATCGATTCGCCTAACAGTTATGGGATCCCGACCAACGCGAGCAGCAATGTCGCGGAACGATAAACCGCAGTCCCGATTGGCCGCGGTCGAATTTCGACATGTGCTGATAGGAGTTTCTTTTTTACACAAGGTATAACACGACCTTCACATAAACAACCAACATTTAAATGCGATTTCTGAATGAGAAACCCGCTGTGCAATCTTCCCTTTTATACAGAATGTAGATGGCGTTACTCATACCTGCTTTATGCGCTGCAATGCTAATCATTTGCATATCCCAGCATGTAGTACCTTTCATGCACATTTGAAGTTTGTTGCATGCCGTCTTCATGGTGTTGCAATTTTAATGGCCAGCAGTATATATATATATATATATATATATATATATATATATATATATATATATATATATATATATATATATATATATATATATATATATATATATATATATATATATATATATATATATATATATATATATATATATATATATATATGACAACATTAGTCTCGTTATTAATTGCTTTAAGAGACATCTGCAGAATTTTCTCAGGTACTATTTTTGACTCCTATTTTATTTTTCAATCTTTAAACTTGTATGCCAAGTAAACTGAATTTATAGATATCATCTATACAACAAGAAGCTCAGAACCAAGCTTGTTTTGACCAATTTGAATAGATATTAGGCCTTTCAGAAGAATCTGTTCAAAATGAATTCCTTTTTAAGCGTAGTGTTTCTCCACGTGTTTGGATTTAATGCTTGGTCATTTTCTGTATTTCAATTTTCGAAATCTCACCATTGATATTTGTTGATTACATATAGCTTGATGACTGGATATATGCATTTTATTCTCTACTTGATTGCTGAATCTCTATTATTTAATATATTTATACGTAGCTATCTTATATTTTAAGTTATGGTTATATGAGTCATAACTTATCTCTAATCTATCATTTGAATTTCATATATTTTTATTATATATGTATATATACATAAATATGTATGTGTGTATTATAATGTATATATATATACTATAATGTATAGGGAATGGGGTAGAAAATTCGAATTCGAGATTTTAACGCAAGAGCTCGATCTGAACGCTTTTGAGATGATGAATGTGAGTGTATGGTATCTTGCAAATCGCTTGGAGCGTTTCAAACGAAATTGGGTACAAAACTGACAATCCGTGAATACTGGGGGCATCTTCATTTTATATGCAATTGAATGTTCGGAAGACTTTAAAATGTCGAATGAAATTTTGAAAAAACCATTCAAAACTCATACTTTTAATAATATTACGTAAATAATTTCTAATGTAATTTTTCATTTCAAAACGATATATATATATATAAATTTTAGAATATTATTAGAAATTAAATAGCACAGAATTTAAGCAAAAATAAAGTGGTTTTAGGACGGATACAACACTCAATATGAATTAAAAAGAACTTTAAAAATCACGATTTTGAGACAAGATGGATGCCATATATCATTTTGAAGTGGATCACGTGATCTTTTCATATCATGGTCACGTGATCGCTTCATATAAGAGGTGTCATTATTTTAATTTTTATTTAAAAAACTACTGAATATATTTTGCTGAACTTTTTTTGTATATTTTATGGAACAATTTGAATATTACCTAAAATTTTCGAAGCAATTTGTGAATTTTAAATCCGCTTTAAAAAATGTTTGAAAAATTAAGTCCCATAGGGTTCAATGTTTTTCATTTTTCAACCCGGGTTCAATCTAAAACGAATTGGGTGATGTTATTGATATATATTGCCATAGGTCCTACAGACCGTCTGAACAACATACTAAAATTTCATTTTGATTAAGTTATCGTGCTAACGGAGACTGACAGACAGACAGAATGAACAAAGTCATAAACACGTTTCAACTTTGTTGTAAAGTGTTAAAAAGCGATACATTCAGCGGTGATATGTTTTAAATTATCACAGTACTAAAATAGTTTATTTTACTCTAAAACTTGAAACTTCATCGAAAAAAAAAATTAACTTTATTCAAATAATGTTAACTTTATTCAAATGATGTTATCGAAATACAAATCGTCTGACTCTCTATGTAAAAGCAGTGAATATTTCATTCAGACACTTTTATTCCAGACGCTGGAGTTAAATAATTTTGCGTGAAAAAAATTCAGCCATTCTTATACAACTCATTCTACAATCACTTGTTTACATTCTGCATTCATTAAAATGAGGCTTCGTTGTAGACATAATCAAAGTTGGATGATCATTTAAACTCAAAGATATTGTAATTGCCTCGAAGCAGAATATAGATGCACAGAATATACGCAAAAGTAAAGCGGTTTTAGGACGGATGCATCATCTATATATAAAGAAGAAAAGTATGTATGTTTGTATGATCCAACATCACGGGAGACCGGCTGAACCGAATGGGATGAAATTTGGTGGGTAGTCTTGAAATAGCCCCACTTAAAATTTAGTTTATGTTTCGAGTTTCTTCGATCAGTGGTTCTCGAGATATTAGTGAAAAACGACACTTTTGTTTGTCTTATCACGGGAGAACGGTTAAACCGAATTTAATGAAATATGATGGGTAGCTTTGAAATAGCTTCCCATAAATTTAGGCTAAGTTTCGAGTTTCTAAAACCAGGGGTTGTCGAGATATTAATGGAAAACGAAACTTTTTCTAGGAGTTCTACTCTCTTAACTCCATGATTCCCAACGAAAAAGGTTGGAAATCGTTGGTTTAATACATGAAAATCATTTAAATCTCTGCGTTTTGTGGGAGTTTATTGAACGTATTAGTTATATTTGAAAATCATGGATTTGAAATATGAACTTAAATGGAAGCTCCATCATGATTTATTTTTCACAGGCTTACTCAACAACGAAAAGTATTAAGAAATCAAAATGCTTATTTAATTATCAGCAATTTATGAGGAAGATTCTTTCTTATATCATCTATATATAAAAGAAGAAAAGTATGTATGTATAATCCAACATGACGGGAGAACGGCTGAACCGAATTGGATGAAATTTGGTGGGTAGTCTTGAAATAGCTCCACTTAAAATTTAGTCTACGTTTCGAGTTTCTGCGACCAGTGGTTCTCAAGATATTAGTGACAAAGAAAACTTTCGTTTGTCTCATCATCCGGGAGAACGGCTAAACCAAATTTAATGAAATATGATGGGTAGCTTTAAAATAACCACCCATAAATTTAGTCTAAGTTTCGAGTTTTTAAGACCAGGGGTTGTCGAGATATTAATAGGAAAAGAAACTTTTTCTTAGGAGTTCTACTCTCTAACTCCATGATTCCCAACGAAAAAGATTGGAAATAGTTGGTTTAAAACGTGAAAATCAATTAAATCTCTGCGTTTTGTGGGAGTTTATTGGACGTAATAGTCACTTTTGAAAATCGTAGGTTTGAAATATGAATTTGAATGGAAAATTTCACCATGGTTTATTTTTCACAGGCTTACTCAACAACGAAAAGTATTAAAAAATTACAAGAAAGATCAATCATGCATAAAACATTGATTATGAAACACTTTACAACTTTAATTTTATTTAAATCTGTCTAAAATGCGATATATTCAGCGGTAATATATCACAATATTGCAATAATTAATTATATTTGAAAATTTAAAACTTCGTCGAAAAAAGGAACTTGATTCAAATGACGTCATCGAAATATAAATCGCCTGGTTCTCTGTGTAAAAGCAGTAAATATTTCATTCGTACATTTTTATTTCATTCATCACAATACTACAATAATTTATTCTACTTAAAAACTTAAAACCATGGAGGCCAAAGTAATTTAACTCTATGCATAAAACTTCATCGAAGAAGTCTGCCATTAAATCGTCAGTTTCTCTATGTAAAATCAATGAAAGTTTCATTCATATCATCTATATTGCAGATTCCTGAGCAAAATAATTTTGTGTTAAAAAATTCAGCAATTCTTATACAACTCATCCTACATTTTATGTGTTTACATTCTCCATAAGTGAAAATTAGGCTTCGTTGTAGAAATAATCAAAGTTTGATGATCATTTAAACTCAAATATATTGCAATTGTGTTGTTTCAGAATACAGATGCACAGACATTAAGCAAAAATAAAGCGGTTTTTGGACGGATACAACACTAAATTTAAATTTAAAAAAACTTAAAAATCACAATTTTGACGCAGTATGGATGGTATTGATCATTTAAATATATTGTAATTGCGATGTTTCAGGATCCAGATGCACAGAAATTAAACAAAAATAAAGCGTGAAAAAGCAATTTTAGGGGTTAAGCGGTGAATAAGCATTTTATACCCGCTCACGAAGCGAAAAGTTCGCAATTAATTCCCTGTTATTTGTTTCGTGCGACATCACTCAGAAAAATAAGCGTTTTTACATGCTCTCTGGAAAGTTCCTGAAAACTCCATATATTGTATCTTGGACAATTCTTGGCCATTCGATTAGATTTTCAACCTTGCTCAAACACACTAAAAGTCATCGCCGGTCGCCCAAATAGTCGCTCAAGTCCTCTGGATGAGTCGGACGGCCTGGGTTTTCCACACTAAAAGTCATCAAGAGAAAGATATTACATCCAAAGTCTCCAAGATGACTGTATTAATCCAAATTTGGCCAAAGTTTGGTGACATTTTGCCAAATTTGTCCTCAAGGTCAAACGATCGTATAGTGACAACCAGTTGCTGTAAATGTTTTCTAGATAGGAGACTCTTAAGACGGTAGAAGAGATTGTAGCAATACAGGATCGCCATGTTTTAATAGTGTTGGCGTGTACTGGATTGCCTTCTATATCCCGATATGAATCCCGATGTACTAAAATAATTTTTTTTATTTGCAGGGAAATGCGGAGCACGTATCGAGCACTCTACACTTTAACTTTTCATAGTCACGTAAGTAAAATATTTAAAATAATCTGCTCTAAAAAATAACTAAAAATACCCTTTGGTAAAACAGCATAAAACAAATAAATGCATCTTCAAAGGTAAAATCGAGCGGCTTGCTTTAGGATAAATGAAACATCCAATTTCGACGTATTTCTTTACTTATTTATTTTATGCTGTTTTATTAACGAACTGTTTTCTTTACAAGTATGTCATATTTGTAAATCTGTATACTCTTTCAACACATTTTCTAAGTATTTGCTATAAGGTTTGCGACTAGAATCTTATTTTCATTACGAATCTATTTTTGATTTTGTAAGTTCTTCTACATTTAAAGCATTTTATATTTGTTCTTTTCTCGATATTAGACAAGCTGGGAAGCTCCTAAAATATCTGCAGGAACCGACTCCTCCTCCCTAGAAAACGCTTTGAGAATCAGACAGGTCAAAATTCTTTTCATGCACCCATTGTCTGTATCGGAATCATTCATTCACTCAATTTGGGGGGGGGGGGGGCGGACTTAGGAGGCGAAAAATACTTTGATAAACTCATTTTTAGTGCAAGCACGCAATTTGACGAAACCCAAATATATCTTATATGAGAAAGAAAAATAGATACCATTTTTCCAATACTGTCATACTATTTCTAATGAAATGTGAAGACCCAAATAAATAGGTTGGTTGGTTCAGCTTGATTTCGCTGCAAAAGCGACATTATGAAAATTTAACTTCCTGAACGCCGTTCAGTACGAGATGTTGATGTTTTAAATGTATCACAGACGCTCAGAGTGAAGTCGTTTGGATTGGACTGCATCAGCGTACATTTCTAGCTCCGTATCAACAATCCATGCTCTCCTGCGTTTTGAATTATGCGATATGATACGATTAGTTAGTATTTGAATGTAATTATTGAAATTCTTAAACTTTTTTTACATGCTTTGCCATGATCATCAAGACTCGTTTTATTACCTCCCATTCCAGACAACATCCATGAATCTGTTTTCTCACTTTTTACGCTGTTATCAGCGTGAAATAGCCAATATATGCAATGACAGTAAGAAGACGTGTTATATTTTTATTGGCTATTCCATGGCGACGAACGCATAAGTGCGATATAGGGTTCATGGATGCCTTTCTCTGCAATAGGAGTGTAATTCTCTCATCACGGGCGGATTCAGCCACTAGGGTCCCATTTTATTTCGGGGAAGGGGGCTTGTTCTGATGTGAACCTCTCATACACCTAAAAAATTCCCCAACGATAAACGTCTAAAGGTGGTGTCCTCTTTACAATGAAACGATGCTCCTTTAAACTGGATTGCCAACCTTGAGTTTTTATATTTTATCTTTTTACTTTCCTTATATATTATACTATGTATATAAGAAAAGTATTGTGACGGGAGTCGAACATTGCATCTCTGATCACGAATCGAACATTTTTGAGGTGTGTGTGTGTGTGAATCTATGGATACGATATCCCACGAACGAATGGAGCGATTCGAATGACATTTGGTACAAATATGACAATACGTGAATACTGGAAGTCTATTGATTTCAAACACAATCGAATATTCAAAACTTCCTTAAAGTTTCGAGTGATATTTTGAAAAAAATCATCAAAAAATAAAAACCTTTAAAGTTACACAAATAGACATTTCTTATGTAATTTTTCCTTAGAAAACGATTGACAAACTTTAAAACGCTAGCATGAACCGTTCTTGAGATATTGCTCATTTTCAAATAAATTTATCAAAAAATTCCATAAATTAAAAAAAATATTAACTGTTGAGAAACACGTTCACTTTTCATATGTAATATCATTGGATAAATTGGGTGACATCATTCTCGTGGATCTAGCTTATTCCATTCATGAAAAAAGACACTTTGAGTAATACTTTTATATTTGAACACCAATAGTCATTTATCTACTATAAGAATAAATTATTTCTCTGTCCATAACGCTTGGCGAGATTTTGGCAACGAATTTGGCGAAATGTCGCCAACTTGGTGACTTTTTGAAATGTTGCCAAATTAACGAAAATCTCTCACAAAATGGATAAAAATAAATCTAATTCAATGAAAATGACGACTCATTGACGAAAATTCTATATCTTGGAAAAAATATAAGTATATACTGTAAGAATAATCTATTTTTTTTTTGCTGTAAAAGTAGTAAATTCATTGCATTCTATAAGGAAAGTCATCACATCAGATTTTTTTTCTGCTTATTTGGAATTCCTTTTGACTCTATAATTTTGATTTTAACTGTAAATGGTGCTTTTATTATGTGTGTTCTCTAAATAGTTCGTGTTCCTTCTATTACCTCATTCAATGTATATGGAATATATTCGTCAAATGTATGCATAATTTCTTTTTTTCAATCCATTTCTCCCGGCCATTTAAATTACGACTCTTAACCCTCTGGTGAGTCGGACGGTCTGGCAACCCTTCTTCTAACTTGGAAATTCTGAAACCCTGGACTCACGTCATCTTCGCGCCATGCACTGCATTTTCTTCGCCTGGCCTTTGAGACGGACGGAAGAGGGGTCGCCAAACAGAACATTGAGTGTTCGCAACAGTATTCTCAAACCGATTCTGATATCCGATTGAACACCGATGCTGTCTGTAGGGAGATGTGAAACTTGGGGGTGCTACTACAAAGAGAAAAGGCATTTTACTAAAAACCTCGTGGTGTCACAATTTCTGTTCTATTTATATTTTAAAGGTCTAAATGTATAATATAAATAAAAATTTTAAGAGAACTTAAATAAGATTTTATTTACAACTTTTTTTTTATCTGAACACGTAGCCGCAAACTGCTTATCTTATCTCGATGTCAGGTGTTCGGTCTAGGTTTTTATTTCTTTGCAGTCCTATATCTCACAACTGGAAAAGTGTGACAAACGTCAAGATAATTTATAATTGAAATGAACTATTTTATAGGAATTAAAGAATACGGCAAAGCAATATAAGACGTTTTTGATCCGTTGAAAGATTTGCAACAAGAATACTTTCATTTTACATATAATAGACACTGTACCCGGCGTTGGATGGGATTTAAAGAAAGGATTAATTAAATTCATTAACTTTTTCGAAAAGCTCAGTCGTTTGCTGCGGAATTCACGCTTAAATTGGAAAATACACGCAGATACATGCTCACCCTAAATAAGCACACCTTAGACCGCTGCTCGGACACTTAACGTGCCTTTGTCCCTGCTCTGGACGCATCCATATTTCCGATTTCAGTTGTAACTCGCAATCCAAATAAATTCTTAAGCAGATGATGTCACTTCTTACAGCGTTCTAGATCTATGACCTGTCGACCCTGTACCAGGGATCACAATCTATCAGGGATGCTCTCGCCCAATTCCAAATTATCCATTTCCCCAAACAAAAATAAGTCTCGCCCATTTCCTCGTACATCCCCCCCCCAGTGATCCCTGGAGTCCGCAGCATGCTAGGTTCGTTAGAAAGAAATCGGCATGCCTCGGATAAATAAATTTATAAATAACCAATGGATGGGTTTCTTATTTGTTTTTCTGGAGTGGTTTGTGATATTTTAAGCAATTGTTGAAAAAAAAATGAACATTAGATGGCGCGTCAATTTTAATATATAGTAATATAAAAATCGAACAGGTTTAAAACGCAGTAGAAGTATGTTTTTTTTTTAAATTCATTAAATTTTGTCTTCATTGTATGGCCTCTGTTCAAACTTTGTTTAAAAGGAAGTTTTTTGATATTTCCGATAGTGTCAAGATGGTGATAATATTTTAGGTCGCTAAGGAATCAATTTGTGCAAATATCGGCCCAACAATAAAAAATAAAATAAAAAATGTATAGGTTAAACAATAAAAAATATAATCTAATTTAAAAAAAATAACGCCAAGGGTGCACCTATTTGGGTCTTGAAGTACCTGTGTACTCAATTCCATGGTCGTACGACTCTTGGACTAGATCTAAACACAAACATTGGATTTCCATAAAGAACAAGTTTCCTATTTGGGGTGGAGAGGGGTTTATAAAAGGTGTCACTACAATAATGCAGATTACTGCATACATAATTATCCAATTAAGTGCAATGTCAAACATTCTTCACTATCATCTACATTCTTCACTTGATGGGCTTATAATTTTAAGTGATTTACTGACCATTGCTAATTGAACTCACTGCGAAAATTTCGAAATTGAAGTCAATCGTTTATACATCAAACTGCTTTTTAAAATACAAAAGTCAACGTTAGTTGTTTTTCCTTGGATACTTCAAACTTTCAATGTTTGTTTCCAAATGACCTAACACGCGAACAAGCAGAAAAAAACCTGAACTATGATCAATATAGATCTTAGAAGATGGAACTTGCTTTCAATAGGTTAATGTTGACCATTTTTCGCGAAACGTATACCCTATATACGAGGATCCATGGCAATCTCGTTTTTGGGGCGTCTCTGAGAGAGCTCGCGTATCCCCACATCGAATATAAAGTTCCAATAACAATCGTGAATAGCCTGTGGTTTGTACATTCCTGTAGTACTGGATGCTTGTTCCGGATGGGTCGAGCTGGTCGGCTCGTATGCAAGTCAAATTGTACCCTGAACGATGGACGTCTATCACTACAGAGAGATTAAAAAGCAAAGGGTGTAGAGTGATGAGAAGGAGGAAGTTTACTGGGAGCAGAGCGCACAAAAGGAAGGTCAAATATACCATACATATGTGCACAACGTGTGTCATCCATTTCCGAGACAACCCATGTCAATGAGCCCTGTTGGGGTGTCCTCCATGGTCTGAAAGTCGGAACCCTGTCATTATTGAACTTGACCTGTTTGTTGAAAAAATCGGCTGTGGCACCAGCCGAGACGAAATGGTTTTGCGTGAATAACATTTTGTAAAATAAGTCAGTTTTTGCAACATAAAAAAAATAACTGTATCTAAATATCTGATTACACACACTTATAGGACTTTCAAAGAGCTGCAAATCCTTGCTTATTGTTTATATGTAAAATAAAGCTCAACTTTTGTAACATCAGAAAAAAACTCTCTCCAAAATCTGGTTCTATCCACTAACAAGACTTTCAAAGAGCTATAAGTTAATCGAGTACTTTGATATAATTTTGTGAGTGGTCATCCGGAAAAGCGTCCACTTCAATATTCAATACTTTGAACAGCAGATCTTAAACATCATTCTTTTAGTGAAGGAAGTCAGCTCGTTGCATTCTATAGAGAAAGCCATGTGCTGGCCACATCAGACTTTTTGTTGTCTTTGAATAATATCGACCCTCCCATTCGATGTGGCATTGAATAAAATCCTAAAATAGCGTTACTATGGGTAATTGGATCCCAAGGTTTTTCTCCTCGGGGATCGAAATTCCGATATTTGGAATAACATTGGACCGATATATTTATTATGGAAGGAGAATCCATGTCACTTTCAATCAATAAAAATAAATTCGTTCCTTCGGAGTATAAAAGTATTCCATTTCCTCCTTTTTTGATATTTTCCAACATAGTTGTTACCACTTTACAACATACTTCAAAAGTGTTTATGACTTGGGTCATTCTTTCTGTCTGTCTGTCTGTCTGTCTATCAGCCAGCACGATAACTGCCGTAAAAATGACTTTATCCAAATGAAATTTTAGTATGTTGTTCAGACGGTCTGTGGGACCTATGGGAATATAAATGAATAATATCGCCCAATTAGTTTCGGATTGAACACAGGTTGAAAAAATGAAATACATTGAACCCTATGGGACTTAATTTTTCAAACATTTTTTAAGCGGATTCAAAATTCACAAATGGCTTCGAAAGTCTTAGAAAATATTCAAATGATCCCATAAAATATACAAAAAAATTTCAGCAAAATATATTCAGTAGTTTTTAAATACAAATTAAAATATTAATTACACCTTTCATATGAAGCGATCAAGTGAAAATTATATGAAGAGATCAAGTGACCTACTTCAAAATAAAATACGGCATCCATCTTGTCAAAATCGTGATTTTTAAAGTTCTTTTTAATTCATATTCCTTGTTGTATCCGTCCTAAAACCGCTTTATTTTTGCATAAATTCTGTGTATCTACAAACTGAAGCAACGCAATTACAATATATTTGAGTTTAAATGATCATCCAACTTTGATTATTTCTACAACAAAGCTTAATTTTCACTTAATGGAGAATGTGAAATGAACCAAAAGATGTAGAATGAGTCGTATAAGAATTGCTGCATTTCTTTAACGCAAAATTATTTAGCTCATGGAGTCTGCAATATAGCTAATATGAATGAAATATTCATTGATTTTACACAGAGAAGGACGATTTTTTTCGATAAAGTTTTAAGCATAGAGTTTAATTACCTGTACCACCACGGTCTTAAGTTTTTAAATAGAATAAATTATTATAGTATTGTGATGAATGAAATGAATGCAAAGAAGTTTATGAATGAAATGCTGCTTTTATAGAGAGCCAACTGTGTTATATTTCGATGACGTCATTTGAATAAATTTCATTTATTTTCGATGAAGTTTTCAAATATAATAAATTAATGTACTTAGTATTGTGGTAATTTTAAAAATATTACCGAGGAATGTATCGCATGTTAGAGATGTTTAAATAAAATTGCATTGAAGTTGGAAAGTGTTTCATAATTAATGCTTTATGCATGATTTATCTTTCTTAATACTTTCCAACATAGTTGAAAAGTGTTTATGACTTGGGTCATTCTGTCTGTCTGTCCGCACGATAATTGCCGTAAAAATGACATTATCAAAATGAAATTTTAGTATGTTGTTCAGACGGTCTGTGGAACATGTGGGAATGTAAATACATAATGTCCCCCGATTAGCTTTGCGTTGAGTCCGGGTTAAAAAAAATGAAATATATTGAACTCTATGGGACCTTATTTATCAAACATTTTTAAGCGAAGTTAAAATTTGCAAATTGCTTCAAAAATTTAAGGAAATATTCAAATTATCCCATAAATATATATAAAAATAAATTCAGCAAAATAGATTTGGTAGTTTTAAAATAAAAGTTTAAATAATAATGACGCCCATATAATATGAAGAGATTTAAGTGGCTTTTTTCAAAATAAAATAGGGCAACCATCCTTTTCTCCCAGAGTAAAAATTGTGATTTTTAAAGTTCTTCTAAATTTATATTTTGTCTTTCAACTGTCCTAAAACCGCTTTATTTTTTGAGTTTTTTCTGTGCATCTATATTCTGCGCCAACGCAGTTACCATATTTTTGAGTTAAAGTGATCATCCAACTTTGATTTGTATTTCTAGAACCAAGTTTAATTTAAATGAATGCAGAATGCAAACATACTATTGTAAGATGAGTTGTATAAGAATTGCTGAATTTTCTGGAGTGAGTATGGAGCTGAGTCTGAAATAATAAGTTCATTTTTTGTTATAATATATATAAGTTCATTTGAATAAAGTTCATTTTTTTTTTCAATTAAGTTTGAAGTTTTTAAGTAAAATAAATGATTGTAGTGCTATGATAATTGAAAAAATATCCCCTCTGAATGTGTCGCAATTTAGAGATGTGTAAATAAAATTGCATTTCAGTTGGAAGGCGTTTCCTAATCAATTCTTTATACATGATTAATCTTTCTTGGTTTTTATTACTCAGGACGTCCAGCTCGCTCAAAGGGTGTTGTTCAGTTACAACGAACAGCCAGAAAAGCACGGAATAACACTAAGAAAAATCATATACAACATACAAAGACAATTCACAAAGACATACATAGATGATACACATAGATATATAGTAATAAAACTCCCCATCAGACTCCAATATTGATGATTAAATTTTAAATATTAAAAGTATTTAATAAAATCCAAAGGAAAATGCAAACAAATGAGGAAAAAGAAATATGGAGATGGAAAAGCCGAAAATAAATGAAAGGAAGTCATAAAAAGTAAAATTTAAAGATAAAATAATAAGATTCTAAATAGAAAAAAACCCCATAGAGATGCATATACTAAAAGAACTCTGCAGATATTAGCTCCAAGTAACATGGATCCAATAATAATAAAAGCATAAAGAACTCAAACTATCCGAATAAGTGATATTACCAAAAATACTTTTAGAAATTAAAATAAAATTTTTAATTCTGTTTATCGAATTTTTATTTTTACAAATATTAGAAAATCGAATCTTTAGAAAGTTTAGTGAAATTAAAATTTTTGGCGAAAACATAATGATCCATTGTGGATTTAATACAGAAAAAAATGTGATGTGGGCAACACATCACTTTCCTTATATAATACAATAAATTGACTCCTTTTACAGTCAAAATATAATGTATAAGATCCACGGTATTGCGTTTCTGCCGTTGAATTGTACATGTGGCGATGTGTCGGATGACAACACGTAAAACTATTTTAAAATACCCAATTAACTTATAATTCGCGCAACTCTAAATAAACACTTATTAATGTTGATAGCATTCTCAATAAGCGATAGAGTCCGTATGTTAAAATATTTTAATAATTAATTCATCAATTAGGCGTTATTTTCATTCACTTAGCTCGATTTTTGCAATTTTGGCGTTATTTTTGTCAATCTGGGGCGAAATATCGCCAAATGGGCGATACTTTGCTAAATTATTCGCAAAGTTCACCAAATGCATCTCCAAGTGTTACAGACAAATAGGGAAAAAAGCATTTAATATAATAATTTAATATAAAAAAAATCTGATGTGGGCAACACATGACTTTCCTTATATAATGCAATGAATTTACTACTTTTACAGTTAAAAAAAATGTTATTCTTATAATAGATGCTTATATTCTTTCCAAGATATTGAATTTTCTTCAGTTAGTCGTCATTTTCTTTGATTTAGCGTCATTTTTATCCATTTGACGAGATTTTTGTTAATTTGACAACAATTAAAAATGTCGCCGAGTTGGCGATATTCCGCCAAATTTGTCGCCAAAATCTCGCCAAGCGTTATGGACGGAGAAATAAGTTATTCTTACAGCAGATAAATTACTATTGGCGTTCAAATACAAAAATATGACTCAAAGTATCTTTTTTCATGAATGGAACGAGCTAGATCCATGAGAATGATGTCACCCAATTTATCGCATAGTATTACATATGAAAAGTGAACATGTTTCTTAATAGGAAATATTTTTTTTTTATTTTATGACTTTTTGATATTTTTTTTGAAAAATGTGCAATACCTCGAGAACGATTCATGTTAGCGTTCTAAAATTTATGCCAATCGTATTTTGATGAAAAATTACATAAGAAATGTCTATTTGCGTAACTTTATTAGAGGTTCTGATTTCTTCAAAATTTCTCTCTAAAATTTAGGCGAGTTCTGAAATTCGATTGCGTATAAAAACAATAAGCTTCCAGTGTTTACGGATTGTGATTTTTGTATCAAATTTCGTTCGAATCAGTCCATTCGTTCGTCAGTTATCGTCTCCACAGACTCACTGACACACACACACATACTTTCACACACACACACATACTTTCACACACACACATACACACATCACCTCAAAAATGTTCGATTCGTGATCAGGCATGCTTGAAACGTGGTCTCCCGTCGAAAACTCTAATTCGAATTTTCGACCCCTTCACAATACTTTCCTTATACATTATGTATATAATGAAAGTAATAATGTGCATAATCTAGGAAAGGACCCTATCCAGTTAGAAAATATATTCAAAACTAGTCATAAATTTGTAGTTTGAGGTCAAGAAAAGGTGGACATTATTTTATTCTAGACCGATCGTTAGTTCGTGGAGAAATAGAATCATAAAACAAAATGTGTCCGTTTTCGGCTCATGAAATTTTATAAATTGTAGTACGGAAGGAATATGGAAAAGGGATTTTAATTAAGAGTTCCATAAGATGCAGTCACTTAAGAAAAACGATCAGCAGTTTCATTCCGAATACTCATTCCATGATATTGGATCCAAGGTAAATGAATAAGACTTTTAGAATTTAAAATATTTTCTTTAATGTTTTCGATAGAATTCGATTTATTGGAGATGGAATTGAGTGCCGAAATAGAAGATAAACGGTCGTGCATGACTATTATGTTTCGCTTTTTCCACTGAAAGATCTCGTAAGGGTTCTTTTGATTGGGTTTCTGCTTTTTCAGTCTTGGAACCATTGAATCATTTTGAACGATTTTGTTCACTAGATTAAAATGATTGATCTGATGAAGACTATGTTTTTTTCTTTTCGGACTACAAACCAAATTTGAAAAATAAATTTGGTTTGTAAAAAGGATTAAAAATATAAAGTATCTCATTCATACTCTTAAAACCTATGTTATCAATAGGGCGGTATTTCCTTCGCTAAATACTTTAATTTGGCTATAACAGTGATGCTACATACCTATAGAGCTAAAATGTTCTACAGTGATAGATACTAGTAAGCATACTAGTTCCCTTAATCTATACCGTTAAAAACTCGTATAGCTAAAAATCAAATAAAGCAAGGACGAGCAGAAGAATTCACAATAATTTGTCAAATATCGGCTAGTATTTCACTCGAACACAGAATACTTATATTTCACCATTAAGCATTAGTTTTAAAGGCAAATAAGATTTTAAATTCTAACAGCTGCAGAAAGAATATATATTTAATATAATTTTGAAATTGTATTTCAGATTTAAATAATTAATTTATGAAATAATGAGGGCTCTGCTCCCTGTTTGCTGTCAATCACTAATCGCCGGAGTTCAATGGGCGAGGTCTTTTATCCCACCTGATACGCAGGACTACGCCACCTGATACGCAGGTAATACGCCTGGATTTTACACTTTATTGGCTGAGGTTCCAGAACCCCGGGACAACCTGAGCTCGCTTCAGGAACTATTTCATCCCGCCTCCTACGCAGTCGTAATAAGTCCATTGGGGCTCTGCCCCACGTTAAGCTCTTCAACTCCGAACCTCACTTCGCAGATTCTTTTACGACCCAGGCCGTCCGACTCATCCTAGGACTTGAGCAACTGTTTAGACACCCCGCCCGCAGAGTGTAAAAATGTAACATTCAACTACATATTTACAATCGCGGGTGCGCACGTGGTTTTGAATGTAAGCAAATAAAATGAAACAGTATGGGGCCTAGAAAGCCCATGAGATGAGATCTCAAATGGTAGATTCGGGTCAATTACTTCCGCGTCTACGCGGAGTATGGACATGTTCAATCTGTATATCCAAAAATTCATCCCAGAGGTGGTGGGTTAAAGGAAGAATGGTACGGTCCATGCGGTCGCCACCCCATTTGGTTCTGATCAAAATTAGATGGCACAGTTCCGGTCTTCCAAGTAGTTTCCTGACACCTTCAAGTTGGTCGGATGGTTTGGATAGAAAAAAAAAATATTAAAAAATCAGTTAGCATGCTAAAAGTTCTAACAATAATAATCAACAATACGACACATAATTGTTAAGTGCAATAATAAATACATTTTAATTTCAATTGTTCATGGCAGCAATCTTTGTGAAAAGTTCAGTTTGTAAGAATCACCAATAAGGAATGTCCTTGCCCACGTTGTCCCAAGTGTACAAACGGAAGTCTGAGTTTAATGTTTTTATCGTAGCCGTGGCATGTTGTTTTACCAAAATGTGATTTACTGATTTTTTTTTTTCATTATTTTTTCAAAAATTCATTTGAAAATTCGGGGATCTTGCAAACTTTCGATCGCGTTTAAAATCAATAGGGTTCCAGTATTCACGGATCATAATAATCGTACCTAATTAAGTTCAGAATGTTCCATTCGTTCGAAATATCGCATTCAAAGACTTGCGAACATACATACATCACCACAAAAATGCTAGATTCGAGTTCAGGGATGCTTGAAACGTACTCTTCCGACGAAATCGGGCATTCGAATTTTTGACCTCGTCGCAATGTTCCTCCTATATATTATACTATGTATGATATAAGGGAAGTAATAACATTAATATATAAACAATGCTCTTATTTTGACATACAATGAAAGTTCACTTGTAATAATCAGAAATCACAAAAACTGAAAAAATATTTATTAATTAAAATATTTCTTTTCCTTAAATCCTTAGAACTGACGGCAAATTTCTGGACTGCATATATTCTTTAATGTATATCATTTGAAAAGGCCAATGTCACAGAAAAATATGACATAGAGGGACCCATTGAATAGCATGAAAATAGCAATTGAACAAGACAATCCGAATTCTTTAATAAACCTTGCTATAGACAAAATTATATATAAAATCTTTTTAAATCGTTAATTTGAAAAAAAAAACAAAAAACTGCAATAATTTTGGGAAAATAAAGTTTTTGCTTATAGGTAGAATGGATTTTGCTTAAGATGTATTTGATAAAGTAAAATTAAAATTCCTTTTCTTGTAGTAGGAATATTGTATTATTTAAATTTTAAAACACAATTTTTTTTCTACTAAATTTATGATTCATGCTAGATAAGTAACAAATATAAAGGAACTATCTTTAGCTCTCGGGTGTTTTCCGCATTGATAACATAAACTGTGAATGCTTAAAACAAATAAAAGTTGTGACGGACGGACCAATACGGACCAGATGTGACTTGCTATTTTAGACGATGGTGCCCTAAACCATAAAGCCGCGGTGTGGAGTTCCACAGATGCGGCCGGATTGGACCTGCCACCACCTTCGGCGCCAGACTCCTATACGGCGACTGTCATTGCTGAAACAGAAGCATGACTCGTCTGAAAACACGACCCTGTGCCATTCCGCCGTCTACGTGGCTGTATCTCGACACCATTGCAAACAGAGGCGTCTGTGCTGTTGGGTCAATGGCAGTCTTCTTAACAGGCGCCATGAGTGCAGATAATGGTCCTGGTCGATATGGGAGCATCAAGGGTGTCCTGCATATGATGCAAAAGGGCGATGGAAGTGACCTGCGGGGCAGCCAACGCTTGCCGGCGGATGGGTCGGTCCACGCGTGCTAACGTCGCTCTGGCCGTACCGGCACCCCTCAAACGTACCACATTCCCTTGTTCCAACCACCTTCGCCACAACCGGTGCTCCGTGGACGCGTATAGGTAGGTGGCTGTCCGCTGAGATTTAACGTATGGACCAACCTGCCCTTCTCAGTTTGATCACCATACCCCTCGAGAAATCGCCTGTCTGCTAGAACTGCCTCGGTTGGCGTCAGCCTGGTATTCTCAACTACTACACGTTTCCTCTGAGACAAAAAAACTGCAATGTGATTTCCCTGGCAGACAAAGCGACGCGACTATTGCCGATTCTGCAGGTTCCTTCACTTATATCTCACTCAACGTGCGCGGGACAGTTGTGCATTTCGCATCATTTACATAACTCGGTGAGCTGCGTCTACCCTGCAATTTGCATATTTTTCCGCCCACTCTATCGTGGTGTCTCATTTTCACTGTCACGAGGTGTATTATTATCACATAATTCTTTCAAACAGCCGTCATGAAAACATCTGCGCGCACTGCTAAAATACGTAACTTCGGAATCTAATGCGAAATTAAAATAATTAAATAACTTCCTTTTAGAACATCTATGTAAATTCACGATAGTCCTGAAGTATTTCGAAAAATGTATTTTAATATTGAAAAGTTACAGGATGTATGTTTTTCTTTTTACAGATATGTTTTTCAGTGTAAGAATGCAATAATTGTGACGAAGTTTGCGAAAGTTACAAACTCTAAGAAATACAAATTTATGGAAATTATCTTCAACGTCACACAAAATGAAAACTTAATTTTGATTAAAAATATAAGTAAACAAAATATTTAAAATATCAAATAGTAATTTACCTTAAAATTTTGGAATAAATCTTTGTAAACATAAATATTAATGGCGTCGACTTACAATACGAAAGGATTTATTGCGCATGTTCCAGAAGCTCTATCTCCAATTGGCTAGTGGGTGGATCAAAACATTGGTTTATAATGTCGCTTGTTTTCCGTACGGTTAAAATCCGAATTTTTATTTGCACGATGTATGGCACTTCCGCGTTTACGGAGAGTTTTATTATTACCCTTTTAGGGTGCCATTTCTAAAAATTCTGTGGATTGCATCCTATTTTGGCGAAAGTTTGAGCGGCAAATTTTAACATTGTAGACATAGTCAATGTCTGCAATGACAACGAGGAAATTTGCTCTGCGACCATTTTGAGAACCTGTATGGAGACACTGGGTCTATGAGTCCTCATCTAGATAGTTGCAAAATTGACTTTTCGGCACTCCATAACCGTAGTCTATTACTATTTTTTCTGTGCATATTCTTGGCCTTTAGTATTCATTTCTACTGTATTCTGTTGGCAGCCGTTATTTCATGGCCCAGACCGGGGTACAGTTTAGAGCAACTGTTTCCCCGGCCGGCTCACTAGAAATTATTTTCTAAACCCAATTCAGTTTTACTTAATACTTTAAAATCAAAGACAACCAAAAAATAGGTTTAAAATATCCTTTTTACGACGTACAAAATCACTGCGTACAAAATCACTGCGCTGTCAAAATCACTGCGTACAAAATCACTGCGCTACGTACAAAATAGCGCTGTGGTGACTTCGCCACTGTTGGAGGTCATAATTGTGCCCGAAAGCGCAAAAGCCGTGTAATTTTGTACATCGTAAAAAGGAGATTTTAATAAGACCTATTTTTGGGTTGTTTTTGATATTAAAGTATTAATTAGTTGACGTGTTATTTTATGTTATTACAGTTTTACTTAGCCTAAAATAAAGAAATATACCAAGTTTTTCATTGATTTCCTCACGTTCGTTTAAGTTCTGTTATTTCGATCAAAAGAATGATGCCTGCCAAACACTCGGATATACCTCATCCATCTGATCGTCTGCGATGTGCCGGTTTCAGTGACACAGTTTCGGCCCTCTTCAAATCCCCGACATCTCAACTCCCCGCATATGTTCGCTTTGGAACTTTTTGCAGAGTCCATGCTTGGCGTCTTACATGACTGTCGCGTGCTTAAAAAGTGAAGATTTAAAAGTGAGATGAAAAAATGGCTCTTCCCCGGAAATTCTGCCGTTGTGATGTTTTCCGTGCTTTGCGCCATCTAGATAAATGCGCCCGATAGCGTTCACGTTAAAGAGTGTTTGACAGGATGCGAAGGCGGTGAAAATCTGTGGTAAGGTTTCACATGGCAAAAAAAGAGTAACGCGAAAAAGCGTGTATTTTTGGAGTGTCGGAACTTAATGACTCGGCTGGACTTTCGAAGCGGCTAGATCATTACTCAGATCACAGGAAAATGGGGCTGTGGAAGACTATTTCTGGGGCTTAAAATCGCTCAGAAAACGGATTCTAGCTTCCAGAGCTACCACATACTAGTACTGAAGTTGTTGCAGCGACTGTTCTGTAAGGATATCGAAACGTCTATTTTATGTCTATTTCCTTTTTGAAAAACTCCGTTGCAATGGTTACTTCTGCGGTGACGGTGGAATATTTGTTTTTAAATATCCATTCCGCTTTAACGAACAACAGATACTTCTGAAATGTATAAAATTTCACTGAGTTAACGAAAAATAGTGTGGTATAGACTCGCGCCCGTCTTACTGCCGTTGCGCCGATGTAAACGGGATTTTAGTTTATTTTATATAACTACACCGCTTTAACCCTGGGCAACGCCGGGTACATTATCTAGTTAGTTATAAGAAATTCATACTTGTCTAAACAAAGTTCATCTTATTTACTCATTACTTATATAAAGTTCGAAATTGTCTATTTCCAGACTAACTAACGCCTCATTTTACGCGCTGCCAATGCCTTTTACGAAATAAATATCAGTTTCTTTTCTGGTTTTCTGGACCTCATTTCCATCATCATTCCATATAAACTTTTGAACTGAAATTAATATTTTCATTTTTTATTTTCTTTCCAATAAATGGTAATGTATAGGAAGAGTATCGGAATCATGTCGAAAATTGCAACTCGAGTTGCCGACGAATCTACACGTTTTGGGACCTCTAGAATACGAAAAACTATTTTAGCGTGACGTCTGTGTGTGTGTGTCTGTCTGTATGTATGTGTGTATCTGTCTGCAATATATATATATATATATATATATATAATCTATAAAATGGGGTAGGTAAGTCCCTTGTGGGTGACCCTACTGCTGATTAGAGTTTGATACGATTCGGGGTAAAGCAACCTGCCGTGTTTTGTAAAATGGTCCGCGAAAATGGCCTGTATCGACCCTAGCTGAAAAACTAATGAACCAAATTTCATAAAATTTGGTAGATAAGTCACTTGTGGGTGATCCTGGTGCTGATGCGATTTTGATGCGTCTCGGAAAAAAGTAACCTGCCTTTATTTGCGAAATGGCTCGCAAAAATCGTCAAAATCTAAAATATGCTTGTTTTATACGCATTTTTAACGATGAAAAGAATAAGACCCACCCCATTACACTAGGACTAGCCGTTCTCGAGACATTTTATTTTTTTCGCATTTTCGCTACGCAACCTTTGAAAATAAGTCCAGCTAGCCAATGAGATTGAAAATTTAACTAAAAGTGCGAATTCAGTGTCATTTTAAATAGTTATGGGTGTTATTGTGTGCCATTCAACTGAATATAATGAATTATTGAAGAAAGAAAGAGAACTGAATCTGCAGGGAAAGTTATGTGCCGTCCACATCAGATATTTTATTTTCCCTACAACACATGATAATGTATAGGAAAAGTATCGAAATTCTATGGAAAATCGAGTTTTCGACGGATCCACCTGTTTCGAGCACCCTAGAACACTATTTCTTTCTGGCCCACCGGAGTGCTTGTACACCCCACCCCCCGGAGACGTTTTATGTTAACCTAGTTTCTATTTATGTGACACTGTATTTAGATATTTATTGGACAAATAGAAAAGGCCCCCCCCCCCCCTAAAATTTCATTCTCCCTCTGGTCAAAATATCCTGAAAGAAACACTGCTCTAGAACATGAAACATCTATTTTCAGGGTGATGTGCGTGTGTGTATGTCTATATGCGTGTCTTCCTGTGTCCATTTTAGCTAAAAATCTAATGGTCGCAATGTCACACTATTTAGTAGATAAGTTACTTGTGGGATACTCTTGCGTCGATTAGAGTTGTGTGCGATTCGGAACAAAAGAAATGGACTTCTTTTTGCAAAATGTCTCGAAAACATTGCCAAAATCTTAAACAGGAGATTGTGTATGCTCAAATGTGTTCATTAAACACTCGTTCCATGCGTAATTTTTGATGACGAAAAGAACAAGCCAACCCAATAACTCTAGAACCAACTATAATCGAGATATTAGTTATTAGTATTTTTGCTACTTCGTCTTTGAACACTGAAAACTATTTTCAGGGTGACGTCTGTGTGTGCGTACATCCAGTTGGCCAATGAAACCAAAACTTGAATTAAAAGTGCAAATTCAGCGTCGTTTTAAATAGTAATGCGCGTTATTTTGTACAATTCGATATAACACTTAATTATTCGGAGTATAAATTCAAAATTGAATTTTAAATATATAAAACACATGTAATAATTCAACAACACATACATTAACAACACATATATACTTTAATAGTTCAACACATATACTTTAATAGTTCAACACATATGAACTTTATATAGTTCAACACATATGAACTTTATATAGTTCAACACATATGTACTTTATATAGTTCAACACATATGTACTTTATATAGTTCAACACATATGTACTTTATATAGTTCAACACATATGTACTTTATATAGTTCAACACATATATACTTTATATAGTTCAACGCATATATACTTTATATAGTTCAACGCATATATACTTTATATAGTTCAACGCATATATACTTTATATAGTTCAACGCATATATACTTTATATAGTTCAACACATATATACTTTATATAGTTCAACACATATATACTTTATATAGTTCAACACATATATACTTTATATAGTTCAACGCATATATACTTTATATAGTTCAACGCATATATACTTTATATAGTTCAACGCATATATACTTTATATAGTTCAACGCATATATACTTTATATAGTTCAACGCATATATACTTTATATAGTTCCAACACATATATACTTCATATAGTTCCAACACATATATACTTCATATAGTTCCAACACATATATACTTCATATAGTTCCAGCACATATATACTTCATATAGTTCCAGCACATATATACTTCATATAGTTCCAACACATATATACTTCATATAGTTCCAACACATGTATACTTTATATAGTTCCAACACATATATACTTTAATAGTTCTTTCATAAATCATTTAATAGTTCAACCCATTTAATGATTGGTTTTATATATTCGAAATTGTATTAAAACTGCAAATTCAGCGTCAATTTTGTGCCACTCAACTCATTGTAATGAATTACGAAAGACATAAAGAGAAAATGAATTTGAGTGTGTAAGGAAGTTATGTTCTGCCCACATTCGATTTTTCTTTTCGCCAGAGTCCTTTACACTAAGACCGTTCGTAGCCCGAATAGACAGGACATGGTGAACTTAGAAATGAAGCACTTGTGGGTGGACCAAAGTCCGAGAGCGGACAAAGTGTCTGTCAGCGATCCGGGTCGGTCGAAGAGCAGGCAACCACTTGAGTCTTCCGTTTCTGCGCTTTCCAATCCTCTAGAAAGTTTCGCGAAGAGAGATATCATTTTCTTTCGAGCCCGACATGCACTTGAAACTGGCAGGTCGTCGGAAGTTCGCAAGCAATGAATGAATCTCCGGGATACGAGTTCTTATATTTTAGAATTAATTTAAAACGCATATAGGGAAAGTAGTGAAATCGTGTCGAAAATAAAGGATAAGACACCGTAAAGGTTCAAATCAACCCGCTTCAAAAGCAGAAAAGGGTATAGAAACTTCGTCAATATACATGAGACACACACAGCATCAGTATTTACGGTCAAAACGTGTCTGTCAAAATAAAGGTTGTATGAAATAACCCGAGAAGAAAGCGATTGTAGTTAGACGATCATTCGAAAAAAGAAATGAAATCAGGAAAACCGTAGAACTCAAAAATGTGTCTTGATGAATAAAACTGAGAACAAAAACACTTGGATGAAAATGAGGGAAACAGCCAATTTCATAAAATCCATCCATAATATCATCCACTCATTTCTAGCAATGTTTGTCCTTTATACATTGATATTTTTACAGTAGTTGGTTCTTTTGATGAAGAGAATTATATACCTTTCGAAACAGGTTCTTTTACCTTTATTTTATAATTTACAAGTATTTCTAAAATAATTTTTGCGCATGGTTTTAGAAGTGGATGTGACTCGTGTATCTTCCGAAACCGGTTGTTCCCTTAATTGTCATCTTAGGCCTCTTTTAGTTCGTTGTTTTAGTCACAGAAAAAGTGTTCTAACTCCATCTACGATACTTTTGCTTTCCCCCTGGGTCTTTCATTTTACTTTTCAAATTATTGACTGGTAACAATTTGCTTCTTGGGTGGTACAACTCTGTTTTGACAGACGGTACTCTGGCGATGAAGGCACGTCTTACTTTCCCTACAATATTACAATACATGGTAGTGTACAGGGAAAATATTTTAATCATGTTAAAAATCGCAACTCGAGTTTTCGACGGGTCTGCATTTTTCAAGCACGCTAGAACCTGAAAAACTATTTTTAGCGTGCTGTCTGTTTTTCTGTCATTTCAATGTATATATCCACTCAGCTTCACAAAATTGGGTAGACAAACCCCTGCGGAATATTTTGATGCTAATTAGATTTTGGTACAATTCGTAAAGAATCCTTTATTTTTTATTTATTTATTTTATTTTATTTTTTTGAGAAATAGCTCGCAAAAATTGCAAAAATTCTGAAAAGACTGCATGTGCTCAAATGTGCCAATTTTATGCTCGTTTCATGTATAATTTTTGAAAAGAATGATACGTATCCCATTACTCTAGAACTAACAGTGTTCGAGATATTTTGTCACGTCACTTTTACTTCGTCGCCCAATGAAAGCAAAATTAAAACTGCAAAATCAATGTCCTATCAAATAATGATCGGTGTTGGGTTGTGCCATTAAAACCAATTGAATGATATAACAATAAGACAAATGTGAATTTACAGAGAAAGTGATTCGCTGCCGACATGGGAATTTTTTTTTTTGAGAAAAATTGGAAGGTTAAAGGTTTTTTTCCTTTTGAAATCCACGGTGGATATTTTAATCGAAGTGATATTTCAGTCTTGAACGAGAAGCAGCCTTCTGTAGTTAAAAATAAATTGAATTTATCTCGATCGAAAAAGAAACAAAATACGTCTAGAAATCCGTTTCCACGGTGTTCCGAAGTACAGGAATCATACACGTGTGTTCAAGTTGATTCGATTTGTATTGATGTGTATGTCTTGTACTTCTAGCAGGTTCAAAAACTATTGACAGGCGTTTGCATCTTATTCAGTATTTACTAGATCTCTAGGAATTTGTGAAATATAGAAAGCATGAAATACATGCTCCTTGAGATTTTATCCATCCCTGACGTTGTTTTGAAATCCTTTCTAATTTCAGACAACTTTGTCAATCGCAGCCCTTTTCATACATTTCAGTACATATCAGACTCTATACATGATTCATCTTTCTTGTTTAGATATAAAGTATTGATTATGAAACACTTTCCAACTGAAATGCGTTCCGCTGAATGTATTGCATCTCTAAAATGCGATACATTCAGCTGTGATATTTTTAACACTTTACAGTATAGTTGAAAAATGTTTGACTTTGTTCATTCTGTCTGTCTATCAGCTTCGATAACTGCCGTTAAAATAACTTTATCAAAGTGAAATTTTAATATATTGTTCAGACGGTCTGTCGATCCTAAGGGAATATAAATGAATAATATCACCTAATTAGTTTTGGATTGAATCCGGGTAGACAAATGAAATACATTGAACCCTATGGGATCTAATTTTCAAACATTTTTTAAGCAAATTTAAAATTCACAAATTCCTTAGAAAGTTTTAGGAAATATTTAAATTATCCCATAAAATGTATAAAAAATTTTGAGCAAAATATATTCAGTAGTTTTTTAAATAAAAATTAGAATATTAATTACACCCTTTATATGAAGAGATCACGTAACCCACTTCAAAACAAAATATGGCATACATCTCATGTCAAAATCGTGATTTTTAAAGTTTTTTAATTCATATTGAGTGTTGTATCCGTCCTAAAACCGCTTTATTTTTGCTTAAATTCTGTGCATCTACATACTGAAAAAATCTGATGTGGGCAGCACATGACTTTCCCTGCTGGCTCAAATTCAGATATTCTTTATTTCTTTAATAATTCATTAGATTGAGTTTAATTGCACCAAATAACACTAAATTTGCATTTTTAATTCAATTTTTGATTTTATTTGGTAATAGACATTTTTCCGATAGCGGCGTAACAAAAATGCAGGAAATCTCAAATATCTTGAACGGTTAGTCCTAAAGTATAATGGAGTGTGTTATAGGCTTTTCTTTGTCAAAAATTGCGTATAAAACAAGAATTTAATTCATACATTTCGGCATATGTAGTCTTTTTTTTTTTAGATCTTGCCGATTTTTGCCGGCCATTTCGTAAAAAAAGGCAGGTTGTTCTTTTCCGAATCGTACCAAAATCTAATCTGCACCAGTGTCCCAAAAGTAACTTGTTTACCAAATTTTGTGAAATTGGTCAATTAGTATTTTAGCTAGGGTGGATACATGAAATTTTTGCAGACCATTTCGTAAAAAAAGGTAGGTTGTTCTTTTCCGAATCGAACCAAAATCTAATCAGCACCAATGTGTCCCACAAGTAACTTATTGATCAAATTTCACAAAATTTGGTAGATTAGTATTTAGCTAGAGTGGATACATGAAATTTTTATGGGCCATTTCGCAAAAAAAGGCGGGTTCTGTTTTTAAGATTCCTACCAAAAACTAATCAGCACCAGGGTCTCACCCAAGTGACTTTCATACCAAATTTTATGAAATTCGGTCTATTAGTTTCTTAGTTAGAGTGGATACATACATTGCACAGTCACAGAGACAGACACACAAACACAGACAAACACACAGACACACACACAGCTAATGATGTCGCTCGGCCAGTTATGCGATATACTGGTCATAGAGATGTTGTAGTTCTAAGACGATCTGAAATTGTCCACTTATATGGAATTGTTATCACAAACGAGAAATGAGAGATCGGTCCATGGAGAAGAAATGGTTGGCTTCCTTAATGGACTGTCCTGCCTCAAGCGCGCCAGTGTTGAGAATCTTTCAGACGTATTCTTTGTGTCATAACAAATCTAATCCAAAATCGACCCTAACACTCTTCGAAATGTTGTCTTGGAGCATTAAAACTAATCGGCGCAAACGAGATGTTTTCACCTCATGCCAAATTTTCATATTGTTCGAATTTTCGATTAAAATGGACCGATGCGTTCGCTATTTGAGAATTTGCATTACGTGTTTGACTTTTGAAAACTGTATCTTCGTGTGTTTTTTACTTTTGAAATATTTACAATTTAAATTACAATTGATGTGTGGAATGAATTTTTATTACTTTCCCTGCAATATATGGTAATGTATAGGGAAAGTATTGTATTCATGCCGAAAATCGCAACTCGAGTTTTCGACGGATCTACACGTTTCGAGACCTCTAGAATACGAAAAAACGTGACGTCTGTGTGTCTGTATGTCTGTGCAGATTTTGAATCCACTCTAACTAAAAAACTAATGGACCGAATTTCATAAAATTTGGTAAGTCACTTGTGAGCGAATCTGGTGTAGATTAGTTTTGAGTAGGATTCGGTATAAAAGAACGCGCTTTTTTAGCGAAATGGCCCGCGAAAGCTTGTATCCACTCTAGTTGAAAAACTAATGGACCTAATTCCACAAAATTCGGTAGATAAGTCACTTGTGGGTCATCCTGGTGCTGATTAGATTTTGATAAGATTCGAAAAAAAGCAGCCTGCCTTTTTTTTTTTTTTGTAAAATGGCCCTCAAAAATCGCCAAAATCTAAAATAAGAAACTACATATGCTTAAATATATCCATTAAATGCATGTTTAATACGTAATTTTTAACGAAGAAAAGAATAAGACCAACCCCATTACACTAGGATTAGCCGTTCTCGAGATATTTTTTGTTTTTATGTATTTTCTCTACACCACCTTTTGAAAATAAGTCCAGTTACCAAATGAGAACGAAAATTGAATTAAAAGTGAATTTAATTAAAATAAAGAAAACGTGGATATAAATAAGTCTGCGGGAAAGTCATGTGCTGCCCGCATCAGATTTTTTTTATATATAATAAGAAAGTCACATCATTTAAATATTTTTCTTGGATTTGACAAATCTGCCACCATTTTCTGCGCTTTAACCATTTGCAGTCCCGAATGCAAAAAAGAATTATTAATTTTGAGACGTACACTTCCTTTTACAACCCAAAATGCCATGATGAAGATTCCCGCCTTTTGAAAACTTTCAAAATCTCTAATTTAAAAAAAAATTCCTTTCCTAAAAGAATCTCGAGACTTAATAACTTTGTCTTTGCATTATGCACGTGTCCATCCAAACGTGCCAGCAGAAGTTCCCCCATGTGACAAGACGTGATGTGAGGAAGATACCGTGAGGCCAAACTCAACAATGACTTTTCACTCGATGCAAGCCGTCCGCGAAGCACACACCATGGATATTTCAACACAAGAGCAAACCCACAAATTGGAAACTTAGCCAACTTTCGCGTGACTTAGAGAGAGCTCACAGATTTTTTCAAATAGTGACGAAAAGAGGTGGGGATTACCATCATTAGATAAACATTGCGTTTAAAGAGCTTTTACCATGGGTGCAGCGAGCTGGACCTCCTCACCTCTCCAAAGAGGAACTCTTCTGGCCCATTCGAGTCCTCGACCGGTGAGTAATGGGGTTGAAGGAGATTTATCTCATTTTGGGGGCATTTGAATGATCGTCTCTTTTCTGCTGATAAATGAAATTCGTTTTTCCTGCATGAAAAGATCTCTCGGGTCGTTTTCGAGAATGAAGAGACTCGGACCTCGAATAGATCAAACTTTGAAGCAACGCCTAGATGCCCTGAACTCCAAACGCATTTCAAGATGGAACTCTAATCTTAAGGACAGACTCGATGAATAGTTGTCAAATAATGAATAACATTTTTCATGTAACGTTCATACTCGACGTAGACACTACACTACTAAATAAGGATATAAATCCATAAAGGTCATATGTGTGATTATGTTTTCAGCCGTTGTATTCTGCAGTATGCCTAGCGACTATGTGACTCGTGTAAGAAAATGATCTATTCTATTTGTGGTATTATGTCAGTTGACTAGACAATCATAACAAAAATACTTGAATGTTCGCTTTGCGTGAAAGAAGGTAGTTGATATTTAAGAAATTGTTCTTGGAATTATTTTTCGTTGAAACAACCCTATAGGACAACTTATAAAATTACGTTCCCTGTGTACTACCATTTTCCCTACCATTCTCGAATTTCGATATTGCGGTAGAACGAAAACACAAACGGTATTTCTCGTAACTTGATTTGACGGTAAACTATTAGATTGATGTCACTCGTGAAATGTTACTATTGTTGGATGTTATGTTACCATTATTTTATGTTACCTATGAAAATAAGAATACTCCATTTCATAGAATGTGCTCGAGCATTTTCGAGAAATAAAGCATTCTCGTGGAAAAGTAAAATTTCCCAATATCTCAAGAATGGCTCGTATAAACTAATAAACAATAGCGTTCATTTATTTGGGGTTAAAAGTATTTAAAAGCCTTCACTCATTGGGTAATAGTTAGTTCGTAGCGTGCTTGTTCCTATTTCTCAAAGGAATACATAATTTTTTTTTTATGAACTTTAGCAATCAAACTGACCACTATCCCAAGTTTTGTGAATCGTTAATGGATTTAAATAATTGCTGTCGTTCTGTGTGGCAGCAGATATTTAAAAAATTCTAGCATGTTTTATTTAAAAGAATTGCGCCAATTGGCAGGGAGGCTATAGGAGATAGCCTTATGGGCTTTTTCTCGCTTCGCTTTTAAATGACAACTGTTTATCGAATTAGTTAGCAATTAAAACCGAATCAATATTTGTTACCCAAAGAAAGACCTCAGCCAATAAGTAAAGAGATCTTTCTCAAAGTGTCTGCAATGGACAGGAACCCGGTTTCTATACAATGGTAGTTCCCTTTCGTTCCGATTAAAACTCTCGTAAACTAACAATTGAAATGGGGTAATGATGAATGAATGTCTCGTAAAAGTTTTAATTGAAGGCAGGTACATTTTTAATATAAGCTGACTCTTGTAAAAATTTCGCAACTGATAGTGAGGCAATCAATCAACGGTTTGTTTTATGGGCAACATTCACCATTCTCCTTTTCTCTATTGGACACAATTTCTGTTTTTAATTTTACAAATGGCGCGTCACACAACATCGGT
Source organism: Amaurobius ferox (assembly GCA_951213105.1). NCBI lineage: Eukaryota > Metazoa > Arthropoda > Arachnida > Araneae > Amaurobiidae > Amaurobius > Amaurobius ferox. The sequence goes on along the minus strand of OX578148.1, from coordinate 141,173,167 downwards.
AAACACACGCTGTGGTGAATACAGACACTCTTTAGGAAAGGCTAAGTTCATTAAAACACATCAGCATTTTTTGTTCCATGGTCAGGCACTTCATATAAAATCATTCGCTTGCACAGTGACCGGAGTGTGAACGATTTTATCGTCGTACCTCCTTGGCCCGGCCAAAAGCGGCGAATCACATTGGGTCCTGTAGCTGCCCAATTTCGACCGATTCCAATGGGGGGAGGGGGAGGCAACCACAGCGAAAACGCTTCTTCCCATGTCCATCACCTTTCAGAAGAACTTTCGGACCTACAGATTTAACGTTCCTATGCTCTTCGAAGACAGAGATAGTTTTAGACAGCGGTGACGGTCCAATTCGGTTCCCTCGTGTTATCCTCTCGCCATAACCACCGAGGTATCCTGGCCCAGAAATATCAGCATGAAAACTGACAGTAGATTCTATAAACTAACTGGGAGCAGACGTAGTCAAATTTTTAAATTCCGTCGCCTTTCTTAGTTAGGAAAAAAATGTTGTAAAATTTGCAGGTGGATACTTTTTTGTATAAAAAAAAAAAGTCGGCAGTGGTTCTAGTCCAATGTTCTTTTCGTGAATAACATTTTGCAAAATAAACAACTTTAGTAATGTCGAAAAATAAGAACTTTGTCCAGGCTTTCTTATAGGGCTAAAAAAGTTATAAATTCTCACTTTTTGTTTATAGTTATCACTTTTAGTTTTAAGATATAAGCATTACAAACTTGAAAAACGTAAAATTCTCATACTTCAACTCGACAATGACTAAAATTATAAGAGCTTTTTGTAAAAATTAAGTATAGATTGAATAAATATAGATTTAAATATACACTTATAGCTTTCAAAGAGCTACAAATTCTTGGCTATTGTTTGTTCAAAGCTAGCTTTTTTAGATTTTGAAATATGAGCATTACAAACTGATACTGTAAAATTTTTTTTTAATAATATAGATTTTAATACTAAATTTTCTAGTACACTATTTATATCTATATTTCATAATTTGATATAGTTATCTATTTTTTATAGTTTTGAAAATTAAAAAAATGGAAAACGCACTCGCTCGGAGAGCTAGCTACTTTTAAAAGTTTTTTCGAAAAAAGTTCAACATATTAAACTATTAAAATTATTTTTATATATTTGTAAGTCAATAGATATAAATGAATATTCATAATGATATAGATATAAATTCGCCAATATTACATTCACCTTTCGGGACACCTGAGGCTTGTAAATATAATTGATTCATTGAATAACCATATTTTTCAGGGTAAACAAAGTTGGGAAGTTTAGGAAAGTTTTTGATTTTAATATAGCTTAACATTATTAGAGAGATCTTTAAAATGAAGGGTTTGGAAGCCAACGTTTCTGTCAAATGCAATTTATCAATTAATTCTCGATTATTATCTAGAATAAAACAATTAGATTGAGAATATCGAAGGCTGTCATTTAGTTCTTTTAAGAAATTGAATGATATTTACTAGCAGAAGTAGTATAAGTTTTATGTCCACAAGTGACAGTTAAATTGGATGGAATTCTTATGAAATTTAAGTATTAAAACGATAGTTAGGTATTAATACGGAAATTTGTAAAATTTTGAGTGTAATTGTAAATCACCATAAATATTAATAATTTTTTGTTTGAAACTACTAAGTGAATGTGAGTCTATTTTGAAAATTTCCTTCTTGGCTGTAAATATTTGCTTGCTATTAGAAGCTTTTATCATGTGGAAATATCATATCTTAAAAATCATTAAAAATTCTACTAATAGCATAAAAAATTTCCAATCACTAAATAATTTTGGTACATTAAAAACCTCTATAAAAAATTTACAAAAATATTTGTTATCACTTATGTAAAGCCTCTAACAACTATGCCATTATTTGTAAACAATTTTATATTCAACATTTAATCGACTACTTAAAGAATAGTGACATTTTCAAAATAGTCTCACATTCAATTAAAAGTATCAAACTAAAAATTATTCATATTTATGGTGATTTGCAATTACAGTTTACAAATTTCTATATATAGTTTTAATACCCAATTTTCATAAGAATTCCATCCAATTTAGAACTGTTACTAGTGGACATAATACTTATTCTACTTCTGCTATTAAAGTATTACTCGATTGTTTAAAAGAACTGAATGGCAGACTTTTATCATGTCAACTTTTATCATCTAATTGTTTTATTCTAGATAATAATCAATAATTAATTGATAAATTGCATTTAATTGACTCTCACATGGCGACTGTCATTTGACAAACAGAACTGAGACTCTTCGTTAAACACTATCCTGTCCCATTCAGTCGTCCAAGGGGCTCGGATCCGACACTATTGCAATCTCTCAGGTCGGTGTCTTGTCGTCAATGGCAATCTTAGTAAAAGACGGTTTGAGTGCAAGCCGCTTTCGGCCCATCGTCAAGAAACTGTTGTCACTGATATTGGAACATCCAATCTACCTTGCAAATTCTGCAGAATGTCGACAGTCGTCGTTAGTGGGGTCACCGCGGCATGCCTTCAAACGCATCAAGCAACGCGTGCTGACGTCGTCTGGATGGACCTGTATCACTGCGACGATTCACATACTCTTGCTCAATCCATCTTCTCCAAATCTTTTGCACAGTGGAAGCAGCGGTGATACGCCGGCACTACCACCCAGCCGTACATAGGCCTAAAATGAATCCCCTTGCACGATCGTCTAAATGCCGAAACGGACTTCGGCGTTATCGGCCAGGTATCTCTTGAACAACACTTGTCTTCTGAAACGAAAAACAGCTCTGTAAACGGGTTTCCATAGGCGACAGACAGTAACAATTGTTGGCTCATCTGCCGTTTACATCTTTTTATTCTCGCACTTTAATCACGTGACCTACTTGCATTTCAAATCCTTTGCATACATTGGCCAGCTGCATTTGTCTCACAATTTACATAATTATATGGCCAAAGCTTCATGAAGCTGAATTTTCTGTGTCGGATATTATTTATGATAAAAAAAGTAATTGCAATTAATAATTTTATTATCAATAAATTATTACCTTTTACATCTTGTAATTCGGTTCAAATTTTTCGTAACATCAATAAAAATTAATTGTTTCGAATTTATAGATTATCCGATAAAAAGTTTCATCCATTACATATAAATAACCTTATTCAAACTAATAAATCATATTTTTATATTCATTATATTTGGTGAATAGTATAGTAAACATGTTTAGGGTAACTCAATGATGTCAAAGCATCTTATTAAAGCTAAATCACTGTAGAATTATCATCACTCCCCACTCAAACTTTCCTTATTTTTTATTATTAACTTACTGCTACTTATGATTATAGATTATGTTATTACGTACTTCGATACACTTGCATCATTTAATAGTGCATCTTACCAGAAGATAGATGCTAAGTGCCTGTGGTGGGCCTGGTCTAATTCTATAATCTATTACTACATTCGATTGTCTATTCGATTCATTATTTATCAATTCTTTAAATTATTTTATAAGGTTAATAATGATTATCATTTTTATCTATATTTAAGCACTTGTATTTTGATCGCAGTTTATTTTATACGGTTAATAATGATTAGAAATTTTCTCTATGTATTATTAAGTACTTGTATTTTGATTACAGTTTATTTGTTAGTTATCTCTTCTTATACTTTAGAATTGGAAATATTTTTTACAATTTTTAAGAATGGCAACATGGAAATCACACATTACACATTTGAATTGCAACACCTTCTTTGCACATCATACTTTGGTATGGTTTAGGAGACCCAACTTTTGCACGTATGTCAATACTTTTTTAGATTTTCAATTTTCTCAATCTATTTCAATTTATAGCACATTGGTGCGTCTTTGGCCTTTTGTTTACAGTAACAGGACATTAAATGAAATGTGCTACTTTGAAGCTGGTGTATAGTAGTCGCCCCCTGACAATTTTACTATTACATCACCTTCAATCCTTTGATCGTCATTCCAATTTTACCCATGATAATTTGTTTTAAATGGAACGGAAGCTTTCCTCGTTTCTTTTGTTTATGATGGACATTCTCTTGAGTTTTTTTTCTGGCTAGTCATTGAATTCTTTTATTAGTTATGGATGCTTCACTATTTCTCTTCATTTATTCTTCTTAAATTCATCTTTATTACGTATAAACATTATCTTATACTTATTTCGCTAGTGCAGCATATAAATATGTAATTTATCGTAAAATAAAAGTAGTTGAGTAAATTTTACCCAGCTAGCAAAACGGAAGGTTAAATATTTGCTGCATCTGAGAGATTTATTCCGAATATTCCCCACATTCTTAATGATTCAATAACAGCAGAATACATTTTTTCGCGGACTGGACTTCAAGGGGTGGCTAAGTATTTTCTGATAATGTGCCCTTAATAGTCTTTACGGACTCTCTGAAATGATTCAAAGGAAAAGGGAGAATTTTCTCCCAAATCTTTTCCCACGAAAAATATTGATCACAAGGGGGTTTACTTCAAAGGCGAATAAGTATGAAATGATGGTTAACCTAACTTTCCGTTCAAGTTATTAATATAAAATTCGCTTAGACTGCTATCTTAATAAATCATTAACGCGAACAGGATAAGACGTAGTAGCACATAAAGGTTGAAAAAGCCATCAGCCCATTTCAAAAGCAGAAAAGACTATAGAACACTCGTCGAGATAAATGAGACAGACACAGCATCGGGATTAACAAAGTCAAAAACGCATGTGTCAGAAATAGGTTGTAGAAATAACCCGAGAAAGTGGTTGCAGTCAGACGATCATTCGAAACAGAAATGAAATTAGAAAGAATTGTAGAACTCAAAATTTTGTCTTGATGAATAAAATTGAGAACAAAGGTCCTTGGATGAAAATGAAGGAAACGACCGATTTCAAAAAATCCGTTCATAACGTTATCCACTCATTTCTAGAAATGTTCGTCCTTTATACATTGATATTTTTACAGCAGTTTGTTCTTTTGATGAAGAGACTTATATGCCTTTCGAAACGGGTTGTTTTCCCTTTATTTTATAATTAAATTTCTTTATTTTAAGATTATGTATTTCTAAAGTCATTTTTGCGGATGGCTTTAGAAATGGATGTTACTCGGGTATCTTCCGAAAGCGGTTTCTCCCTTTATTTTCATCTTTGGCCTCTTGGTTCGTTGTTTTATTCACATAGAAAGTGTTCTGAATCCATCTACAGTTCTTTGCTGTTCTCCTAGGTCTTTCATTTTACTCTTCAAATTATTGACTGGCAACAGTTACCTTCTTGGGTGGTACAACCCTATTTTGAACAGACCTCTTACTTCCCCTACAGTCCATGGTAATGTACGGGGAAAATATTAGAATCGTGTTAAAAATCGCAATTCGAGTTTTCGACGGATCGACACTTTTAGAGCAATTCATGATTCGAAAAAACTATTTTTAGTGTAGCATTTGTGTGTGTCTGTCTGTATCCACTCTAGATGAAAAACTAAGGGATCTAATTTCACAAAATTTGCCAGATAAGTTACTATTGGGATGCCTTGGGGATTAGATTTTGGTACGATCCTGAAAGTACCTGCCTTTTTTTCCTTTTTGTTTGCGAAATAAACCGCAAAAATGGTCGAAATCTAAAATAGCACATTACATGTTCAAATATTGTATGCTCAAATGTTTTATATGTAATTTTTAACTACGAATTAAAATCAACTCCATAACTCTAGGATGAACCGTCCACGAGACATCTTAGTTTTTTCGCAATTTTCCAAAGTCACATTTGAAGAAAAACTGCAAATTCAATTGAATTTTAAATAATTATTTCGACCTCATAAAATTCAATGTATTAATTCACAAAAGAAAGAGAAACGCCTGCAGTAAAGTCATATACTGCTCACATCAGGATGTTTTTCCCTTGAAACCTTTCGACGGTTTTGCTATATCTTATTTACGTTTCAACTTTACAGATTTTCCATTCAAGGTTTGGCCAACAAATCGTATTCAAAGTTGAATACCATGGAGGAAACATATTTTTCATACTGATGACACCCTTTAATACGTACACGCATGCATACATTTCCGGCGAATGTGTTCAAAATCTCTACTTCATAATTCGATTAAACGGTGCGAAATACTATCGATATAAATAAAATTGAAACAGTTTGTATATGTGTGTTTATCTCATCATAATCTTGAAATTTTGTAGGTAGTCCCACTTAAAAGTGAGTCCATGTTTCGAGTTCGTAGGACTAAGACTTGTCGAGATATTAATATAAAACGAACTTCCCATAGAGAAAACGAACTTGCCATATCGAGTGCATTGTGCAAACGATATTTTTTCTGCTCATTAATTTGAAGGGAAATATGCCATGGCTCTTAGCAACGGAACTTAAATCTAATGTGTTTATACAGCAGACGAATTTATTAAATCTTTTCAGGATTAAATAATACAAAAAATGTATATAAAAATAAATTTTAACGAATTTCCTTTTTGACTGGATTATATCAATTTAGGCCTTTGGATTACCGGACAGTTATTGGTATATTAAAATTTTTAGTCATGTGCTACATTTTGACGAAGATTTTTCAAACTCATATAGCCAATTAACTCATTCTGTTTAGCCGATTGTTGAAATAATAAAATTAGTGAAAGTATATCCTCAGATGCCATTTTGGCGGATTCATTTTGGGCATATATTGATACAATATTTTTTAAATTTGTTTATTAATGGGATCAGATGCTTTATTCTCCAGATCTGCACTTGAATATAATTTGGTATAGAGAGAACAGAGAATCTTATATTTCTTTTTATGAGAATTAAATTAAATATATTAATAAAATGTTTTGAATAGCAATATCATTTAGAATGCTATAGGAATTTGCATATTATTGTGAGTTTTAAGTTTCTTTATATTATACACTAGCAGTATACCCGTTCCATACGAGGTATATAATATAAAAAAAATTACAAATATGTGCAAATTCCTATAGTATATTAAATGACAGTGTTAATCAAAATATTGTATTAAAATATTTAAATTAATAAAAAGAAACTCCTAAAAAAAAGTTTAAGAATCTGTTCTCACTATACAAAATTTTCTTCACGAATAGATTTGAAGAACACGAGCATTTATAGAAGATTACCCGTACTACGTACAATATATGAATTTCAGAATGTTTGCAAAAATAAAACGATGTAATAAATGGAGAATATAAATAATTCCAGTACTATTTTAACCTGAATGTAGCAATTTATATAATCTAGTCAATGAGGAAATTTCGATAAAATTTATTTTTTATAAATTTCTTTATTTGAATCTGAAAAGATTTAATAAAAATTGTCTGCCGCATTGGATTTAAATCCGTTGCTAATGATGGATATCATGATATATGTCATGAGCAACAGACATGATATCATTTTCTTCAAATAAATTGACGAAAAAAATATCGTCTGCATAATGCTATCTTTATGGAAGGTTTAATCGTTCGTTTTGAATAAATATCCCTGGTCTTAGCCTCACTTAAAATTGAGTCTATGTTACGAGTTTCTATTTCGAGGCTACCCTCAAAATTTCATTATATTCGGTTCAGTCGTACTCCCGTGATGATAAAACAAACACAGATGTATTTTCAATTTTATTTATATGCATTCCGTACGAAGAACGGGTATACTGCTAGTATTCAACATATAATTCAACAATTATACCAAATTTATTTGAGTCGTTTATTATAAGTATGGAAATCTAATGCTCTGCACGAGTTAATTTTAAAATATCTCAATCGTTTGAGACTTGTGTCCCAATTTCTATCGAGTCCGTTTTACACGGACGGACGGTGTCATTTCGTAACATCGGAAAGTCTGGAATTTTAATTGGGTGTTTCGTTGGCGAGAAGAGTAACACACCTTAAAGTAGAAATTAAAGTATCGTTCCCGAAAGTCAAGATATGATAGAGATCTGGAATTCAGTGTGTATGCAATTTGACCGTGGTGGGTATTCGGAATTGAAACTTCCCGAATCATCTCGCCATTCGGGAAAGTGTTTAGACCCGTCCTATTTCTCGGCGGCTCAAAGATCACGCACCTCATTAACCCCACGGGCGATGATGGAAGAAGGTTCGCCCCCATCCACGAACAATTAGTTAATCGGTAAACTACCACGGGGGTCGACATTCACTTCAAATAACGATTCTTATCAGGTGTCTATTGACGCAACCTAATGTGCCGGATCATAGACCAATCGTTTATAAATGAGCGATATATAAATTTCTATATAGGCGTCTCATGACGGAAGAGTGGATAAAAGCCCAGTGCAATTGGGATGTACTATAAGAGAATAGCTGCGTAATTATCTTTAACCTGTATCTATAGAGAGGTTGATCTCTATATGCCTTTGTAGTTGTAACCCTATACGCCTTTTCTAGATTTATCTAGTGGTTTAAACTAGTTATTGAAAGCCCTCAGAAAGGTGCGAAATCGTGTTCATGAAAATGTAATTTAAATGAAGTGGAGTGTTTCTCAACTCGACATCCTCGTATCAGAATCCATATTTAAGCAGCTTCCGATTTTTAACACTTTACAACATAGTTGAAAAATGCTTGACTTGGGTCATTCTCTGTCGGTCTGTCCGTTCGCACGATAAATGTCGCAAAAATGACTTTATCAAAATGAAATGTTAGTATGTTGTTAAGACGGCCTGTGGGACGTACGGAAATGTAAACGAATAATATCACGCAATTAGTTTTGAATAGATCCCGGGTTGCAAAAATAAAATACACTAAACCCTATGGGACCTCATTTTTCAAACATTTTTTAAGCGAAGTTAAAATCCGCAAATGGCTTTGAAAACTTTAAGAAATATTCAAATGATCCCATAAAATATATAAAAAAAAATTCAGCAAAATAGGTTCGGCAGTTTTTTAAATAAAAATTAAAATATTGATGTCACCCATATAATATGGGGAGATCACGTAGTCCACTTCAAAATAAAATAGGGCATTCATTTTTTTCCTAGAGTAAAAATCGCGATTTTAAAATTCTTTTAAATTTATATTCACTGTTGCATCCGCCCTAAAACCGCTTTATTTTTGCGTATTTTCTGTGCATCTTTATTCTGCGCCAACGCAAAGACAATAGTTTTGAGTGTAAATGATCATCCAACTTTGATTATTTCTACAACAAAACCTCATTTTAATGGATTCCAGAATGTGAACAAATGATATTAAGATGAGTTGTAAAAAAAATGCTGAATTTCTTTTAACGCAAAATTGTTTAACTCTGGAGTCTGGAATAAAAGTGTATGAATGAAATATTTACTTTACATTCACAGAGCCAGACGATTTATATTTCGATGGCGTTGTTTAAATAAAGTTCATTTTTTTTTTCGATGCAGTTTTAAGTTTTCAAGTAAAATAAGTTATTGTAGTTCTGTGATTATTAAAAAACATCACCGCTGAATGTATCGCATTTTAGAGATGCGCAAAATATACACGCACAGAAAATACCCAAAAATAAAGCTGTTTTAGGACGGATGCAACATTAAATATAAATTAAAAAAATATAAAAATCACAATTTTTACTATACATGCCCTATTTTATTTTGAAGTGGGTCACGTGATCTCTTCCTATTATATGGGTGTCATTATTATTTTAATTTTTATTTAAAAAACTAACGAACTTATTTTACTGAATTTTTTTTTATATACACTCTAAAACGCACCCCGCAAAACAATCCGATGGCAATGAAACTTTACTTGCGAACACCTTTCGACAGTATATGCAAATGATCAAAAATTCGCAGTCAATGAATGAATAGTCGGAACTGCAGCGCATTGAAACTGAACACCATGGGGGTGTATATAAGGAGCGAACCTCGCTTTCAGGAACAAAACGTGCAGTGGATTTCGATTGCGTTTACTTGCCTTGATTGTAACAATACCTCGCCGGCGAATCCTCGACCACTACGAACATATGAAGGAGTTTGAAAGAGGACTGCATGGGCACGTCGGCGAATCACTCGGCATTTGGTTAGGAGCGATGCAGCATTTAGACGATGTTGGCAGATTTCGGCGGATGGCCTAGAGCGACTACAGGACGGGAAGATAGAGCGATTTCAGAGCAGCTATGACAGCACGAGATTCGTCGTTATCATCCATCCAACGTGTGACAAACACGGAAGTGACCACCCGGACCATTAATAGACGACTACGGGAGCGGAATCTATACTCGCGCCGGCCATTACGCTGCCTACCACTGATCAGTATACACAGTCAATAGAGATTGCAATGGTGCCCGATGAACGCGGAATCGTTCGGATTGGGAACGCATTGCCGAGTCCCATTTCGAACTGAGTCCCGACGACCAGCGCAAACGTGTCTGGAGACAGTCCGGACATCGTTAGGATCCTGCTCTTACTGCCACACGGCTCGACAACAGGGAGTTATGGTCTGGGCTGCTTTTTCGTTTGATAGCCGGACCCCGTTATTAGTCCTCCGTGGCATTATCGCAACACAGAGGTAAGTTGCCGACATTCTACGACCATTGCCATTGATTTCGCGACATTCCGGGCTAACTTTTTAGCAAGATAATGGCAGGAGACACACGGCACGCCTCTCTATTGATTGTCTGCGTGCTTACGACACACGTCCTTGGCCAGACAGATCCCCAGTTCTCACGCCTATTGCGCGATATCTCTCGAAATAAACAGCAATTGATTTACAATTATTGAAGCGACATTTAATAATATAAACTGCTCTCTCAAATTTACGTGCGTTTATCTGTCATGAAAGTCGTGTGTTGGACACATCAGATTTCTTTTACCAAGAGGCACTTATGTTCGTAGTTTCAGATTAGATAGTATTTTGAATTCTACTGTTCGTTTTTCCGTCACCCCCTAACTGTTTCATTTTTCTTTTTTTTTTCGAATTTTTGTTTGACATCGATTTCTATCTCGGCTCACATACTTGACAGACGCGTTGACTTTCTGAGTCAACTGTAGTTTGAAGAAGACCTTTTCCAGAATTCCAGATTCTGGTATGAAGATTTTACTCTGAAGAAGGCTTTGTTACAAGTTCTGGTATGAGGATTTTATTTTGAAGAAGGCCTTTTCCTCCTAAACCGGATGCTTATTTTAATCAACCGTGTAGGCTCTTAAACTAAGTGCTTATTTTTACGGAGAGTCTAATCATTAGTTTCTATAAGTTAAAAGATAGTAATCCAAATGTATGGTTGGGACGTGGCGAAAGCTTTTTTACGATGTCGTTCCCTCTTTCTTTCGCAGATATAAACATAGTTTGAAAAAAAATGTGAAATATTTATAACTCTGCATAACCTAATTCCATCCCCCTGCAGCTTTCTAGGCAGATGTGAAAAAGTATTGAACAAACAACGCCCTATTGGTCCCCGTCTTTTACAACTCAACTCCCACGAATTTTGACACATGTGACGGAATAGCCAACAGACTGAAACGCATAAATGATAGAAAAAAATCGAAGAGCTGTTATTTATAGTTTGAAGAGAAATATGTCTTTTACTGCTCGATGATATTTTCTTATATATATTTTTAGACACTTCTACTTCGCGAGCAATCCGGAATCGAAATGACTCATTCGTCTGAGGCTCCCAATGCAAATGGTGTCTTTCCGTGCTGTTTTACAAGCCCCATATTCACTTACTAGCAGCACACCCGTTCTTCGTACGGAGTATATAATATAAGGACACTTAAAACTCACAATCATGTGCAAATTCCTATAGTGTACTAAATGACATTGTTAATCAAAATATTCTATTAAAATTCTCCTAAAAAAAAAGTTTAAGAATATATATTCTCGCTATACAAAATTATCTTCACGGACTGATCTGAAGAATAAAACATCCTTGTCCCATTTGTAAACAAATTTGCAAAAAATATGAAATTGAATCAATAGATGCAAAATAAAAGCGTTAAAATTTTATGGGACCCTTACTACATATATTCGCGAATATTAGAAGGTATAAGCTGTATTAATAGATTACACGTATAAATTGAACATATCAATAAACCCGTAATCTTTAAACCTGAAGGCAGCAATTGACTCCAATATATACCAAAATGAAAGCTCTAAAATTATATGGGAAGATATACCCGTACTACTTATATTGTCGTAAATTAGAAGATATGTCCGTGTGTTAGAAGAAGATTACCCATATTGCAATATAAGTTTGAAAAATCTTTGCCAAAATAAAACAGATAACAGATAAACACGTAATAAATTTAAAATATCATTAATCTCCATAATATTTATACCAGAAGGCTGTAATTGATTTCAAGGCTAAATCCCAAAGACCGGTATGGTTGTTTTTTTCTATAGCGCCAAATCGGCGATAAGCGGAGGCCTATGTTGCGACCTTGGTAACTCTTTAACTCATCGTACTTCGTAACCATGGTAACCTTGCGAGTTGATAACTCTGGCAACTGTCTTAATTTGTGTTATTTTATGCTCATTATGAATTATTGTACTGATCTTTTAAAATTAGATGTTTGGGAATAAGATTTAAATACAAGTATTGGTAAATTTTCTTTGATTTCATTTGAGTGTAGTAAATGGCTGTGAAGAGTGAAAGATTTAGTATTGTTCTTTTTGATCGTTTGGTTGATAGTGGTAAAGTAATGTGATTAAATGGTGTGTGAATCAGGGGTTGATTGCAAGTGGGTAATGCGATTGTGTGAGAGGAATGATAGTACGGAAGAGTTTGATGATTATACGTGGGCTTGCCGTGTTTTTGGAACGAATGCGCATTACGTATAAGGAATCGTACGTGGTTTATTCTAGATTGAGTTTGATTGTGATTTTGAAGCGCGGAAGTAACATAAAAATCACTTTATGAGCTATGGAACACTTTTTTCACAGATAGATATTGCTATGTGCGATCTCTGACAGCCAGGGGAACAGGATACTGTGATGTTTGTTTAGCTGGCGACCGTATCGAGGTTAGCCCGCGAAGCGGTCATAGATCCATGTTCTAATTACTACATTACTCTATAAGCCACAGAACACCCGTTGCACAAGCAGCTGTTGCTACGTGCGATCTTCGACAGCCAGCGGGACCAGATTCTGTGATGTTTTTTTAGCGCTCGAGCGTAGCGAGGTTAGCTCGCGAACCGGGTGTAGATCCATGTTCTAATTGCTACATCACTCTATGAGCCACAGAACACCTGTTGCTACGTGCGACCTCCGACAGCCAGCGGGACCGGATTCTGTGATGTTTTTTAGCAGGCGAGAGTAGCGAGGTTTGCTCGCGAAGCTGGCGTAGATCCATGTTTTAATTGCTAAATCACTCTATGACTTACAGAACACTTGTTGCACAAACAGCTGTTGCTACGTGCGACCTCCGACAGCCAGCGGGACCGGATTCTATGATTTTTTTTAGCGGGCGAGCGTAGCGAGGTTAGCTCGCGAAGCGGGCGTAGATCCATGTTCTAATTGCTACATCACTCTATGAGCCACAGAACACCCGTTGCACAAGCAGCTGCTGCTACGTGCGACCTCCGACAGCCAGCGGGACCGGATTCTGTGTTGTTTTTTAGCAGGTGAGCGTAGCGAGGTTAGCTCGCGAAGCGGGCGTAGATCCATGTTCTAATTGCTACATCACTCTATGAGCCACAGAACACCCGTTGCACAAGCAGCTGTTGCTACGTGCGACCTCCGACAGCCAGCGGGACCGGATTCTGTTGTTGTTGAGACCCAGACCGTCCGACCTACCAGAAAGGTGTTGAAGACCCAGACCGTCCGACTCGTCACCAAGGACTTGAGCATCTATTTGGACGGCCGGGAAAGGAGTTAGCGGAAGCCAACTTCAACTGGCCCTCGTCCGACGGTCCAAAGCAACGTTAATTAGAAAATCATAATAATATTTACAGGATATTTACATATCTGATTCACAACATTGGAACTTCTGTGAATTTTTTCTTTTTTTTTTTTTTTTTTAAAGTGAGCAGCACCATAAAAAGTAAAATAAATGTTGGTGACAAATGTTACATCTTTAGGTAAAAACTGTGGAGTAACAAGAACACTCCCGAAAACAAAACGAGGAGTAAACAACTAAAACAACCACCAAAAACATCACAAGACAAGTACAGCAAATACAAGACAACAAATACAGCGATACACCAAAGGTAACACCTCCAGAAAAAACACAGGGAGACCGACCAAAGGGAAAAGAATAAAGGGACAAACTCACAAGCTGATCAGGTAATTTGGTTTGAGATGTCTCTAGCAATGAGAACACAGTTTTTTAATTTTTCAACGGAAGAATTATTAGAGCTGACTCTCGAGAACCAGACTGCACAATTTGCGGGAGAGGGTTTAATTAAATGAAATTTTTTAGTATGGGGGCAAGCAAAAACAAAGTGATCGGCGTCACCAAATGCGCCGCAAGTACAGCTAGATGTAGATTTTTGTTTGAAATAGAATAAGTAGTCCATGAATGGGCCATGGCCAGTTAGAAAATAAATAAGATATTTGTTTGTGATTTGAAGGGAAGGGTTGACCCGGGGGAGAAAGGAGGAAATGCGGGCAGGATCATGCGTCCGGGGGGAAATATAAGAATTTAAAAAAGTTTGCCAATGAAGGGAGATGTTTTGTTTACAATAATTTTTTAGAAGGGAAAAAGGGAAGGGAAGGGAAAAGGGAGAGCCGGAAGAGGTAGCAATTTTAGCATACTTGTCAGCAGTCTCGTTCCCCGAGATGTCAGAGTGGGCCTTAACCCAACGGATATTAATGAGCTTTTTATTAGAAATTGCATTTAATTTAATTTTTGAGAGATAACTAGATTTATTTTTAATAGAGTTAAAAGCCGAAAGGGAAGAAAGACTATCAGTATAAATATTAATTTTTGTATTATTTGATGAGGCCCAGTCAATAGCATAATCAATGGCAGAAATTTCTGCCTGAAAAACTGTGTTCCCATTGGCTAGTTTAAAGGTAAATGTGTCTTGAAGTGTTTCATTTTTGAATACACAGACAGCAAAACCAGTGTTTCCATCAATGGAAGAGCCATCTGTATAAACATTGAAATTAGAAAAAGAGGAGGGAGGAAGGGGGACAAGGTTAGCAATACGTTGAAAGGGAGGAATAGCAGAAATTGGGCGGTTAGAGTCAAACAAGGAAGGGGCAGGGACGGGCAGATTAGAAAAAAGATTAATACGATGTTTCCAAAACATATATTTTTTAAAATTTGTGTTTATTATGATATGAATAGGGGGGATACCAGTGATGGAGTATAGAGAAATGTTAGAAGTGGTACGAAAACCAGAAGAAATTTTTAATAGGAAAATCCTTTGAAGAGAGAAAAGCTTTTTGACCTGGTCCCCAGTTAATGCCCCGCCCCAAATTCCCGCACCATAAATTAAAGCCTTTTCGATAACCGTTAAATACCAAATTTTTAAAAAGGATTTGTCTACCCCCCAGTTACTGCCTGACACCCGCCCAAAGGTGTTGGCAACCTTATAACATTTCTCCTTTAGGTTAAAAATGTGTGTACTCCATTTAAGGTTATCGTCTATAGTGATTCCTAAGTAGATAAGAGAGCGGGAGGTAGGTATTTTATAATTTAAGATTTTAAAGGAGGGCCTATTACGTATTTTGGTTCTATTCTTATTAAATATTATAGCTTTGCATTTCTCTGGTGAGACTGAGAGTTTAAGGTTAGAAAGGGTTGTGGAAATTAAATTTAATAAATTGTTTGTGTTTGAGCGAAGGGTAAAAAGATTAACACCGTAAGTAACCACCGCGAGATCATCCGCGAAGGCTTGAATGTGATAAAGATCATTATTAAGATTGAGAATAGCGTTAAAGTAGATGCTCCACAGGGTAGGGGATATAACCGAACCCTGTGGGGCGCCCATCGAAATTGTTTTATTAAGTTTGAGAGATTTATCAGAAAAGGAAATTTGTCTGTTTGTCAAATATGAAAATAAAAAAGATTGAAAATTCTGTGGAAGGTTTATATTATTAAAGGCTTGTGGTAGAATATTCCAATTCAGGCTATCAAAAGCCCCGCAGATGTCCACGGTGGTTAACGATACAAAATTTTTGGATTTGTGGACTTTTATTGATTCGATCAGCCTGTGAGCGGCATCTTCGCAACAGGTTAGCTCTCTGAACCCAAACTGCAGGGGATGAAGAGCTCCCTCAGTCGACAGCCAAAAGTTAAGTTTTACTATAAAAAAATTTTCTAGTATTTTACCAAAAGTGGGAAGGAGGGAAATGGGACGAAAGGAGGAACAAAGGGAAGGATTTTTGCCCGGCTTGTTAAAAAATAAAATATTTGCGTTCCTGAGGCAGGAGGGAAAGTGACAAAGTTTAAAACAGAAGTTGATAGATTTAGATAAAAGGGAGGGAAAAAATTTATATAGCTGTTTCCAGATGGCAAAGTCCAGGAAATCCAGTCCTGGAGCTTTGCCCATTTTTAAATTGTTGAAGACTGAAAGGAGCTCCACATCAGAGACAACTCCCAAGCCTCCTTCTGGGACTGAGAAAGTTGGAAAACCTTGAAAATCTATATCCTCTTTAAAGTGGTGATCCAAAAGACGTAAAAGTTTATCATGGTGGCTGAGGGAGGGAGAATCCGGGAAGTGCAGATTTAAATTTGTAAATTTTTTAAATTTTTGAAAAGAAAATTTGAAATGAGAGCCAAAGGTTTGGGTGCAGCCAGAACAATATTTTTTCCAGGATTCTAGGCGCGATTTTTTAATTAATAGTTTATATTTTGCCCTATTGCGTTTATAAAGTAATTTAGCAGCATTAATTTCACCGGGGGAGGCAGAGTTCCTCTCGAGTGATTTAATTCTTTTAAAGAGAGCAGTTACAAAGTTACGAAATTTCGACAATTCCTGATTCCACCAGGAGAAATTAGTAATTTTAGATTTTTTCTTCCTTATGAAGGAAAGGGCGCAGTTTTGTGTCAGGTCTATGAAAGTTTTAAAGTAATTATCTAGAGAAGAACTATCGGTTATTTTATCTAAGAGGGAATATAAGAGTTGAAGGTGTGATTTAAAGTTATAAATGAATTTCCCAATTCCATATTGGGTTTTTAAAAAGAATGAATCGTTTAAAAGGGGGGAAATATTTAATATTATTTGAATGAATTTATGGTCACTGTGAGAATCACTCGAGAGGACTTCCCAACTCTGCAGAGAATCAAAGAGGGAGAAGTTTAATAATGTAAGATCGGGATAACCAATACCGGTGTGGGAATCGAATGTTGGACCACAACCGGGATCATTACACAAGAGGAGATTATTACTTATGCAAAAATCTATAAGATCAAGGCCCCTTTGGTCCGTAAAATTGTAACCCCACATCCGAGCTCGAGCATTAAAGTCGCCAAGGAGAAGGGTGTCATTGTTAAAGAAATCGTAAGGTGAAAGTTCTGCCAATAACAAGGTAAAATCATCATGAGGGGGGAAGTATAAGCTCCCAACAGAGAGAAATTTGCCTGAGGGGAGAAGAATTTCGATAAAAATTGAAGAAGAAGTTTTAAATTTGAAATTAACGGAGAGAGAAGTATTAAAAATTAATATTATGGCTTTTAATGAAAGGGAAGAGAATTGAAGGGTGCCAGGGGGGGGAGATAAGATTTTTTCCTTATTCACATATGGCTCCTGAAGGCACAATATATCTATTTTGTTGTCTATTGCATATTTAATAGAATTGGAATGGGCCACCAACGAATGGTTGGTATTAATTTGGATGCATTTAATTGACATTAAAAAAGTAAGATAGTAAAATGCCAGAGCCCGGACAGGGGAAGGAGCGAGAACATTTGAGTTCTACGGCAAGGGAAAAAAGGGGGAAGGTACAGATTACATATATACATATATACAATTTTGGTTACACGTTTATACAATAATATGTACAAAATATATTGCAGAGTAGGTTTGATATGAAATCAACCTAAGATTATTGTTGAAGTTTTTTAATTTTAGCTAATTCGACCTTGAAGGTACTGCAGTTTTTGCGATCATACGCAGAGTGGTCAATTTTGTAATTGAGTTCAGGGTGATCATTGTTCGCCGTAGTGCAATTCACACATACCGGGGATCTCGCCCTACACTCTTTATATGTGTGTCCCGAACGGGTGCAGATGCCACAATTACCGACGGGAAAATGGCAAAAGTTGGCCACATGGCCGTAGCCTTGGCAGTTGTAGCAAATCTTAAGAGAGATGAACTTTTTAACGTAGAAAAAGGAAAAATGATTGAAGACTTTTTTAGCTTCCAAAATTTTTGATGCTGAGACTAAATCCACAAGAAACACCCAGTTTGTGTTACCGCTTCTAGCTTTGAAATTCTTGAGGATCTTTATTTCTCCGGGTTTGATGTCCTGATGGTTGTTGCAAATTAGAGCTTTTACATTCTCTTCATTGTACTCTGGAGGAATGTTGAACATTATGATTGCTCTCTTTTTATCCTCCTGTTTCATGATGTTAAATTGATTACTAATAGTAGAATTCATGAAGAGGGGGACCAGTTTGTTAGGGTCTCCCTCTCTGCAAGTAACCTTAAGTGTTCCATTTGGAAGCGCCGTTACATTCTTAACGTTTACTCCCTTAGGTACAGGGAGGGAAAATAGTTTTCTTCAGTTCAGCATTTCCTAAGGAACGGTCCTTCCCCTGTAAAAGGACACTAGAATAAGAGCGGGGAGCCAAATAAGAAGATGTGGTAGTAGTAGAGCGTGGACGAACAGAGGAGGAAGACGAAGCAGCAGCACGGTTAGGAGGTCCTCTGGAAGATTGAGGTGGATCATTCACTAGGTTTGGAATGTCCTTCCGGATGGCAGAAGCGAAAGAGCGAAATTCAGAAAGCATCATTGATTTGAAATGTGCCAAGTCCTCGTTAATAGATTTAGTAAGAGTTGTAAAGGTTTCAGGATTTGGTATAGCAGGACGAGGACGAGGAGAGGAAGAAATATTACTTTCCAATGTATATCCGGCAATTCGGATCTCTTTTATTTTATCATCTATGTAAGCTTTTTGCCCGGCAGACATCTTGACATTTCGGTGTAGGTAGTTGCTCAATTTAGTGACATTTGAGATAATTTTTAAGAGATGCTCATTATTAATGTTGATTAGATTGGATGAAGCATCGGTGATGCAGGACTCCGGGCTGGAAGAGGTTGATGGAACTTGAACAGGAACAGGAGAAGCAGTTTTTAAAGATGAACCTGGAGGAGAGATAACAGATTGGTGATGTGATGCTGCAGCATTAAAAGACACTGGAGGAGAAGCAGGCAAGGGAGCAGAAGACACCAGAGCAACCGGAGGAGTAGACACAGGAGGAGAGGGCAGCAGCCGCGGGGGAGAAACAGCCAAAGCAGGAGGAGGAGCCATTTTAGTCAAAGAAAGCCTGGATGAGGTAGCAAAAGTTTTAGGAGTTCTATTATCATCAGCTGGAGGTTGAGAAGAGGAAGTTGAAGTTGAGGAAGACAAAGGAGCCAGGGGGAAGACATTAGAAGTTGGCTGAGAGCCTCCGCTGTAGCGAGGAAGTCGAGGAGGTAATATTGAGTGTGAAAATGCAGGTGATTCATAAATTCTAGAGGTGCGAGAAGCACACTTAAAGTTTGTAAAACGTACTGCGTTTCCGGTAGTAGGTGTGTCCACGATGGGAGAGGCACTATTCGCCACCACACTAACTTCAGCAGAATTCACACAGTGGCCACCCGTGGGGACACTTTCACTAATTGTAGAAACACATTCACTGGTAGTAGGCACACTTTCACTGGTTGTACTAATGTTATTAGCAATTTGTACATTTTTTGTATTAAAGCTTTTGGAGTTGGGACTTAATATTAAGGGCAAGATCGTTACTGTAGGTTGTAGAGGAAGTGGTGGAAAGTTTGCAGTGGAGAGGAATTCCATGTTTAAGGACATAATTAATTTTTGATAGTTATAAATACAGAATAATACATAAAATGCAATACAATAATCAAATACTAACACTTAGACAATCAACTAAACAATCAATAACCTATCTGAGAAGTCAATTATACTCTCAGAAAACACTTACTATAGGAGGTGTTACCAGAATTCAACAGTTTATCCATAGATTTATAAATTCTAAAGATGTAGTTTTTACCATATACATATTCCCAAAACTTTATAATATATTTTAATTGTCATTCTATGTAACATATAATCCCTATACATTTTGAGAATATCATTTGAAAAGGCGTGAATCAAAGCTGGAGTTATATCTTGAAAGAGGATGTCGAATCAAAGAGCAAAATGTTGCGAATATCTTGAAAATGGGTATTATTTAAAAGCAAAGCTGAAAGGATAACAGAGCTGACAAAACCGTAACAGAAAAGACCAATGTTAAAAGGCCTATGCCAAAAATTCGGTCGAAACCGGCCAGAAAAATTAATTTAAACAGAAAAGGATCCAGGATGAAGGAATGCTGGGACGGAGATTATAAAATTAAAAAAAATGTGGAATTTAAAAAAAAAAATTTTTTTGTTTTCAAATGGACAATCCCATGTTAAACAACTGGTGCTTGAAACAAAACAGGATACCAAAACATTAATTTAAGAATATTTTCAAAATTCTTCAAAGGAAGAAGAGGACAGGCGGGAAGAGGTGCGAGCAGCAGGGCGGATACACTACCAAAAAAGGGGACGGGAAAAGCAGAGTACAGGGCCAGGACAGAGTCCAACACAGAAAAAGGGGGGAAGCGGAGAACCGAAAGTGAAAAATGCGAAAACATGAAGTTTTAAAACAGTAATTTCATACATTATTCAGGGTCACAGTAAAAAATAAACTATCAATAGATTAAACATTGGAGAACATGAATATACACTTATATATACAAAAATAATAAGATAAAGATATGTAAACAGATGTAAGATTGGTCCAATTTGGACACAATCCGAAGAAATCCCAATACAATTGCTTTGTATTTACATTGGAATAATTATAAATTAAAACTTAAGTTTTCTCACCAACCGTGAGTAGCAGCATAAAACCGAAGATATCTGCTTAAAGCTCTTGTGAGGGACGATATTAAGTATACAATTATTTTTCGTATAGACTAAAAATCGCGCATTCAAAGCATAAAATACCGGAAGGCGAAAAAGTGCGTCATCACACGTTGAACGATCGGAACGAAGGCATACTACCAGAAAGGTGTAAGGTAACTGTATGGACGGCCGGGAAGTGCCACCCAATTTAGACCGGAACCCAGTGGGGTAGGCATCCACAGGGACCGTACCCTCCTTCCCCTACCACCAACCTCTCGGAAGGACTTACGGACCCACATGTTTAACGTGATCGTACTCCGCATGAACACGGCGGCATTTTGTGGTAGCGTGCAAATCTAGCGCGCAAACCACGGGGATACCGCACCCGAGATGGCCAACAGCACGCGGTGTTCCGAGGTGGTCACCCACCAAGTACTAACCGCGCCCGATGCTGCTTGACTTCGGTGATCTAACGAGAACCGGTGTTTTCAGCACGGTACGGCCGTTGGCCCGGGACCGGATTCTGTGATGTTTTTTTAGCGGGCGAGCGTAGCGAGGTTAGCTCGCGAAGCGGGCGTAGATCCATGTTTAAATTGCTACATCACTCTATGAGCCACAGAACACTTGTTGCAGAAACAGCTGTTGCTACGTGCGACCTCCGACAGCCAGCGGGACCGGATTCTATGATTTTTTTTAGCGGGCGTAGATCCATGTTCTAATTGCTACATGACTCTATGAGCCACAGAACACCTGTTGCTACGTGCGACCTCCGACAGCCAGCGGGACCGGATTCAGTGATGTTTTTTTAGCTCGCGAAGCGGGCGTAGATCCATGTTCTAATTGCGACATCACTCTATAAGTCACAGAACACCTGTTGCACAAACAGCTGTTGTTACGTGCGACCTCCGACAAATACATTGAATTACGATATATACATACGTATATATATACATATACATACGTATATATATACATAGACATTACTTTAGAAACTTACATTCGTTTAACCTCTAATTTGTGTAGGATATATCCAAATTTATCTTCTTTGATGGATATTTTTAATTAACCGGAAAATAAAATATTAACTTTCATTAAAATATATACACGAGTTTTTTTGCGAAAAATCGTTACATATCTTCCCCTCACTCGCATATACATTGCAGAATTTACTAGTAAGTGTATACATCTTTAGAACGTTACTTAGAGACTATGATAAAAATGATTAGTAGTGTATATTCACTTAAAATGCACTTTAGCAAATGAAATCTTTATATATATATTGCTACTAGCAGCATACCCGTTCTTCGTACGGAGTATATAATATAAAGAAACTTGAAATTCATAATCATGCCCAAATTCTTATAGTATACTAAATGACATGTTCAATCAAAATATTCTGTTAAAATATTTAATATAATGCTCCTAAAAAGAAGTTTAAGAATCTCTGTTCTCGCTATATAAAATTATCTTCATGGACATATCTGAAGAATAAAACATCTTGGACCCCTTATGTAAGCAAATATAAAAAAAAATATGGAATTGAATCAATATATGCAAAATAAAAGCGTTAAAATTGTATGGGACCTGTACTAATTATATACGCGAATATTAGAAAATATAACCTGTATTAGTAGATTACATGTATAAATTGAAAATAACAATAAACCCGTAATCTTTAAATCTGAAGACAGTCATTTATTCCAATATATGTCAAAATTAAAGTGCTAAAATTATATGGGAAGATATACACGTACTACTTATAATGTCCGATTATTAGTAGAAGACTACCCGTTTTGCAATATGAGTCACAAATGTTTTTTGGGAAAATACAACAGACGACGTAATAAATTGAATATATAATTAATCCCCTTAATCTTCATACCAGAAGACTGTACTTGATTCCAATATATATGCCAATATATGTCAAAATATATGCCAATATACCTGTACTACTTATATTCTCGTAGGTTAGAAGATATACCCGTGCATTCCTAGAAGATTACTCGTACAACGTACAATATGCGTGTGTCAGCAATTTTTGCCGCAATAAAACAATGGCGTAATAACTTAAAAATATCAATAATCCCTGAATCAATAATTCCGGAAAATATCAATAATAATAATGTTTAAACCTGAAGAGTGTAATTGATATTATCCAGTCCAAAATGAAATGGCAATGAAATTTATTTTATATACATATCTTCATTATTCAAATCGGAAAGGATTTAATAAAAATCGTCTGCCGAATAAACACATTGGATTTAAATCCGTTGCTAAGCGACATGATATCATTTGCTTCAAATAAATTGGTAGAAAAAATATCGTCTAAATAGTTATATTTCTATGGAACATTTGGCGACAGTTTCGTCAAATTAGCGACATTTTAAAAAATCGCCAAATTTATCGCCAAGTGGGACTGTAGAACTGACAGTTCCACTTTGCGACAAATTGACGAAATATCATCACAATACTATCCCCTAACAAAAAATCATCATTTATGTAGCGAATTAATATCATTTATGTAGCGCAATTTTATCAATTTCAAGATATTTTTATAGATTTGAAAACATTTTTATCAATTTGGTGACATTTTAAAAATTCGCTAAATGTATTACTAAGTAGGATGGTTGGTCTGACAGGGAAATGCTAACCAAACATCATTTCAGTACTCTCTTCCAACAAAACAAAAAAAAAATTCATTGATATGTAGAAGACCCAAGCCACACGACCAACCCGAAGGTTTATGGCAGCTGTTTGTGTGTCGTTTATATCAATTTGGCGACATTTCCGTCAAGTTGGCAAAGTTTAAGAAAAGTTGTCAAATTAGCGATATCCCTCCAAATTCGTAGCTTTGAATTTGCAGATCTGAATGAAACATTCTTATCCCGTTTCAATATACTAAATGAAAACACTACAATTGTATTAGAAGATATACCCGCTCTACTCTTTTTCTGTTTCAACAATCGGCTATATGAATTTATTGGCTAAACACAATATATGAGTTTAGTAGCTAAATACGATATAAGCTTGAAAACTCTTTGCCAAAATAAATGAAATTGATGTACGCAGTCAGCAATTAATATAATTAAAAGAAAAATCAAACCGTCCATTCATAAGATATACTTTTATATCCATTTATCCATTTATTTATTATTTAAATCGAAAAAAAATAATAAAAACATTAACAAACACATTTAATTTAATTGCGATGCCGAGCAACATGATATATCCTCCTAAAATGTTAAAATTTATTAACCACTAACAGCACACCCGTTATTCGTACGGAGTGTATAATTTAAAGAAACTTAAAGTTCGCAATCATGTGCAAATTCTGTTAAAATATTAAATTTATTGCTCCGAAAGAGAAGTTTAAGAATATATGTTCTCACTATGCAAAATTATCTTCACGATCAGATCTGAAGAATAAAACATCCTGCCCCCTTTCGTAAGCAAATTTACAGAAGAAAAAATAGGAATTGAATGAATATATGCAACCCCGTACTAATTATATTGTCGCAGATCAGAAAATATGCCAATGTGTTAGTAGAAGATTACCCGTATTACAATATGCGTCTCAAAAATATTTGCCAAAATAAAAGAGATGACGTAATAAATTGAAAACATCAATAATATCCGTACTCTTTATACCAGAAGGTCGTAATTGATTCCAATATATGCCAATATATATCAAAACATATGTCAATATACCTGTACTACTTATATTCTCGTAGATTAAAAGATATACACGTGTATTTGTAGAAGATTCGTACAACATACAATATATGAGTTTAAACAATTTTTGTCATAATAAAATAATTGCATAATAACTTGAAAATATCAATAATCCTTGAATCAATAATCCCCGAAAATATAAATAATAATAATTTTTAAACCTGAAGACCCTAATTGATATTATCCAGTCAAAAATGCTATAAGAAAAATCAAATCGTTCTTTTCTGAAATATATTTTTATATCCATTTATTTATTATTCAAATCGAAAAAATAATTATTAAAATTTACAGACAGATTTAATTTAATTGCGTTTCTGAGTAACATGATATAAGACAGAATCTTATAACATGTTAAATATGTCATGTCTTATAACATAAACTGCGAAATTAAATAACGATTTTGATTTCTCTATACTTCTCATTGTTCCGTAAAAGCTTGTTTTAAATAAACCATGAACCATGGAGATAGATTTCCCCTTTAAATCATGTTTCAAACAATTCATGTTTTCAGAAAGTGGCTAATTAACGCAAAAAATCTCCCATCAAACTCAGAGATTAAATTTT
Organism: Amaurobius ferox; assembly: GCA_951213105.1. Taxonomy (NCBI): domain Eukaryota; kingdom Metazoa; phylum Arthropoda; class Arachnida; order Araneae; family Amaurobiidae; genus Amaurobius; species Amaurobius ferox. The sequence continues at coordinate 141,147,886 of OX578148.1, read as the reverse complement.
AATTCACTTTCAAACGATTTTCAAGCTTTTCGTTTGGATAAACCACGGAGTTAGGGAGTAGAACTCCTAGGAAAAAGTTCCGTTTTTCATTAATATCTCGACAACCCCAGGTCTTAGAAACTCGAAACTTGGACAAAATTTATGGGGGGATATTTCAAGGCTATTCACCAAATTTCATTAAATTCGGTTCAGCCGTTTTTCCGTGACGATGAGACAAACGAAAATTTCGTTTTTTACTAATATCTCGAGAACCACTGGTCGTAGAAACTCAAAACACGGATATAATTTTAAGTGGGGCTATTTCTGGGCTACCCACAAAATTTCATCAAATTCGGTTCAGCTGTTCTCCCGTGATGGTGTGACAAACAGACAGACAGACAGACAGACAGACAGACAGACAGATTTTCATTTTTATTTATATAGATTAATGTATTCTAAATAACTAATGTTCATTACATATATAAATTCGATGTTTAATGGGATTAATTTCAATTTTTATTTGGCATCATCGTCAGTTTACCGTTACGAGCTATGATAAAAATAATGTCGCTTTGCACTTACGTTTCTGCGCATTTTACTACGCAGTTTGTTTATTTACATTCGTGCTCACATAATCATGGTAACCTTGCGACTTGGTTGGATACTATGGCAACTGTCTCAACATCGAGCGCCAGAAAAGTCGCCAAATTCAAGACCGTACCGGTCTTTGGGATAATGCCGATTTCAATATATGCCAATATATTAAAAATATATGCCAATATACCTGTACTACTTATATTCTCGTAGATTAGAAGATGTACGCTTGCATTTGTAGTTTAACCGTACAACGTACAATACATGAGTTTCAACAATTTTTGCCAAAATAAAACAATGGCATAATAACTTGAAATTATCAATAATCCCTGAATCAATAATCCTCGAAAATATCAATTTTAATAAAGTTTAATCCCGAAGACCGTAATAGATATTATCCTGTCAAAAATGCAATATCAATGAAATTTATTTTATATACCTATCTTTAATATTTATATCGGAAAAGATTAAAAAAAATAGTCTGCTGTATGAACACATTAAATTTAAATCCGTTGTTAAGCGGACATATCATTTACTTCAAATAAATGGGTGGAAAAATATCGTCTGCATAATGCTACCTCTAAGATTTAATTGTGCTTTTTTAATTTATATCTAGACAACCCCTGGTCCTAGAAACTCGAAACATGGACTAAATTTTAAGTGGGACTAAGTTTACCCCGATTATTTCACCCAATTCGGTGCAGCCGTTCTTCCGTGATGGTGAGACAAACAGACAGACAGACATATTTTCAATTTAATTGATATAGATATTTCATCCTATAGCTAGCCTCTATTCCATTTCTTCTGTCAGTGACGTAAGCAAAGAACGGAATTAACCCTGTCCCCCACCGGCAAAAATATGACAATAGTTCTCTGTACAGTCCGCATAAAAAAATCTGATGTGTTTCAGCACGACTTTCCCTACAGACTAAAATGTATTTTGTCTTTATTTCTTTAATAATTCATTAAATTGAGTTTCATGGCCCAAAACATTCATAATTATTTGAAATTAATACTGAATTTGCACCTGTAATTCGAAATTGAACGTATTTGAAAAGGCGACGTGGTAAAAATGCAAAAAAAGAAAGAAAGAAAAACTATAATATCTCACGAACGATTTATCCTAGCGTAATGGAATTGGTTAATTTTGCTCTTTTCAAGTTTGCAATTCTATATTTTAAAACCTAAAAGTGAAGTAGGGCTTTCAAAGAGCTACTAATGCTTAAGTGTATATAATTAGATTTTTGGATCGAGTTATTTTTTTTTTATATTACAAAAGTTAAGTTTTATTTTACAAAATGTCATTCACGCAAAACCATTTCGAAACCATCTGACTGGAGCCTCTGCCAACATTTTTGTATTTATCATCATTACAACTCGGATATAAATTTTAAGATTTTCATAGCAATGATTCCTGTGGAAAATAATGTCTATTCTCTGAACACTAATGGTAGTCTATTTATAATACATGGAAAACTTTTCTAATTTGGATTGTACTCTGGAGGATAATTGTAAAATAGTTCATACTAATATAGAATATATCGGCGTTATTAAACTATTGTCAACATGAAAAATGAAATGCTGAAAGAATTTTAGAAAAATGTGTTTCATTTTAATAATCGTTAATACCAGCAGAAACATTGACATATAAAATAAGTCGAGTGTTAGTGAAATTTAGTTAGACAGGATGCAGGTGGCCTTTTATCGGAGTTATTGAAATGTGGAAGTACGACGACTTTAAGTATTTCTATGTGAAATATTAGTAAACACACAAAATTTTTTTATATGAAAACGAAAATAATATAATTTCCAGACTGGCTATCGTCACAGATTTATCCCCCCCTGTTAATCCTTCCATAAAGTTTCAGAGTTCACATTGAGAATTTTTCTTTAAAATGTGATTTAGAAATTTCAATGTATAATCCAACTATTTAGCTCTAAATACTACGTTATATTTTTCGAAAGAAAATAAAAACTAGGGTGGTTTTTCTTAGGAAGGTATAAGATATACATCTACTTCATCCCAATTTTGAAATTGATATATCGAAATCGATGAGGGTCGTCTTATTTCTTTTCCTTCCCTACAGTTTGTCAGATCGAGGAAGAGGCAGGTTGAACGAACCTCTAGGTAGAGAATCCGGAAACTCCGAGATGATATCATCTGATATCTCTCAGAGGACCCGCCCAATTCCTTTCGAAGCAAAATAAAAAGTCAGGAACAATAAATATCGGTTAGGATGAAGTTCATTCAATGGGTGGAAGAGTTCTTCGAGCAGATGGAGACAACAAACTGACCACGAGCATTGGCGGTGGCGTTCGAAACGCACCGAGGGACAGTGGTCCAAGTGGGTAGAGGCCGGCTATTCGGGCTCGGACAAAACTAACTTTTTTGAGACTAGAGGAGCTAGCCCTTAAAACACTCCCAAAAGTTTTATTGCACCTAAAACTTTCACCATTTTGATAAAAACTCTGATGGATACTGTAGAAGGGGATGTGGTGAAATGAATTAAGTTTCAATCTGCGAATCCCCCCTCCCCCCCCCCCCCCCCGCCAAATATTTTCTTCCCTTTGTCAGTGGATTCAGCGTCTCACTTTTACAAAATGGATGTATTATGCCCACTACTACCTCCTTGACCTACTCGGATTCGATAAGTTGGCATATTTGTCTCATCGCAAACAAAGTCTATCAACACCGAAATACGTTCTTTGTGATGAGAAACAAAATCATTTTTAGAAAGGAGGTTGTATTATTTGTTTTGAAAAGGTCGTAAAATCATATAAAAATATAACGTAGTATATAAAGCTAAATATTCGTATATTATCCATTGAAAGTTCTAAATCAGATTTTAATGAAAAAATCCAAATGTAACATTAAATTTAGAACTCTGAAACTTTGTTGGAGGATTGACGGGGGGGGGGGGGGGGGAGGGGATAAACCTGTGGCGACAGCCATTCTGGAAAAACAACATTATAAAGTCTCGCAAACAATGAACTTTATAACCAAATTTATTATCAGCACGAGGGGCTGGCTAATCCTCGGTCCTCCGAGGCTGGACCTCGAGCATCTGAAGTGGGTCCAAGAGAAATCTACCACCAGTGCCTGTAGCGAACCACTGTGCGCCTTAGTGAAATGACAAACCAGAGGTTTAGGGGTCAAGGTGTATTATCACCCCCCAAAACACACGCACACCAGGGTTGTAGAAGTATCTGTTAGAGCCCTGCACACACGACCTGGGCAACAAGAATTTCTTTCGGATTTGGTGAATTTTTCTGGTGATGTGTGCTTGGAAATGTCTTCACCCGTCCAAAACAAAGACATAAGCTCCGATGGGAATAGAGCACGTGACGTCACACGGCTCCTTTTGCCCTTACATTTCCAAAACAAAATACTCGTTTGCTTAGCAGTATTGAAATACAATTATTTAACCTCTCATTTTAGTAGGATATATTTAAATTTGTCTTCTTGAATGGATATTTTTAATGAACCGAAAAATAAAATATTCCCTTTTCATTAAAATATATACAAATGTTTTTTAAAAGAAAAATCGCCAGATCTCTCTCGCATATGCATTTCAGAATTGGCTAGTCAATGTATACATCTTTAGAACGCTAGTGAGTGACTACGGTTAAAATGAGTAGCAGTGTACAATCGTTTAAAATCACTTAGCGTGCACTTTAGTAAATGGAATATTTAAATATAACTTAATTTCATCACAAAGACACATTTCGATGCTTAATGGGTTTAGTTTCAATTTTTACGGGCTATCATCGTCCGTTTACCATGACACGTTATGGTAAAAATAATGCCCTTACGTTTCAGCGCATTTTACTACGCAGGTTGTTTATTTACGGTGATGCCCATGCTCTATAGATGCAAAATCGCCCATTGGCGCCTATTTGCAATTGGGGTCGTCAACCGACGCAAGGCTAGTCTTCAGAGTGCAGAGAGAGCCAAAATTACTGGCGAGCTTTCAGTGTGACCGCTTCCTATTGATTCTACTCTGTCCCCCGTCTTTCCCTTCTGGACGATCATGAAAAAATGAATCGGGGCTCATTGGCTTAGCTAATATTTCTGGAAAAAATTACAATTTTCAAAGGCTACAGTGCTTACTATTTCGGATGCGTCAATGACTTTATATAGGATTGTAAATAGATTAACATGTAAATAAAATTATTCATTTTAATAATCAAGATTGGTATCACGTCTGCATACAATAGATAAAACCAAGGACAAACCGTTTTTTAAAAAACGAAAGGTCTTTTATTTAACATCCTAAAAGACGTACAAAATATTGTTAAAAACTGCCAGAGCGCTTTCGGACGTATATACGCCCTTCATCAGTGGCTACATGAGTAGTAAAAGCATGGAATGTTTATATATAGAGAGACCATTTTAAAACAAATTTGCATAAAATATAAATGGTAAATGAACTTGCTAAAATAATACAAGAAATATACACTGAAATTACAAAATAGGTTTAAACCCTTACGAATTTATATTACAACAAAAGAACTAATACAAATTTTAGAAAAAAGTCAAGCATGATATTCCTGAAAATGACGTCAGAAATAACTTTTAAGAGATTTGAATTGCATAGAGTCGAGAATGAGTCGCCAAGCATAACTTAAAATTTGAACAGGATCAAAATTACAAATGGATTCACGGTAAATATAAATAAACAGGGATTCATAAAGAAGAATACTACGTGGATTGTTACAACGAACCAAAAGAAAAGTTTTTTCAAAAACGGGAAGAAATTTATCATTAGCCACATATTGAACAAGAGCCGTAGAAAGTTTACCAGGTTTGACATCGCGAGCATGTTCTGCTAAACGGATGCCAACAGTACGTTTTGTACTACCAATGTAAAATTTATAGTCACCACCAGGGGATAACAGGGGAGCGACATAGACCCCAGCAAAGCTTTTAAAGTCATCAAAATTTTCAAGTTCATCGGATCGAATACGATTAAATAATAATTTGTAATTTTGATCCTGTTCAAATTTTAAGTTATGCTTGGCGACTCATTCTCGACTCTATATGCAAGTTGTAATAAGGTAAAGGTGTCCTTATCAAAATTACTATACTTGGACCAGGGGCGGATCCAGAAATTTTTGTCGGGTGGGGCGCGTAGCTAGAAAGCTAATTCACACTTATTTTGTTAAATTTGTGGTCGTGATTTGGTATGCCCTTGAATGAACTCGCAAAACATTGAGAAATCAAAGAAAAACCCAAACACATTCATAAATATATATTTTAATCATCATTTTTCATATCTTAATATAATTTTATTTCTATCATTTTATATCTCATACAACTTTTAATATCTTTATTTTTTCATATCTCAGCCATGAGTATTTATAAAATAAACTTAATTTCCTTTGTGGCAAATTAATTTATTTCGACCTCTACATCAACTCAAATATGGGGATGATCATTCATCAAAGCGAGTCCTGTCAACCGGTCTTCGGCCATTTCAGATCTCAACCAAGTTTTAAGTCCTCGCAAAGTAAATAAACCTCGCTCTGCTGTGACAATTGACATCCGAAGTGCGGTCTTGTACACTTTAATAAGGTGAGGGTAAATATCGCCATCTTCCCTCAATTTTTCCAATACGCCGAGCGAAAAAGACTTACTGAAGTTTGGCCTCTGACAAAGGAGTTTTACTTCTGCAACAATTCGTTGTAGGAGGTCTTGATCTGAATCGTTTAGTGCCATGAGGTGGCATGCTGCTTTGATGATCCTCCTGAAGTATGATTTAACATCCGTAGACTTTAATTTGTTAAATGATTTGAAATCCTTTGGCGAGCGAAAATTTTCTCAAAATCATAGGATATATTTGAGCAAAGAACGCAAACAGTCCACTTCCAGTGCGCTGTTGATGAGGAGTATTCTTCAACTAAATTTTTAACTTGGTACTGTTGTCTACCAATTAGTCTTGGGATAGTTTGTTCGACTCCCAACTCCCGCTTTCCTCCTCCATCGCTAATTTAGTATAGAACTTCTTAGGGTAGGTATGCTTCTTAGCACTTTGACCGTTTGCTGGATTTTTATAGTGGCTTCGTGTGCATCCAAGCAATTCTTCTGTAGAAACTATAGTTCAATGGAGCAGAGATAAATCCCCCGATGTTCAAAACGTTTCTAGCGACATTTCCGACACGTAACTCAACCTAGATTTTGCGCCAAAATTCCAGGGAGCACCATTATAATTGTTACCTTACAATTTTCGAAGCACCGCACCTGAGATTTCTGAAAACTGAAATCAGGTAGGTAGCTATCGTTCACTGTAATCTTAGCGAAGCCCATGTTTTCAAGTCGGTATGCAAAGGCCGGCTTATAGCACTTGTGCCCACAAACATGCAGAAATATTGTTGTTTTAAAGGCAAAAACACAAGTCAATGTTATTTTTCGAAACGCACTGCTTGAACTTTCGTTTGTTCTTCCCGACCACGTTTTGGTTAATAAATGAAGGATACTTGTAAGCTGAATCATCTTTCCAATGATATTTTAGCAGTTCCTATTTTATCAGTTCACTTGCCAAACTGTTGTTCCGTATGCATATACTGGCAAATGTAAAAAATTGAAACCATTGTTGTTTAAATTACTTATTTGAGAAGAAGTACATGTGCACACAAACAGTACATACAAAAGGAAAACAAAATTAATAAATACTAAATAGTGATTTACATACCTTTCAGAGTTTCAAACGACATGATGTCAAAACAGCATTAATAGCTAAAAGCACTTTAATTACGGGGAAGATATTCAAAATTATATCTGCTGAACATATAGCTTTAAGAATACACCATTATTTGATTATTGAGCTGAGCATAACAAAGCTCTTTAGGATCCGCCCAAATGCCATTTTTGTCACCGTTTTCCTTAAGAACATCTGGCTTTAAAAAGCTTAAAGTAATTGCACAGTGGTCATAACTAAAATTTTGCACAGTTTTCACAACTAACGCCGACTAGGTTTTTAGCTATAGAAATCGAAAATAGTATAAAAAACTAGAAAATAGTGTGAAAAGTATGAAAAACGAAATAATTTTCCTCAAAACGACTTTAAAGATTGTGATGAAATTTTCTTTGAAGTTAGTTCGTATAAATACAATTGAAGCCATATTAGTCACTTTCAAGTAATAATTTTGCTTCTACTCCCTTCAACCAAATCTCACCGTCTCCGCTGCAGTCACAGAGACAAATCATTAAACTAGTTCTTAAAATTCTCTCTAATTTGATGCCGCTATTTCTGATTTTAGTTAAAAATTGTGTCTATTCCATAGTTCTCCATTATTTCCGTACGATATACATTGCATATTCTCACATTCTGTTGCATATTCTCGCATATGCAATCAACGCCCACCTATGTCAAGGCATAACTCTAAAACAGTGTATTGTATCATATGCAATCTCGCATATGCAACTCTCCAAATTCAAGATATAACCCAAGATCCGTTATCAGTGCGTTGTAGAAATTGACAAACCCCAATTTTCCCTTGGCTTTACTTATGCTGCGATGTCTCGAGTACACACGTTTGAGGAATTATTGATAGAGGTATTCCCAGAATCACAACTGCTTGGTATCAACGACCAATTAAAAAGGTCGAATTTGCACGATTACAAACACTGTAAGATAGAAATTCTTATCAAGATATTCGCATTCGAAAGACTAGAATCTGCAATGTACGCTGGTTTCAGTTATAGTCTGTGAGTTTCAGTTTCCTGTTCACGGTAATTTCCTTTTCGTTCATTAAACTCCGAAAACCTTTTATTTTCCTACTATATTTAACTTTTTCACAAAATTCGTTCCAGTTACAAAATATCGAAAAATAAGGCATAATTCAATAAAATTTTACTTTTTTATTAGCTTGCTCAACTCGATTAGCTATTACCGCTCTGAAAGCACACCTACCATACTATCTTAGAAAATTCGAGGAAAGTCTTGCCAAGTATTTCTTTCAGGACTTTTTGGCCGGGGGTGGGGGGCGAATGAAAATTTATGGGGGGGGGGGGGCAAGTTTTCTATTTGTCCAGTATACATATATCAAAGAGCTGTGTCCCATAAATAGAAACTAGGTTAACAAAAAATGTCGCAAGGGGGGCTTCGTATCCCGGAGGTATGCCTGAAAGAGACACTGGGCTCTGTATGAACACATCGTTAGACTATCATAAAATGTTTCTGAATTTATTTTCATTATTCGACCAAATGTATTTCATTTGTGAAAATAAATAACACCTACTGTGCTGTAACCAAGTCACGACCTCCTCTTTCTTTTTTAATTTCTAGATACTTCCTTGAATTCAGCTTATATTTTCTACTTTAGATTGTGTTGTCGGATTTTTTTAAGCATAATTTAAACATTCCTGTATTTATTTTTATTTATTTCCTATATTTTTATTTTCTAATAATTTATATTTTTATTTTTTTCTGCCTTGAAATCCTATTCTCGGGGAGGGCGCGCGCCCCTTGCGCCCTCCCCCTGGATCCGCCCTTGACTTGGACTCACCTTTGATGCCTTCACTAAAGGTGGAGCATGTAAACTCCCGGTTCTCAAGCCGGAGAGACAAAAACACAGGATATAAATAAACACACTTATCTAAATTGACCAATTTATTTAATATTTAAGATCATAGATATCTATTTTTGTCTGGATTATTAATACTATTCATAAATCCATTATTATAATATAACTAGCGCTAACAATATTTCATTAATAAACATATTACACACATAATATAATTGATACATATATTTAGACACTTTCTTTTAATTTACCAAAACTCAAAAAGTTCTTTTAGTTTAAAATTCAAGAACTCGTCATTACGACATAGATTCACACGAACTAATTGTTCGTTATTAGATAACCGTTCGTTAGTTCGTTCAGAAATTCAAGTCTGCTGAACTTTCTGGAACAAAACTTTGGGGCACTTTTTTATTTCCCCCTTTGGTTTCATACCACTCCTCCCATTTGTCGTTGATGCAGAAGGGGATGACCGCTGTTTATCTATGATTGTGTTGCAATTGCTTTCCTCTGCTGCATTTAGATTGCTCATTATCTTTCTTGGCATTTGTAATTGGGAGTGTAACATGTAGTACAAATATTGTACTACACAATTCAAATCTCTTAAAAGTTATTTGTGACGTCATTCTCAGGAATATCATGCTTGACGGTTTTCTAAAATTTGTATTCGTTCTTTTCTTGTAATATTTTTAAATTCGTATGCGTTTAAACTTATTTTGTAATTTCAGTGTATATTTCTTGTATTATTTTAGCAAGTTCATTTACCATTTATATTTTATGCAAATTTGTTTTAAAATGGTCTCTCTCTATATAAACATTCCATGCTTTAACTACTCATGTAGCCACTGATGAAGGGCGTATATACGTCCGAAAGCGTTCTGGCAGTTTTTAACAATTTTTGTACGTCTTTTAGGATGTTAAATAAAAAACCTTTCGTTTTTTAAAAAACGTTTTGTCCTTGGTGTTATTTATTCATTTTAACCCAGAAAACAGTGGGCTCATGTGTATGTCGGGTTTTACGCAGACTTTATTTGAATGAATGTGTTACCTGTCAGCGGCCTGTAGATAAGTGGGAAATCAACATCACACTCAACATCATTCAACATAGCTTTTAACACTTTCTAACATAGTTGAAAAGTGTTTATGACTTTGTTCATTCTCGTGTGTCTGTATGTCCGGTAGCATGATAACTGCCGCAAAAATGACTTTATCAAAATGAAATTTTAGTATCTTATTGAGACGGTCTGTGAAACATGGGAATGTAAATGAATATGACACAATTTGTTTTGGATTGAACCCGGGTTGAAAAAGTGAAATGCACTGAATCCTATGGGATCTCCTTTTTCAAACATTTTTTAAGTACAGTTAAAATTCAAGGATTGCTTTGAAAATTTTAGGAAATATTCCAATTATATATATATATATATATATATATATATATATATATATATATATATATATATATATATATATATATATATATATATATATATATATATATATATATATATATAGGCTAACATTTTAGCAAAATAGGTTCGTTAGTTTTTTAAATAAAAATTAAGTATTAATGACATCCGTGTAATATGAAAAGATCATATGACCCACTTCAAAATAAAATAGAGCATCAATCTGTTTTTCACAGTGCAAAAATCATAATTTTTAAAGTTCTTTTAAATTTATATTGAGTGTTGAATCCGTCCTAAAACCGCTTTATTTTTGAGTATTTTCTGTGCATCTATAACTCTGCGCCAACGCAATATTTCTGAGTTTAAATGATGATCCAACTATGATTATTTCTGCAACGAAGCCTAATTTTAATGAATGCAGAATGTAAACAAGCTATTGTAAAACGAGTTGTATAAGAATTGCTGAATGTTTTCCACGCAAAATTATTTAGCTCTGGAGTCTGGAATAAAAGTGATATGAATGAAATATTTATTTTTTTTATATGACCAGACTATTTATATTTCTATGACATCATTTGAATAAAATTCATTTTTTTCGATGATATTTTAAGTTTTCAAATATAATAAATGATTGCAGTACTGTGATAATTTAAAATGCATCAGCGCTGAATGTATCACATTTTATAGATATTTAAATACATGAAATTGCATTGCAATTGCAAAGTGTTTTATAATCAATGCTTTTAGCATGGTTGATATTTCTTGTTTAAATAATTTAACATGATTAATAAGGGGAAAAATTTAAAACCAACCAAGGACGAAACTGAAAAAACGAAAAAAATATTGACTCCAGAGAAAAAGTTGTGAACGAAAGCTGGTGTTTCCGCAACGCGATGGCTATCTTGATAATATATTTTTTTCACAGGTATGTGCCTAGTATGAAATATAGAAGCATCAAAAGCAATTAATATTAATCCTACGTATTGATGAGCTTGCAAATCTCCTAAAATGTATTTTTTAATCCCCTAATTCTTTGCGCTGTTATTACATTTTAACGTACCTGATCTGTGATGTAATGTATGTAGTGTCGTGACTTTTGGTCCGAGCTACTTGTAAAATAAACCGAATGTTTTTCAAAATGAGTTAAAAATTCAAATTTTCAACAGCGGTTGCTGCAAGTAGAGTTTAATCTCATTCAAGTTCCATTATCTCTGCCCACTCGAAAAACTAAAGGGAAGGAATAATTTAATTTATAATACTTTTTACAGTTTTCAGAGGCTAAACTTAAGGAATTAACATATTTTAAACTTAAAGCTTGGCTGAGATTTGACTTTTAAATATTCTTACAGACGGTTGAATAAGGATATTTTAATCGTGATCACCCTGTATATAATTTCTAACATGCTTCAGAAGAGTAGGTGTTAATATAGAAGAGGTTATAATATGGGAATTGCGATGACAATTGACATGGTAGTACATGTACAGCTGCGCAAAAAAAAAAAAAAAACGCCCCACCCTCTGTTAATCGAACATCGTTCATCGTAGAGAAAATTGAAAGATACCATTCGATTAGGACTAACATCCTCTACAAATTAATGTGCGTAAAATTTGCATAAGGGGACGTCTTCATATCTAAACGCGCACTAACTTTGAAATTATCAATTGCAACACCCAATTTTTGACGTCACCCACAAGTTCTAGACCCCTAAATTAGTCCAAATTCAAATGTTCACGACATTTTTATCTTTATATCCGAAGATATTCAATATTCCGGAATGTGCAATTTTCGGGGATCAGCTCCATATTGAAAGCTGCAATTTGAAGGGCGATGTTTCGTTGATTGACCACAGCACTGTTGTAAATTCTTAAACTATCCTCTTGACATTCAACATTATGGCTTACCTCACAGCCAAAGGGTCGCAGGTTCGATTCCTCCATAAAAGGGTGAATTATTAGGGGTAAAAAGCTGTACTGGGTACGTTGCTAAAAACTAATGGGGTATTCGTGCCAGGGTCAATAACAGAAAGAAGAAATAAAGAAGAATGAAATGTTTATTTTCAAATGTTATTTTATAATGCTGTTTCAAAAACAATTTATGAGACTAGCAAATATCTACTTGGTGAAGAATTTAAAAGTATCAATACGGTGTGCAACCTCCGCCATTATCAATCACCGCTTGAAGTCTTGTTGGTGTTTAGTATCACATAATTTTATAATTCGTTATTGTTTTATATAAATATTTTTTATTAAAAATTATCACATTTTGTGGGCGATTTCAACTCTCAGTAGAGCCGGAACTAGTAATCGACAGTAACATAAGTAGATCCCATTTATAACAATACAAGTTTTCATCCTTCAATACAGTAGCAGAATTACATTGATTTGGTTGCATCTATACAACACTGTTTATACAAAATTTTTATTAAATCTGGGTAAAATTAAATGCCCGTTTTCTTAAATACAGATTAACTTACAATTAATATAACTTTTTCAAATAAGTCATTTTTTTATAGTAATATACGATCCCTAAAATCAATGCTGAATCAATGCTAATCGTGATGCTGAATATTTAAACATTTCGAAAGAACTAGAGAGAAGAAGCACCTGAAATTTTACATAAATATATAAAAACTCTTTGTGAATCGATTTTTATCAAAACATGTCCATGTTTGTATTCATATTTTTCGATTATTGATTTTATAATTAATAATTCATACAATTATTTCCACAAAAATAAAAATCACGTAAATATGTTTGGGTTGTTTAGTAGTAATGTCATACAAATAATCAGCGTGAGCAGATAATTATTACATAAGATATGAATGGAAGTCTTGGAAACTAATTTAACATTAGGAACTCAAAACTTTACATACTCACAACTCAGAAACGCTTCACCCAAATGACTTGAAATTTGGTATCACAGGTTGAATTTTGCTTTAGATTCGAACTAAGTTGTCAAACTTGGGTGTTGCCATTGAAAATTTCAAAGTTTGTGCGCGTTTAGATATGAAGACGTCCCCTTATGCCAATTTTACGCACATTAATTTGCAGAGGATGTTATTCCTAATCAAATGGTATCTTTCAATTTTCTCTACGATGAACGATGCTCGATTAACAGAGGGTGGGGCGTTTTTTTCCCCGCAGCTGTACATGGCAGTACACTTTAGAGTGTAACGTCGAACGCTACACTCTAGTCTTGCGACAGAATAGTTTATAAAGAACGCCGACACAAAAGAACATAATTTGTTTTCGCAAGTTGTAAGGCAATACTATTTTTTCCTTTCTACTTTAATGTCGGAGGAGGAGATGAAGTTTAATAAAGAGCTTTGTAAAAACACTTTGTTCCAAGGATAAGGAAGAAAATAGCAACTTAAATAAGCACTCAACACGATAATGTAGCATACAGCTGTTTCGAGAATACACTGCATCCCCTTTATCAATGCAAGAGAACCAACAAACCCGAATTCCAGAAGAGGAATGGGCTCAGATGAAAGAAGCAGAGGAGATTATTTATGCTTATTGACGTTGCTCTTGTCTTTCTTAAATGTGTGCTGTTTAAATCTTCTGAAATCACATTTGTAGGTCGACCTATCTTAAGTTATACGTACATATCCAAGAGATTCTCTCAGTATTACAGAATTTTTGCTTTTCTCGCAATATTTCTTGACTCGCTCAATTTTGCGATGTTCCTTAGGGTACACGAAAAAGTCGTGCCATTATCCCCATTATTTTTACTTTCCCATTACAATACGTGGTAATGTATAGAGAAAGTGCCGAAAATCGCAACTCGAGGTTTCGAACACCCTAGAACACGTCCAAACTATTTTTAGCGTGACGTCTGTGTGTCTGTCCGTGCAATGTATGCATCAACATTAACTGAAAATCTAATGGACCTAATTTCAGGAAATTAGGTAGGCACTTAGAATGTCATTTATGGGTTACTCTGGTGTTGATTAGGTTTTGGTACGATTCGGAAAAATAAAATCCACTTTATTTTGCGAAATAGCAAAAAACGTAAAGGTCTGAAATAAGACTATATAGGCCCAAATGTATCCATTAAATACTTATTTTATACGTAATTTTTAGCGGCGAAAAATAAGACCAACCCCATGACTCTAAGATGGACCTTTCTCGAGATATTAAAGTTTTTTAATTTTGAGGAACTGAAGACCTTTTCACTGTAGTTAAAAAAACTATTTCATGAGATTTCTTAAAATTGAGTTGTTAATTTCCTTGGTGATGATTCCGATGCTGATTAGATTCTGGCATGATTCGGATAAATATAATCGATCTTGGCGAAATGGATCGCAACGATCGCGAAAATTTGAAATAAATGAATAAAATTGTTGAAATATATTAAGCACTTGTTTTTCACGCCAATTGTGATAAAGCGAAAAAAGACTAATCCCATGACTCGAGGATGGATAGTTTTCAAGATATTTGAATGGTTTTGGAATTTTGCGGACATGAAGACTTTAAAGTAAATTAAATTGTCAAATGAAACGCCGATGCATTAAAAAGGCAAATTGTGTATAATATCAGAAAAGTATCCATGTTATTTTCTGTAATTAAGCTGAATTTAATGTATCATGAAATAAAAAATAAAAAAATGAATTTGAATGTATAGGTAAAATCATATGCTGTCCACATCAGATATTGTTTATTTTCAACCTCACAAGCAAAATTTCCCGAGAGTGACCACGTTCCACAATATTAAAAACCGTTTTATCGAAGCTCACTCTCGTGACGTCATAGAATTGCGCCATGCTCTTGCTTTAATGACCTATTAATAGACATGATGAACCTAGTATAGAGTATTAAATGTAGATTTTAATTGTTCAAACTGCATGAATACAGTGCAGCAGTTAGAAGCTCAATACACTCAGTGTTTCCTATTTAAAATTTAAGTTTTTTTTTCTTTTATACCGCTGTTTCTTTACTTGACAGAACTTAAGGGACCGGGTCTGGAGTCTCTAGCACATTGTTTGATTTCTACTTACCTGTTGTAACTTCTGCAACGCACTTTGATGGGGAGATCGAAGCAATTTTTGCAACAACTCGCGCTTCCTCCTTCTTCATTCAACAGAACGGTTATCCTCTCGGACTCTAAGTCGGCTCTCCAGGCACTTTTCAGCGACCACAGAAACCATGTACCCAGATTCAAGAGATCAGAGCGCCTAACAGGGCACCTAAAAAAGACCTAACGCACAAAATCACTTTACAGCGGGTGCCTGAAACATTGCGGAGTACCGGGAAATAAAAATGCAGACTTTTTGGCCAAAAAGGGTGCTATGGTGGAACAGAGATTCTCAAAGCCTATGACTTTTCATTCAGCACAACTGTACATTAAAACGCTACACAAAACAGAAATGGAGGCAGAATCTCTGGAGGCATCTAAGGAAAAGTCTTGGATCGTCCTCGGCAAGAATATTTCTGCCATTCCAGGCGGGTCTCCTCGACGAGAAGCAGTTGCCAGGTCCAGACACATTCACATAGATATACCTTTTTATTTTATTCATTTATATAAGAATTGCACGGAATAAGGGGTCTATTTTATTTTACGTTGAAAAGATCGTTTTAAACATGAGATGCTCATTTAGCGCACTCGTTTACCTGCTTCAATGGTACCCTCCTAAAATGCCCTTTCAGGCAGATAAGCAAATGGGTAGCAGGTAAATAGATGCGTAAAATAACCGTTTTGAAACTGGTTATTTTATGCTCCTGTTTGCATGCTACCCACTTGCCTAAAAGGGCTATTTAAAGGGGAGCCATTGAAGTAGGTAAACAAGTGAGTCAAATGAATATCTCATGTTACCTGTTTAAAACGGTCTTTTCAGCATAAACTAGACCCATTATCCCCTGCAATTCTCATATAAGAGTAAAATAACACATTTAGACATAGTTATCTTTCTAAGTGTGTCACTGGAAATGAACCTGCTTGAGTGTCCCTCTAGTGACAGAAAAACCCATATTTCTTGTGGGGTTTTTTCCTCATTTTTTTGTGTATGGTTATTTTGTTTTTGTAAATTTTAATGATAAAGTAAATCAAAGCACTTCCACTCCATAAGATAAAGTGCTATAGAGATATTTTTTGTATTTTAACGTTAACGAATTAGCCTCATTTAAAAATAAATGTCGCCCAATAAAGAAAGAAATTATTTAAAATTTTCAGGTCATTTGAAGTAAAATTCGATTTTTATGTATCGTGTACGATATAACAAAATGGACTGCATATAAATAGTGCACGGATAAAGGGAATATCACCTGCTGCGCTCTTACGATTTTTCATTACACCTAGTTCGTGAAATGGTACCAGGGCCTAATCAACACGCGGGCTTCTGGGGCCGCGGACCTGGGCTCCCAAATCTTAAACGGCCCCCTATATTTTGTGTATGAAAAAATTTTAAGCAGAAATAAATTTTTTATTGATTTGAAACTGGTATTAGTTGTTATTTTAAATTATAATTTGTTAATAGTTTTCAATTTTATATGGATATTATTTTGAAGTAAAACTTTGGACAGTTTTTACAAAAGGGCCTTCGGGGCCATGATCCTGGGTGGGGCCCCAAATGTGTTATGTGTTGATGTTTTGCATGTGTTTTATACACCGTGACGGCATGAGGGCCCCGAATTAACACCAGGCCCCACTTTGACTTGATCATTCCCTGAATGGTACCCATTTTCCTGACCAAGAATAGATAAAAACATGTGGCTGGGGGAGCGCCCAGATATTTTCTGCTTCAGGGCGCCAAAAGTCACGCGACTCCGCTGGATACGTGCATTTGTCAGTATTACGAAGTATCTTTAATCATTCATTCAGGCAAATTGTGGTGAATGTGTTTGTTCCCGTCGCTCCTCTTTCGCAAATATGCCACTGTTCCTCTGTGCGCTTCGAGAAGTCAAACCTGTTATCTGGCGTGCAAAACTAACAACACCCTTTTAACATCAGCCTGCTTGCGTCGGTAAGTCAACTCGATATTCCTATTCACTTCATTCACGGGGAGATGAATAAAAAATATATCGTCGGATGAAAACAGTTTTGTGGAAGTTAACCTCGGCTTTTGATTTTTGTATGCATGTGCGCCGCCTCGCTCTAATCGTTTTTCGTGTAATCGGTGGCCAAAACAGATCTTCACTAGCTGTTTCGCCACCCAAGAACGGGGGCCGGCAACAACCTTTTCAAAGGATGCTTTTTGCTGCCACCATTTGTGCATATCCTACACACTAAAAAGAAATAGGGATAAAACTCATAAAAAAAAAAACTGGGGTTATTGCCATTAGAATGATACTTTAAAAAAAGGTGAATTTCCAGAGACATTTGAAAAGGTAACTATATTTATGAATATGTTTGAGTATTACACGCAGGGCCGTAGCTAGAAGCGCAATTGAAGAGGGGTTGGAGGGATATTCTAGGGGGGCTCATCAGTCTTGAAGGAGGGGCTCACCCAAAACACAATGAATCATTAGAATTTAAAAACCATAATAGTTACTATCATATATTTCAATTTATATATATTAATAAATTTCATTAATATTTATAAGCTAAGAGCTGGTTATTAATATCCGCTACTATGCACTTAATATTAATATAAAATAATTACAATTGATTTTAATATAAGCATTAACTAGAAGCAAATGTGTTAATTAATCGAAGAAAATTATTATGTCGTAACTACTTATCGGTTAATTTTCATTCTATAATGTATAATAGTGAGTCCCGCAATCATACAAAAGTATCCCAAATACTATTGTCATAGCTTTTAAATAATTTTAAATTAAATCTGTAAATAAACGGATCAACAGTATAATCAGAAATTCAGCTCAATTAAAAAATCTTTGAAACGAAATAATTTATCTAAAAAGAAAAAAAAAATCAAAAGTGTTTTTATTCAAAATTTGGATGACATTTTGGATGAAATTTCATATCGCTACTAAGAATTTAATATTTTTCGAGGGGGCGGGGGTGAGTATGCCTCTTGGGGGAGGGAAGCTCCTGCCTGGCTACGACCCTGATTACACGGAATAATGGTTCTATTTTATTGGGCACTGAAAAGAGCGTTTCAAAACGGGTCATTTTTACTCACCGAATTATCCGATACCCGCTTTCTTACCTGCTTAAAAGGGTTCTTTAAAAAGCATCCATTTAAGAAGGTGAACAAGTACGTCACATGAACATCTCGTTACCTCTTTACGCCGAAAAGACCGTTTGGAACAGATAAAGTAAAATAGACCCATTATTCCGCGCAAATCTCATAAGGAAGCGAATTCCCTCCGATTTACTACAAATTTGAGCGCTATTAGAACAAATTAACTTTTGCTGAATGATCTTGTTGAATTCGAGATGGTAACTTTCCTTTTACGTTGAAAATAGTCTTTATATTATGATCTATCTCTAAGCGTTGTCTTACAACATCAATGTCCAATATGGAGTACATAAGGTGGCTGTTTTCTCCGACTATTTTTCCTCAAAAACACAGCCCATTTCGAATTTTATCGGAACAGTTCATCCCATTGACTACAAATTTAATATAAATTTTTGATTATCCGTTCTGAAGGGAGTGATCGAACTATGGATTAAGTATCAACTTAGTTGCTTTTTGTTTGCAAAGATGAAAGCCTCTGAAATTCCTCTTTTTACTTTTCCTGCAATACATGGTAATGTATAGAGAAAGGATTAGAATCATGCCGAAAATCGAAACTCCAGTTTTCGACGGATTGACACGTTTGGGACCTCTAGAATACGAAAAACTACTTTTAGCATGACGTCTGTATGTGTGTGTCTCTGTCTGTCTGTGCAATATATGTATTCACTCTAACTTAAAAACGAATGGATTCCACCATTTCATAAAATTGGATAGGTAAGTCACTTGTATGTGATCCTGGTGCTGATTAGTCTTGGGTACAATTCGGGAACCCGACTTTTCTTGCGAAATGACCTTCAAAAATGGTCTGTATCCACTCTAGCTGGAAAACTTAAATCAAATTTAACAAAATTGGACAGATAAGTCACTTGTAGGATACCCTAGAGCTAATTATATTTTCGTACGATTCGAAAAAGAAGAACCTGCCTTTTCTTCTGAAATGGCCCCCAAAAATCGTCAAAATTTAAAATAAAGGGCTACACATGTTCAAATGTATCCATTAAATTCTTGTTTTATACGTAATTTTTGACGAGGAAGCGTAAGACCCACCCCATTACTCTAGGGCTAACCGTTCTAGAGATAACTTTGTTTTTTCGCATTTTTGTTACGCCATCTTTGAAAAAATGCCCAGTTACCAAATAAAAACAATTGAATTAAAAGTGTAAATTCAGTGGCATTTTGTGCCATTAAACACAATTTAATAAATGAAAGAAATAAAGAGAAAATGAATTTGAGTCTGCAGGGAAAGTCATGTGCTGCCCATAAGTCCTCTCTTGTGGTTGTTTCTAAATAACCGGCGGGTCAATAAGGAGCCCTTCCAATAAATTTTTGAAGGTTATTTAAAAACACTCACAAAGCAACGTAAGAGTCCATTGCTCAACTCGCGAGTTCCAAAATTTTTATTTCAGTTGGCTGGTAAATTGTAAGATTTATTTTTTTGTTCTAGATTTAGTCATTTAGGGTGAAATGGATTACAGTGAGAAAAAAAAATATGAAATTCTTAAAATGTATACTATAATTATTAAAAAAGTCTTTGAATAAACAAAATAATTGATTTTATAAGTAAAGCTGGCTTTACTGGCTACGGCCTTGAACGAACTGATTGTTACATTAAACTGGAATGATCCTACTGTGCGTATGATAGTAATGCCTTTGAAATTGAGGAAACAATTTTAAATATTAAATAAGTTTTATCAGTCATTTCGGAATACCGACAACTAAGGCAAGTTCCGTCAAGATAAGTTCCGCATTTACCAAGAACATAAAACAGGATATACAAACTCTCAATGAGTTTACCGTTTAGAAAGATTGTAATGAATACGTACTATGAAATTGGGGTAGAATTTCCCATTTCATTATGGATTATCTGGGTAAGTGGTTGGGCACGCTTTAAATATTCTGAAAGCATTTAAAAAGAAACATTTTGCTGAAAGGAGAAAGTATAAACGGGGGCAAAGTTTAAACACATCACTTTCGCGGAGGATTATTTTCTTCTGCTCAAATAAGCATTCGTTTCCAAGCGCTTGTCAGATGCTTGGAACGTTTTGATCCCACGTATCTTACTTAATCAAGGACGGCAGCGCGTTGTTTTATTTTTCTTTTCACCACTTTTTATATACATATTTTTTGTTTAATCTTTCCACCACGCTCTATTTGGTTACAAATGCTTATCTCATCTCTGATAACAAACTTGCTTCTGCGAGAAAGTCAAAGTAGGAAGGTTCTTCGGAAGTTTCGCGCCAAAATACAAACGGACCGAGAAACTTTCATTTGTGGTCACGGAAAAGTGCTTTAGATTTATTTACCTTGTTGCTTTCTTAATGTCGCGATTGGAAATGGTGTTATTTTGTGAGTAGTGCTCTTTAGAAAGTGGACAGAGAAGTTTGCTCTTTAGAAAGTGGACAGAGAAGTTTGCTCTTTAGAAAGTGGACAGAGAAGTTTGCTCTTTAGAAAGTGGACAGAGAAGTTTGCTCTTTAGAAAGTGGACAGAGAAGTTTGCTCTTTAGAAAGTGGACAGAGAAGTTTGCTCTTTAGAAAGTGGGTGTCCATTTCATGTACTCGTCCTAACTTTCCGGACGAATGTCGGCTTCAAAATAAGTCACCCCATTTTTTACACTCTTAAACGTATCGCTCAATTAAAATAAATAAACTTTATTTTGTCACACAATAAGTACACTTTCATCTTATAAATGAATGTATAACAGTGGATTAAGGAAATGCGGTAAAAAGCGTCTTAGTTGACCCCAATGTTCTGTTCCAAAGTGAATATGAACCCTTCGTGACCTATTTTATAAGTCAATACTTAAAATTCTGATTCTATAAAACTTCCGAAAAAAGTTAATTTTTTCTTAAAAATATATTTGTAGAACGACTTCAAATGATCATTTTATTTTTACTTAGCACATATCGTTAAAAATGGTTATTAAATTAGTTATGATGGACACAAATAGTAATGGATTAGATTAATTAATTTTAATTATACTCTTTTGAATGGATACATTTTGTATACGATTTAAATCTGCATTTTGATTATGGAAGGGGGGTGGGATCCGTATCAGTATCAAAGTTTTAAGCCAAAGGACCGCCTTCCTAATTAAGTTTAACAAACCAGTAAAATGTACGCAAAGTGGGGTGAAATATCTTTGAGTTCCAAGCGGTCAGGACAAACAGTCCATAACAGGAGCTTAATTTTCATTATTACGTCATTTTATGTAAGAGAAAAATATATCTGAAATTTCATGCAAGTCTTATTGTCTAATAAAGATTCATTAAAATCGATCGCGTAGTTCAGGAGATATTTTGCCAGCCCCGTGTGAAGACTTGTGGGGCAGCAGCCGACTCTGCTCCTGTGAAAACATCGATCGAAGACGCTAGGAATGAGTACCCGAATTATAATTTCGGATCCGGAGCTAGCTTTTGGTCTAACCTTATGTCGGTCTTGTAAGCGTATGATCCCGAGTTCGAACCTGGATCGGGATCCCTCATCATCAAGTCTACACTTAGATTACAATAGTTGCACGTGCAGCGGACAAATGTGTGTCTGGACGTGTTTTAGGGCGCGGTATGGCGACTACGTTTTTGAAAAATTGTGTGAATAAATTCACTTAATCCCTGCTTTAAATCCCGAACACATTTTCCATGTGTGTACTTTAGCTCAATATAGCCGATGCATAACAATGAAGAAATGGATATAAAATTCAATTTTATACATGACGAGAAAAGTTATTTTTGATTGCAATCTCTGAGTTTCGTCCTTAGGATATAATAAAGTACGGTAATGAATATTTTCATTTTTTTAATTATCTGTTTTAGTTTAGCAAAGGTTTTTTTAATTCAAATATATCTATTGTATTGACCCGTTTATTGAAACAAGGTAAAGAATCTGGCGTGGGCAGCACATGACTTTCCCTACAGACTCTAATTCATTTTGGCGACGAGGCAAAAATGCGAAAAACTGAAATATCTGGGGAGCGACTAGCCGAATGGGGTTGGTCTTATTGCTTTTGGCGTCAAACGTTTCGTATGAAACAAGCATTTAATGGATACATTTGAACGTACGTAGTTTTAGATTTTGACGATTTATGCTGGCTCTTTTCACGAAAGAAGGAAAGTTCTTTCTTTCCGAATTGTATCAAAATATAATCGGCACCCGGGTAATCCATAAGTGATGTATCGACCCAATTTTGTGAAATTGAAAAGATTAGTTTTTCAGCTAGAATGGATACATACATTGCACAGGCTGACACGGATACACACGCAGAGAGAGACAGGCACACACACACAGAGGTCACTCTGAAAATAGTTTTCTCGGGTTCTAGAGTGCTCGAAACTTGTAAATCCGTGGATAACTCTCAATTTTGACATGATTCCAATCGACACTTTCCCTATACATTACCATGTACTTTAGGGAAAGTAAAAAAGGAAAGGCCTCTCTTTTGCCACTATGGTATTGCTTTCTTGGAAATGGTACGGCCCATCTTTTGCTTCTTTATTTCGACGTGCGTTAACTAAACTTACTGTTTTTCGTTAAATTAGTTCTCAAACGCAATCAGGATGAGCTTTTTTCCGATTTACCTCTGCAGATAGTTTTGTACGGAGAGAATATGAACTCGTATAATACTTTTTAAATGAATTAAATAATTTAGTAAAGCATCCTTTAAAATACTACCAGTATCATTTAAAATACTATCCGTATCATTTAAAAGTATCATTTTAAATTTACCAGACTTTGCACACATTTTATATCACGAGCTCTATCTATTGGTTGGCGAATCAAATAGAATGCGAAACGCGAGGTACTGAAAAATAATAGACTGCAAGTGGTCAATAATGGAGTCTTATTTCCCCCCAAACCCGCTTGTGCCTCGTACATCGTGAACGTCTTGGTCGGAGTCACACCTACAGTGGAATGATATTCATTGATCGTTTTCCATTTTACTCCTTGGATGGTCACTTTCGCTTTTCAGCAGGAATTGGAGTAGGTTGTTGGGTGCGAAGGCCAATAGGATCGCCACAAGGAGTAGAAAATCCTTGCTGTTCTAAGAAAATGGACTACCTTTTCAAAAAGAAACCTTCGGATTCCTTGGATATTTAAAATGGGTGTGGATACTTCAGAGTTATCACCAGGTTCGGACTTAATATGGAGGGTACCACAGTAAAGCATATTTTGCTCTCTAACAGAGCGTGGTATGAAAGCAAGAAAGTATTCCACGGATCATCCATCGCCCTCCATGGATCTGTTGTTCGCAGTCATGGGCGCTCGTCAGCGCGATGCAGACGATGAGATGGTCCGTCAGCATAAAACTCACTAAAGCAAGGACTTGAAGCATTTTTCTGCTAAAATTATTTATCTAGTAAAATACTCTTAAGCGTTTAGAATGTTTTTAATGGTTTGGGGAGCTAAAATGAAGCCTTGGATTGCCACTCAGTTCGAGATAAATACCCCTACCAGGAAAATTCTAAAACCAAAAAAAAAGGCGGGTTCTTTTTTTCCGAATTGAACCAAAAACTAATCAGCACCAGGGTCACCCAATTTTATGAAATTCGGTTCATTAGTTTTTGAGTTAGAGTGGATACATACATTGCACAGACAGACACACAGACAGACACACGCACAGACGTCACGCTAAAACTTGTTTTTTCGTATTCTAGAGATCTCGAAATGTGTAGATCCGACGAAAATTCGAGTTGCGATTTTCGACATGATTCCAATACTTCCCCTATACATTACAATGTATTGCAGGGAAAGTAAAATGGGCTCTTTTGACTTTCCCTGCAATATATGGTAATGTATTGGGAAAGTATTGAAATCATGCCGAAAGTCGCAACTCGAGTTTTCGACTGATCTACACGTTTCGAGACCTCTAGAATACGAAAAAACTATTTTTAGCTTGACGTCTGTGTGTGTGTGTGTTTGTCTGTCTGTCTGTGCAGATTGTGTATCCACTCTAATTTTAAAACTGATGGACCGAATTTCATAAAATTTGGTAGGTAAGTCACTTGTAGGCGAATCTGGTGCTGATTAGTTTTGCGTGCTATTCGGAATAAAAGAACCTGCCTTTTTTTGCGAAATGGCCCGCAAAAGATTGTATCCACTCTAGCTGAAAAACTAATGGATTGAATTTCCCCAAATTTGGTAGATAAGTTACTTGTAGGACGCTCTGGTACTGATTTGATTTTGGTATGATTTGGAAAAGAATTACCTGCCTTCTTTTGCAAAATAGCCCGCAAAAATAGTCAAAATCTAAATAAGAAAATTACGTATGCTCAAATATATCCATTAAATGCTTGTTTTATACGTAAATTTTAACGAAGAGAAGATTAGGACTAACCCCATTACACTAGAACTAGTCGTTCTCCAGATATTTTAGTTTTTCCGTTTTTTCTCTACACCACCTTTGAAAATGAGTCCAGTTACCAAATGAAAACGAAAATTAAATTAAAAGTGAATTAAATTTAATTAAAATAAAGAGAATGTGTATATAAGTCTGCAGGGAAAGCCATGTGCTGCCCACATCAGATTTTTACTTTCCTTATACATTACCATGTATTGCAAGAAATTATTGGAATCACGCCGAAAATAGTAACTCCCTGAGTTTTCGACGGATCAACACGTTTCGGGACCTGTAGAATGCGAAAGAAGTGTTTTTAGCTTGACGTCTGTGTGTGTCTGTCTGTCTGTCTAATGTATGTATCCACTCTAGCTTAAAAACTAATAGACCCAATATCATAAAATTGGGTTGGTAAGTCACTTGTGTGTGACCCTGCTGCTGATTAGTTTTTGGAATGATTCGGGATAAAAGAACCCAGCATTTTTTGCGAAATGTTTCTCAAAATTTGCTCACTCTAGCTGAAAGACTAAATAGATCAAATTTTACTAAATTTAATAGATAAATCATTTGTGGGTAACCCTGGTGCTGATTAGATTTTGTTACAATTCGGAAAAAAATGATTTGCCATTTTTAGCGAAATGGCCTTTTAAAAATCTAAAATAAAAAATTCGCATGCTCAAATATGTCAATTAAATGCTTGTTTTATACTTAATGTTTAATGCTTAACGATGTAAAGAGTAAGACAGACTCCATTACACTAGGTCTAGCCATTCTCGAGATATTTTAGTTTTTTCGCATTTTCGCTACGCCACCTTTTGGAAATAAGTTCAGTTACCAAATGAGAGCAAAAATTGAATCAAAAGTGCCAATTCAACGTCATTTTAAATAATTACGGATGTTATTTCGTGCCATTAAACTCAATGTAATGAATTATTGAAGAAATGAAAAAAACGTTAATATGAGTCTGCAGGGAAGGTCATGTGCTGCCCACATCAGATTTTTACTTTTATGGACGATGACCAACAGCTGTAATCGTTGGACTTGATTACACCTCGACTAAAGGAGCTTTTTGAAGTGAAATTTTCTTGTTAATAGACAATAAAATAGGTAATGATTTGAATGACCCAGCCTTCTACATAGGCAACTATCTGCAGGGGCGTCGGAACCCATGGGTGCAACTTGCACCCACAGATTTATTTTTGTGGAAATTTCTTTATGTCCGCAGAAATTTGAAGATAATTAAGGTTTATTGTTGTTAATCTTCTTTAAATAGTATTGGAATGAGATTTTTTCCAGAAAAATATTGAAGTAAAAATAACATAAATGAACAATCCAAGCTCGCAGTTCAGAAATAGGTGTGGATTTTTAAATAAAAGTAGTTGCTTACGTAGCCTGCTCCTCTTTATATCTTCGAACACTTGTTCAAAAAGTCCGTGCGGTTGATAGCTTAGACAAGAGATTGATAGTCCGCGTCATAAATTGAAGCTGTTGAAAAGTTAGGTGGTCGGTCAAAGTGTTCGGGCAATGGTAGTATATTTGGCATATTTGGCGTTGTTTGCCAGACTGTGGGTACTATGGGTGCATTATCATATCTAGGATAATCCTGCTTAAAATAAGTTAGAACAAATCCTAGGTTACAGGTGTTAAAAGATTTAAAATCACCAAATAAATCTGCTATGAGTACATTGCACAAACGGCAAAATTATGTGCAAATATCTTTTATTGTTGAGCAAAATTATAATAGATATTCTTTTTCTGTGGGTGCAAGAACAATATTTATAGAAAACCAGTTCAAAGTACATATGTTAAATATTTGTATAATATAGAAATAGAGGTTTAGCTTAAAAATTCTTGAAATTTTACACATATTAAAAGTTTTATTTTTGTTTATTTAGGGGAAACAAAAGAAAATAATCATATTGTTAAACCTTTCCATAATACATTAGAAAGTGTAAATGAATCTTTGGGCATAAAATATCTAAAACAGGAGTTACGAAGCCTTTAACGTAGGGCAAGAATAAGCAAATAATGTTAGGTAAAACACCATTCTCTAAATTGGAGCTAATATCGTAATAAATGCAATTTTTTGCATACTTTATGTAAAATAAATTATTCACAAAGCATGATCACTAAAATGTCATAAAAATGACTATATTTATTTATTTTAATTTTAATATTTACAAATATGGGACTTTGGATGTGATGTGGGTGAGAAGGAGAAGAAGCACACCTGCATGTGTTTACTATAACATTTCAAGCATTGAGAACAAGACCGTCTATTAGCCTTTATAATGGAAAATTAATCTGCAATAAAAATACTTCGTTAATAACGGCATAAAATCTTGTTTAAAAGCATCCATCGGCTTCAGAAGCAAAATGCAGCATCCTTCTTCAGGATAGAGGAACAGAGCAACCGCACCAGCAAAAGCATGAACGCGTCTGTCAGTTTAGAAATTCATCAGGATTTAGACAGACGCATGCTTATCTTTGCTGGTGCAGTTGCTATCTGTCTATCCTGACAAAGCTGTTATTTTTGCCTTTGAAACGGGTTGTTAAGTTTTCTCAACTTTTAATAATGTTTGTCAGAAACTGGACCGAAGAGAATTTTCTCAAAGTCATCCAAACATATCCATCAATTGATCTGCTCAAGAATATCCGTGACTGGAATTAAGAAGGATATAACAAAATTGAAAGAAAATTGAATGAGTTAGCTTTTCAAGTAAAAAAATTAGTATACGCTGTTGAATGAGATTGGAATTACGAAGGAACTCACTAAATAAATAATCTGAAGACACAATGAAAACAAAAACTGTTTCGGGAGCTATATGATCTGATAAATGAAGGAATGAATAAATTAAGCTAATAAATGAATTTCATGACAGTTAGGGCTTCTTGACTTCATTAAAAGGTCATTCATTCATTTAATAAATTTTCCTTCTTTTTAACATAAGTAGAATCATCAAACGAGACTATTTGGCCCCCTTTGTCAACCTGACAAGGGGAGGGGGATCAAATAGTCTTGACAAAGAGGCTCTCGAGGAATGTATCAGAGAGCATTCTAAAATTATCGTTAAGCAAGAAACATCACCCTAAGTCATCCATTTCCCAACACTGATAGTCTGAAAATCATTCATTTCAATATTCTAAGGCAAAAATCATTGCGCATACCCGCATTATATCTGAACTTGATTTTTGGGAATCGCTTTTATTAACTTGAACTCTGATAATCTTGTTAATGGTAAATCAGCAGTTCTATACGTCTCCATGGAAAAAATGTCCTCCATCTTTAACTTCATTTGCAGCTTATATTACTTCTGAAACAGTTTTCTGCTTTTTGTTTTGAATTGTTTTTGGTCATTTATTTAGTTAGTTTTGGGCATTATCCCAAAGACCGTTACGGTCTCTAATTTAGCGACTTCTTTGGCTCCAATTCTCTTACGGCGCTCTATGTTTTTAAAAGCATGAGCACGAATGTAAATAAACAACCTGCGTAGTAGAATGCGCAGAAACGTAAGTGCAATGGGACATTATTTTTACCATAGAGCATAATGGTAAACTGACGATGTTGTCAAATAAATATTGAAATTAAACCCATCGAATTTATCTTTGTGATGAACATTAGTTATTTAGAATACATTAATAACAATATATATTTAAAGATTTCATTTGCTAAAGTACATATACACTAATATTGCTAATCATGTTGCTAAAGTGCATATATTTTAAGTGAATATACACTACTACTCATTTTTATCATAGTCACTAAGTAGCGTTCTAAAGCTGTATACATTTACTAGCAAATTCTGCAATGTTTTTGCGAAGTTAAATGAATGTAAGTTTTTAAAGTAATGTATATGTCGTGTATATGTATATATATATATATATATATATATATATATCGTAATTTAATGTATATGTCGGAAGTCGCACGTAGCAACAGCTGTTTGTGCAACAGGTGTTCTGTGGCTCAGAGTGATGTAGCAATTCGAACATGGATCTACGCCCGTTTCGCGAGCTAACCTCGCTACGCTCTCCCACTAAAAAAACATCACAGAATCCTCTTGACTGGCACTGGTCACACGTACGCCCGAGATCATGAGAACTTTCGGTCAGCTGACGCATATTAATTCTTGGGCGAGCCTACGAGATGACATCACTCAATAACAGATATGTAACCTTTTGCTGTCCAATGGAAATAGCAGGGGCTACAGTGTCAGGCCAATGACAACCCGGGGAGTAGTTTTGTAGAAGGCAATAATTTTCAGATGTTCGAGAGTGAGTCAGATTTTGAGAGAAGCATACTTCACTTGGTTTTTCGATTTTGAAAGGGAAAGTGTCCTCAGACAACTGCGGAGATGCCGGGCACCCAACGCCTTCCGACCCGATGACGGGCCACACAACGGAGTCTCGAGGTATGCCGTGCATGTCTTTTACGTACATTTTGATGGCATGATTCTCTCGCTCTCTCTCAACAATTTATAAGCCCTCGTATTTGAGTAAATTGATCCTTATGCAAATTATTTTAACTGTATTTTAATAGGTGTATAAATATATGATAGGTACGAATTAAGTTTAATCTTGAGGTGATGAAGTTCAAGTATATGTTTTAAATATGTGTAATTATGAGAGACGTCCTTGTGGAACGGAACAAATATTATTTCAATGAGATTAGGTTTGAATACCACTAATGTTGTGTTAAATAGAGTAACTTTGTGTGTGCGAGAATGGAATTGAGAATATTTATATTTAAGTTAGAATTATAATTGAATATTTTATTATTATTTTAATCATTTGTAAATACATTTATTATTGTTTTATATTTTATTCGTTGTCTTCATTGTCCATTTATATTTTATAATTGATTTACATGTTTTTATGTCCGACACGGCCAATGTCGAAGTTGATTTTAATGGGGGAAATTAATAATACCTGCGTCCTGACCGGACGTGTGGTGAAAACCCACGTATCAGTTACCTTAACTTTGAATACCATGAAGCCTCAATTCGCCGAACAGAGCATAAATGATTCCCATACCGATACTATAGAGTATGGCCAGGGGCGTCAATAAACAACCTGCGTAGTAGAGTGCGCAGAAACGTAAGTGCAAAAGGGCATCATTTTTACAATAGCGTGTCACGGTAAACAGACGATGATGGCCCATAAAAGTTGAAACTAAACCCATTAAACGTCTTGGTGATGAAAATAAATTAGAGTACCTTTAGTAACAGTATATATTTAAAGATTTTATTTGCTAAGTGATTTTACGTAAATGTATGCCACTACTCATTTTTGCCTTAATCACTAGCTAGCATTCTAAAAATGTATATGTTACCGGCAATGTATGAAATGCCGGCATTCTATAGAATACCTAGGCATTTTATAGAATACCGACCTTTTTTATTCTATAGAATGCCGGCTTTCATACATTGCCGGTAACATATACATTGACTAGCAAATTCTGCAATGTATATGCCAGTGAGAAAGGAGAGCTACATAACGATTTTCCTTAAAAAAAAATCGCACATATATTTTAATGAAAGTCGATATTTTATTTTCCGGCCCATTAAAGATATCCATCGAAGTTAAATTGAGACATATCCTACTAAAATGAGAGATTAAACGATTGCAAGTTTCTAAAGTAGCCGTTTTTAATACAAAAAAAAAATGAAAATTTCCTTATACTGCTAAGCAAACGAGTATTTTTGTTTTGGAAGCGTAAGGACAGAATGGCCCACGGGACCATTTTGTCTTACGCTTTCAAAGTATGTGTTCCACGGTTGGGGTTCCGCGACAGTATTTCAGGGGTTTCGTGATGTAGGTCGCCCATGCAATCGGACTCTGAATTTCAAGCAGCTTTTGTTGCTTTGCGACTTCTGTACCTGCACAGAAATGACTGAAAACCGATTGCTACAAAAGGGGTTGCTAAATTAAAATATGCAGTGAATGTAATAAGTACACGCCTTGGAACTGTAAATTATATGGTTATGAAGAAAAACTTGTTATGAAGAAAAGTATGTAGAATTTTAGGACATTTATTTTAATGATGTACAAGTATAAAATTTTGTCTATACTTTGTGATTTGATAACAGGTGTTGTCTGAGGTTTATTTATAAAACAGTCTACCAAACTTTCTAAGCAAAGAAGTTATTTAACGGGGAAAATAGGATTTCGGGCGTTCATTTAATGAAAGCAATTTCTAGAGAAGGCTTTTCGAACAATTCGATATTTTGTCAGACAGTTGTCACACATGCACACGTAGCTCTAACATACTTTAGGCGTTGTATTTCAGGTGTAGGGTTGTTTATTTTTTGTTTTTTGCGTCCCTGATTAAAATCTGTTAGGTGATTAATGATGAGTTACAAAAAGGGTAAAATATCTTAATAGAGAATGCCAATTTAAAAGAACATGAACTAGAGCTCGTAGTGTAATGTGAAGGATGATGAGAACGCATTTAAATTGTGTATAACATGATAACGGCCAAATTTTTAAAAGTAAAATACTATTTTGTTTTTAAAATACTATTTTTTAAGTAAAATACTATTTTTTTTTAGTCTTGCACTATTAAATGGATAACCTCGCTCTTTATAAAAATTCTAATATAATTATAGAATCAAGAAAGTATTACTTGACTATCGAAAAGGCGGACTTTCAATGCACATAAAGCATGCGCGCTGTGAAAGATTTCCAATTAAAACCCACTTTAGCAAATCATTATGAAATGAGAAGTCTAAAAAATGAATGTCAATGTTTGAGAATCTTAATACAAAAGAGCCTGTACGTTTTTAGAATTTGAATATTAAATGAGAGCCATTAGAATACAGGAAAACAGTGTAACTCATTTCAATGGCAAAATCGCATTTAGTAGAGAGGAGCCCACGCTTGGATGAGCTGTTTAAAAGGGTTGTTTACTTGTTATTTGTATGTGGCGTATTGAGCATGCGCAGTTTAAAAATGAGCATTTCGCCCAATTGCAGTTCGTTTGGATCATTGATAATCTGATTTTGCAAATCTGGGTGCCATTTCATGCAAATCTGCAACATTTCATCTTTCTACCTTTTGTAGTTTTCGATAGTGCTTCTTTCAGGCATACTTCAGGAGGGCGAGCCCCCGAAGACGTGTATTCGTTTCCCCAACCGGAGACATTTAATGCTAACCTAGTTTCTATTTATGTAACACACACCATTCAGATATATTTATATAGGGCAAATAGAAAACTTGCAACCTGCCTAAAATTTCATTGACCCGGCCAAAACTTCTTGAAAGAAACACTGGTCAAGTCAAAGGGATCCCAAAATTCAGGCAAATGTTGACTTTACTTTGTTAGGAATGGAGAATAGACTTTGTTTAGCTCACCCATAATACATTACGATAACTGTGGCACATCCCAGGGTTTTGTCAAGCTCTTGAGACGAGATCTCGGGACTCCCATCTGTAAGAAACTTTGCATCTTTCTTCTTCATCTCTTGTCGAGCAGAATAGTTTCGTGAGCAACATTCGATCGGTCATTAGCATAAGATAAGGGCGAAAACAAAAAAAAAGCACCCATCTACTGTTACTTCCTTGAAGTCTCCTGCCATGGACAAAGATACTTAGTTTCTTCTCCGTCTAGAACGGGCCTTGATGAGTTGACTGCGCCACGCCCTCTTGACTACACGGCCTTGAAGGAGGCACGCGTTGACATACGAACGACACTCTCTGCCACTTGGAAATATGTATCTGCCTTTCCATTAACGAGGTCGAAAAGGAGTAGATTTCTGTTTGAAACGAGCTGAATCAAGCCCGTCAAATGACGGGGCAACGTGGGCCCTTAAGAGCGCAGAGGAGTTGAAAGTTCGCCTCCAATTTAATATTATTAATAGACAAGAAAGATCAATCATGAATAAAGCATTGATTATGAAACTCCTTCCAACTTCAGTGCAATTTTATTTAAACATTTTTAAAATGCGATACATTCCTCGGTAATATTTTAAAAATTATCACAATACTACATTAATTTATTATATTTGAAAACTTAAAACGTCATCGAAAAAAATGAACTTCATTCAAATGACGGCATTGAAATATAAATTGCCTGGTTTAAACATCTCTAAAATGCGATACATTCCTCGATAATATTTTAAAAATTATCATAATACTACGATAATTTATTATATTTCAAAACTTCATCGAAAACAAATGAACTTTATTCAAATGACGTCATGGAAATATAGTCTCTATATAAAAGCAGCATTTCATTCATAAACATTTTTACATTTCTTTCATTCATCACAATACTATAATAATTTATTTTATTTAAAAACTTAGAACCATGGAAGTACAAGTAATTTGATTCTATGCTTAAAACTTCATCAAAAAATCATCTGGTTCTCTGAGTAAAATCAATGAATGTTTCATTCATATCAACTATATTGCAGACTCCATGCGCTAAATAATTTTACGTTAAAAAAATGCAGCAATTCTTCTACAACTCATTTTACATCTTTTGGTATTTACATTTTCCATAAGTGAAAATTAGGCTTCGTTGTCGAAATAATCAAAGTTGGATGATCATTTAAACTCTATTGTAATTGCGTTGTTTCAGTATGTAGATGCACAGAATTTCAGCAAAAATAAAGCGGTTTTAGGACGGATACAACACTCAATATGAATTGAAAAGAACTTTAAAATTCACAATTTTGAGACCATATTTTATTTTGAAGCGGATCACGTGATCTCTCCATATGAAGTGTTGAAGACCCAGACCGTCCGGCTCGTCCTGAGGACTTGAGCATCTATTTGGACGGCCGGGTCCATATGAAGTGTTGTTGTTGAGACCCAGACCGTCCGACCTACCAGAAAGGTGTAAGGTAACTGTATGGACGGCCGGGAAGTGCCACCCAATTTAGACCGGAACCCAGTGGGGGAGGCATCCACAGGGACCGTACCCTCCTTCCCCTACCACCAACCTCTCGGAAGGACTTACGGATTTCCATATGAAGTGTGTAATTATTATTTTAATTTGTATTTAAAAAACTACTGAATATATGTTGATGATTTTTTTTATATATTTTGAGATAATTTGAATATTTCTTAAAATTTCGAAACAATTTGTGAATTTTAAATTCACTTAAACAATGTTTGAAAAATGAGGTCCTATAGGTTTCAATGTATTTAATTTTTTCAACCCGGATTCCATCCAAAACTAATTGGGTGATTAGTTTTGGATGGAATCCGGGTTGAAAAAATTAAATACATTGAAACCTATAAGACCTCATTTTTCAAACATTGTTTAAGTGAATTTAAAATTCACAAATTGTTTCGAAAGTTTTAAGAAATATTCAATATGAAGTGTTGAAGACCCAGACCGTCCGACTCGTCCAGAGGACTTAGAGTAACTAGTTGGACGGCCGGGAAGGTCAATATGAAGTGTGTAATTATTATTTTAATTTGTATTTAAAAAACTACTGAATATATGTTGATGATTATTTTTATATATTTTGAGATAATTTGAATATTTCTTGAAACTTTCGAAACAATTTGTGAATTTTAAATTCACTTAAACAATGTTTGAAAAATGAGGTCCTATAGGTTTCAATGTATTTAATTTTTTCAACCCGGATTCCATCCAAAACTAATTGGGTGATATTATTCATTTTTATTGGCATAGGTCCCACAGACCGTCTGAACAACATACTAAAATTTCATATTAAAAAAGTCATTTTTACGGTAGTTATCGTGCTGACAGACAGAAGGAATGAACAAAGACATAAACACTTTTCAACTATGTTGTAAAATAAAGTGTTAAAAAAACAAATTGGATTATTTCGAAAAGTTCAATTTCAAAATAATTCATTTTAAATGTCATTTAGAATAGAACGGAGTGGATGAGCCAAGCCATAAGACATACTGTAGAAATTATTATGAAAGACAAAATAATTTGGCGATAAACAAGTGGTGGTAAGAGAAACAAGCTCATCCATTTCAATTTCAAAGAAATGGAATTCATTCAATCGTTTCCACGAGACAGGACAATGCACGCTTAACAGGCCCATTGGTGAACGACGTCTTAACATCAAAGGAGACTAGAGTCAAACCGCAATAAATAATTTAAATGACGAATTATCTTCACAGATGGGGCAGAGTTTTGGCAGGTATGAATAATATTATTCAGTAGAAGAGAGAACTTAGAAACTAAATATTTGGCTAATGTGTTGGAAGCAGTATCCATATTGGCAACAATGGGTCTAAAAAAAAAACCTGGTTTATGAACTTTGGGGAGAGCATACAATCTGGAACAATTGACTACAATAGAAACCGGGGACTTTTTATATTGATCAAAAACTAACTATACGTGAAGATATTAATCAGAATAACTAGAATTATTGTCAGCCTGAGTGATTACTAAATCAGGATTGTTACTTAATGCAATAACGTTTTTCTTTTTTAGATGTCGGAACAGCGTCAAGTTTAATGCCTCAAACATTTTATTCCAAATTTTCAGGCGAACTTCATGGGTCATGCTATTGAGCTCAAACTATCTACAAATCAATTTTGCATTGTCTGAAACTGGAATTTTAAAATAAAGGAGGAAAGTTTCTCTAACAATGGCTTAAATATACAAATTCTGACTTTTCAAGTTGAGAAAATTAACTTTCGCTGTTTAGCTGAATCATGGAGGTAACAGATTGATCTCATGAACTCAATACAATTTCCTTTTAGTTTCTTCAGGCATTAATAGTTTCATGGCCATGCTATTGTGGCAGCGCCTTCGACCTCAGATATAAACCCCTTATTTCGCCTCGATGGGCTATATACACACGGATTGGTTGTTGTCTTTTATTATACGGGGTGATACAAAACAGATGGGCCAAACTTTCCGAGGGGGTAGTACACACCAAACTAAGTATTTTTTGTCAAAGTTTACCCGGTCGGAAATGGAACGTAAAGGCGCTACAGGGCGTTTACTCGTTGAGAAGCAACCGCTCCGCAAACTTAAGCGTCATTCTGCTTGTTATTTTCTGGTTGAAGAAGAAAACTACGTATGCAAATTTCATCTAGGAAGCCTCGTCTATGATACTCCTCTTGAATCTGAAGAGAAACTCGTCACCAAAATTTCGGCCGCTACTGCTGAAGTGCGCGACATTCCTGAACAGACTCTGTTCGGCAGAGTTCGCCAATCCCTCTATCGCCGTTGTGATACGTGCATTCAGATGGGTGGTGGCTCTTTTGAGCCATTACTGTAATGATCGTCTATTGGAAGTCATTTTATAACTTCTAAGTCATTCTTGTGTTTTCGCCTCGCCTCGCCTCATCGGTTTCACCGTAAAGCGCCCATTGGCGCCATTACGTTTCATTTCCGACCTGGTAAACTATGACGAAACCTGTTTGGTTTGGTGCATACTACCACCTCGTAAAGTTTGGCCTATCTTTTTTGAATCACCCTGTATAGAATGCATAAATTGAAACTAGCCTTTAGGACTCCATCGGATGTGAGAGGGGTACGTATTTTAGGGGTACGTACATCGGGTGAGAGGTGTACTTATTTTGTTTTAACATGAGATTGTCTCCCCTTCCAGATTTATTTAATTTTCATGATATACATACCACGTGGCCCTTAAAATGCCCCTCCAATTAAAACAATAAATTCAATTTTCTTTCACGGAAAATCTGAAACATTTCTAATGTCATTTTATGCATTAGATGCTCCACATGCATACTACAGAAGTGAATTAACGCAGTAGATTTAAGCAGTGGGTTTTTGAAATAAAGTAGAGGAGGGGGTGAAAAATGCGATAGAATTCAATAGAAATAGAAATCTTCAGCTCAATAATGAATGGCATCATTTTACGAGCATGATCTTGCAAAGAAATACATTCTCCTAGAGTTAGTTCTCTGAAAAATATTTCTTTTCGTACGGAGGCAAAACAGTACTCTCCAGTTGCATAACTTGAGTCTAACTACATTCTACTCCCAATTCAGTATTCTAAAACGACTCTTTCGGTTTTTAACACTTTCCAACATGGTTGAAAAGGGTTTGACTTTGTTCATTCTGTCTATCTGTCCCTTCGCACGATAACTGCCGTAAAAATGACTTAATCAAAATGAAATTTCAGTATGTTGTTGAGACGGGCTGTGGGACATATCGGGTAATATTATTCATTTAGATTCCCACAAGTTTTGGATTGAACCCGGGTTGAAAAAATGAAATACATTGATCTCACGTTTCAAACCTTTTTTAAGCGAAGTTAAAATTCGCAAATTGTTTTGAAAATTTTAGGAAATATTCAGATTTTCCCATAATATATATAAAAAAAACCTGAGCAAATTAGGTTTGATAGTTTTTTAAATAAATTAAAATAATCATGGCAGCCATATAATATGAAGAGATCACG
Source organism: Amaurobius ferox (assembly GCA_951213105.1). Classification (NCBI taxonomy): domain Eukaryota; kingdom Metazoa; phylum Arthropoda; class Arachnida; order Araneae; family Amaurobiidae; genus Amaurobius; species Amaurobius ferox. The sequence continues at coordinate 141,110,537 of OX578148.1, read as the reverse complement.
TGACCCACTTCAAAATAAAATAGGGCAATCATCTTTTTCCCAGAGTCAAAATCGTGATATTTTAAAGTTCCTTTAAATTTACATTGAGTGTAGCATCTGTTCTAAAACTTCTTTATTTTCGCGTATTTTCTGTGCACCTAAATTCTGCGTCAACGCAATGACACTATTTTTGAGTTTAAATGATCATCCAATTTTGATTATTTCTACAACGAAGCTTAACTTTAACGTATGCAAAATGTAAGTAAATCAAGCTGTAAGATGAATTGTATAAGAATTGCTGAAATTTTTGACGCAAAATTATTTATCTCTGAAGTCTGGAATATAGGTGATATGAATAAAATATTCACTGATTTTACATAAAGAAGCAGACGATTTTATAGCATTGTCTTCTTCGGTGAAGTTTTAAGTATGGAGTGACAAAGTACTTTTACCTTGGAAAAAATATACCTCGGTAAAAATATACTCGGTAGTTTTAAATAAAGATTAAAATAATAATGACATCATATAATATGAAGAGATCACGTAACCCACTTCAAAATAAAATAAGGTACCCATCTGTCTTCGCAAAGTAAATATCGATTTTTAAAATGATTTTTTAAGTTCTTTTAAATTTATATTTAATGCTGTATCCGTCCTAAAATCGCTTTGTTTTTGCGTATTTTCTGTGCATCTATATTCTGCCCCAACGCAATTACAGCATCTTTGAGTTTAAATGATCATCCAACTTTGATTATTCCTACAAGAATGCCTAATTTTAATGAATACAGAATGTAAACAAGTGATTGTAGAATGAGTTGTATAAGAATTGTTGAATTTTTTTCACGCGGAATTATTGAACTCCGGAGTCCGGAATAAAAGTGTCTGAATGAAATATTCACTGCTTTTACATAGAGAGCTAGGCGATTTGTATCTCGATGATATCATTTGATTAAAGTTCATTTTTTTCGATGGAGTTTTAAGTTAAGCAAAATAAATGAATGTAGTTCTGTGATACTTAAAATAATATCACCTCTGAATGTATCGCATTATAGAGATGTTTAAGCAAAATTGCATTTCAGTTGTAAAGTGTTTCATAATCAATGCTTTATACATAATTGATCCTTCTTGTTAAACATGCTACTGAGATGCTCGTACTAATGCAACATTCTATATGTGTATACATTTGATGCTAAACTGAGTAGTTTTGGAAATATTTCAACGAAATACAAAATATACGCATATTCTACTCACAGCGAGGACAGGCAGACCAACCAACAGACAGACGAATGACAGACGATATTTGTCTTCGTAATATGCACTTTCGAAAACGTATAGATTTTCAATTTGCCCGAGAAATGTTTCGACACCAAAATAATATTTCCCTCTAGCGAAGAAAATCAAAGCAAGTTAATTTACATAATTTAAAATGGATAGATTACAGACGATTAAAATACTTTAAATTAAATTAAGTATGTATTTCAAATCTGATAATTTCCTATTCAATCTTCTTGATGATGACTCAATTATCTGGAAATGAACGTAATGGAGCCCTTGAAGCGTGAAAGAGTGATTTGGAATTCTGCAGATCATCGGAATGGTCGACGTGAATGAAAAATCCATTTTAATATTTTTTTAAATATTGATTTTCTAATTTTGATACCTGAAAATTCCGCCTTTCAATAATACTTTGAAACGGTGATTAACATTTGTTTATATTATAACGAGCAGCAGTGCCGTTCTTCGTACGGAACATATAATATAAAAAAACTTAACATTCACGATCATGTGCAACTTCCCATAGTATCTAAATCACATTCTTAATCAAAATATTTCATTAAAATATTTAATTGAATGCTCCTAAAAAGAAGTTTAACAATAACTGTTCTCGCTACACAAAATTATCCCCACGGGCAGACCTGAAGCATAAAACGTCCAGGTTCCGTTTATAAACAAATTTACAAAAAATATGAAATTGAGCCATTATATGCAAAACAAGAAAGATCAATCATGAATAACGCATTGATTATGAAACACCTTTCAACTTCAATTTAATTTTATTTAAACATCTCTAAAATGAGATACATTCCTCGGTAATATTTTTAAAATTATCACAATACTACATTAATTGATTATATTTGAAAACTTAAAATTTCATCGAAAAAAATGAACTTCAAATGATGACATTGAAATATAAATTGCCTGGTTTAAATATCTCTAAACTGCGATACATTCCTCAGTACTATTTTTAAAATTATCATAATATTACAATAATTTATTATATTTGAAAACTTCATCCAAAACAAATGAACTTTATTCAAATGACGTCATCGAAATATAAATCGCCTCTATATAAAAGTAGCATTTCATTCATAAACATTTTTCCAATCCTTTCATTCATCACAATACTAAAATAATTTATTTTATTTAAAAACTTAAGACCATGGAGGTACAATTAATTTAACTCTATGCTTAAAACTTCATCGAAGAAGTCATCTGGTTGGTTCTCTGTGTAAAATCAATGAATGTTTCATTCATATCAGTTGTATTGCAGACTCCATGAGCTAAATGATTTTGCATTAAAAAATGTAGCAGTTCTTACAAGCACCAAAAGATATAGAATGAGTTGTATATTATCCATAAGTGAAAATTAGGCTTCGTTGTAGAAATAATCAAAGGTTGATAATCATGTAAACTGAAATGTATTGTAATTGCGTTGTTTCAGTATGTTGATTCACAGAATTTAAGCAAAAATAAAGCTGTTTTAGGACGATATACAACATTAAATATGAATTGAAAAGAACTTTAAATATCATGATTTTGATACAAGATGAATACCATATTTTATTTTGAAGTGGGTCACGTAATCTCTTCATATAATGGTCACCTGATCTCTCCATATAAAGGGTGTAATTATTATTTTAATTTTTATTTAAAAAATAAACTACTGAATATATTTTGCTGAAATTTTTTTTATATATTATATGGGATAATTTGAATATTTCCAAAAACTTTCAAAGTAATTTGTGAATTTTAAATTCGCTTTAAAATGTTTGAGAAATTAGGTCCCATAGGGTTCAATGTATTTCATTTTTTCAAGCCGGGTTCAATTCAAAACTAATTGGGTGATATTATTCAATTATATTCACATAGGTTCCACAGACCGCCTGAACAACATACTCAAATTTCATTTTGATAAAGTCATTTTTACGGCAGTTATCGTGCTGACAAACAGACAGAATGAACAAAGTCATAAACACTTTTTAACTATGTTGTAAAGTGTTAATAAAAGCGCTAAAATTGTATGGGAACCGTACTACTTATATTCGCGATTATTAGAAGATATACCAGTGTATGAATCGATGATTATACGTACTACGACATATGAGTTTCTAAAATCTTTGCCAAAATAAAGCAAATGACGTAATAAATAGAAAATATCAATAATTCCGCAATCTTTAAAGCTAATGGCCGTAATTGATTATAATATATGCTAAAATATTTGCCAATACACCTGTACTACTTATAGTTTCGTAGATTAGAAGATATACCCGTGCATTTGTAGATTACCTGCATTACGTACAATATGAGTTTCAACAGTTTTTATAAAAATAAAATAATGACGTAATAAATTGAAAATATCTATTATCCCCGAAAATATCTATAATAATAATACTAAACCCAAAGACCGCAATTGATATAATCTAGTCAAAACTGCAATATCGGTGAAATTGACTTTTTATACATATCTTTATATACATATCTTTATTGACTTTATATACATATCTAAATTGAAAATATTTAATGAAAATCGCCTGCCGAATAAATACATTGGATTTAAATCCGTTGCTAAGCGACATGATATCATTTTCTTCAAATAAATTGGTGGAAAATATATAGTCTATCTGTATGGAAGGTTTAATTGTTCGTTTTTAATTAATATCTGAACAACCCCTGGTGCCTTAGAAACTTGAAATATGAACTCCATTTTAGGTAGGGCTATTTCAAGGCTACCCACAAAATATCATTCAATTCGGTTCAGTCGTTCTACTATGATGATGAGACAGACAGACAGATTTTCATTTTTATTTATACACATTCTGCTCATATATATATTTATATATATAAACGAAGTTTTAATCTCTGTCAATCACTTAAGTAAAAAAAATCTGATGTGAGCAACACATGACTTCCCTTATATAATGCAATGAATTTAATACTTTTACAGTAAAAAAAAATAGGTTTTTCTTATATAGTAGATACAATTATGTTCATTCCAAGATATTGAATGTTCGTCAATTAGTCGTCATTTTCATTGATTTAACATCATTTTTATCCATTTGGCAAGATTTTCGTTAATTTGGCAGCATTTCAAAAAGTCGCCAAGTCGGCGACATTCCGCCAAATTCGTCCCCAAAATCTCGCCAAGCGTTATGGACGAAGAAATAATTTATCACAAAATTTTTTATCACAAATGCATCTAAAAAAATCTGATGTGGGCAGCACATGACTTTCCTTATATAATGCTATGAATTTACTACTTTTGTAGCAAAAAAATAGGTTATTCTTATAGTAGATACTTATATTCTTTCCAAGATATTGAATTTTCATTAATTAGTCATATTTTCATCGATTTAGCTTCATTTTTATCCATTTGGCGAGTTTAGTTCATTTGGCGACATTTAAAAAAGTCGCCAAGTTAGCGACATTCCGCCAAATTCATCGTCACAATCTCGCCAAGCGTTATGGACGGAGAAATAAGTTCCTTACTCTCGCAAAGGAAGGGTTAACAGCCAAAGTCAGCAGACTCAGGGTGGCCCACGAGGAGAGAGGTTTGAACCTTGTTCCGGAGGATTATGTACAAATGATACCAAGCTGGACCACACATCCAACCACGGGCAGTGTTAGCAAATATATAACAGAATATCCAACAAAGAGCAAAATAACAATATATACAGATGGCTCAAAGACAAGAATGGGTACGGCAGCGGCCTTCTGCGTCTACACAGACAAAATACTAACACATACGCAGACACAGAGACTTCAAAATAAAAACTCAGTCATTCAGGCAGAAATGTATGCGATTTCAGAGGCTCTAACATGGTTGATGAAACACGGATCGCCATCGGCGGTCATTGCCACAGATAGCCTGTCAAGTCTTCAAGCCTTGAAGAAGCACCAAACGACATCGGTGCAGGTTAGAGATGTCCAGAATCTAATTAGAAACGCGTGGGTTGTACAGTACAGCTAACTTGGGTTCCAGCACACACTGGAATAGAGGGTAATGAGCTTGCGGACGAGGCAGCAAAGAACGCAACGGAACATCCTGAAGATGCAATTCATACCGGTCTTAAGCTCCCGATATCAAGCCTTAAGAGGGACTTAAAGCAATACCATATGAAAAAGTGGCAAGAACACTGGACGGCATCAGAAAAGGGCCGTAAAACACACCCATTTACACCAGAAGTCAGATCAGCCAGCCAGCCTACAAACAGAGAAACAACATTGTTCTTCACAGGACATGGTCCTTTTCCGTCCTTCCTATATCAGATTGGTAAGAGGCCCACGGTGTCTGTGGGGATGTCGGCGACCCACTTCACTACATGTCATACTTTCCACTGACACACAGATATCATGTTAGAGACCCAGCAACTGACAATATGGCCCTCTGTACTGACAGAGTTCTGAGGAACTCATCAACACAGGACAGAATTAAAAAGTCATCCATTACCTGGAAGCGAACGAAGTTTATATCATGAGTACAGCACCACACAACACACACACTCCAATTCGCAGTGATTGTGTACATAGATACAGTGATTATATACATAAATAAAAATAGATGAAGTGATTGCGAATATAGATAGAACTAGATAGTGACTAGATTAAAATAGATGAAGTGTACTAAGAGAAAAATTATTATTGGACAAATATTTGAACTATACAAACTTATATAAATCAAAGAAACTCAAAAACAATACTATTTTAATCGGCCAGGTGTCTGCGTACACCGTAGCCAATATGCACTGTCAAGCACCTGCGCGTGCTTTCTCGAGATAAGATTCCCAACTTTTGCTAACACGCAGCGGACTTATATGTTGCCTACAATAATGCCTTGTGCAAGCTTGGCAGTCCGTCTGCGGCGTCCTTATCCTTATAGCAGATAAATGACTATTGGTGTTCAAATATATTACTCAAAGTATCTTTTCTTATGAATGGAACGAGCTAGATCCACGAGAATATTATCACCTAATTTATCGCATGATATTATATATGAAAAGTGAACATATTTCTCAACAGTTAATATATATTTTTTAATTTATGGATTTTTTTTATAAATTTATTTGAAAAATATGCAATATCTCGAGAACGGTTCATGCCAGCGTTCTAAAGTTTATATCAATCGTTTTCTAAGAAAACATTACATAAGAAATGTCTATTTGCGTAACTTTATTAAAGGTTTTGATTTTATGGTTTTTTCAAAATTTAACTCGGAAAATTTATGGGGGTTCTGAACATTCGATTGCGTTTAAAAACAATAGGCTTCCAGTATTCATGGATTGTGATTTTTGTACCAAATTTCATTCGAATCGCTCCATTCGTTCGTGAGATATCATCTCCACAGGCTCAGTGACACACGCACACACACATCACCTCAAAAATGTTTGATTCGTGACCAGGGATGCTTTAAACGTGCTCTCCCGTCGAAAACTCGAATTCGAATTTTCGACCCCGTCACAATACTTTCCTTATACATTAATTATTTTTACTTTCCTTATATACATAAACTCTTGGAAAGATATTTATTATAAAACTAGCAGCTCGTTCTTCGTACGGACTATATAATATAAAGAAACTTATAATGCGCAATCATGTGCAAATTCTATTAAAATATTAAATTTATTGCTCCTAAAGAGATGTTTAAGAATATCTATTCTCACTATGCAAAATTATCTTCACGGGCAGATCTGAAGAATAAAACATCCTGGCTCCTTTTGTAAGCAAATATAAAAAAAAAGAAAAAAAAAGGAATTGGATTAATATATGCAACCCCGTACTACTTATATTGTTGCAAATTAGAAAATATGCCAGTGTGTTAGTAGAAGATTACCCGTATTACAATATGAGTCTCAAAAATATTTGCCAAAATAGGAGATCACGTAATAAATTGAAAATATTAATAATCTCCGTACTCTCGTAAATATTAATAATCTCAGAAGGTCGTAATTGAATCCAATATATACCATTATATATCAAAAAATATGCCAATATACCTGTACTATTATATTCTCGTAGATTAGAAGATATACCCATGTATTTGTAGAAGATTACTCGTACAACGTACGATATATGAGTTTAAACAATTTTTGTCATAATAAAACAATTGCATAATAACTTGAAAATATCAATAATTCCCGAAAATATCAATAATAATAATGATGTTTAAACCTGAAGACCGTAATTGATATTATCCAGTCAAAAATGATATAAGAAAAATCAAATCGTTTTTTTCTAAAATATATTTTTATATCTATTTATTTATTATTCAAATCGAAAAAATAATAATTAAAATTAACAGACAGATTTAATTTAATTGCGTTTCTGAGCAACATGACATAAGATAGAATCTTCCTCATAAACTGCGAAATTAAATAACCATTTTGATTTCTTTATACTTTTCATTGTTCAGTAAAAGCTTGTGAAATATAAACCATGGAGATAGATTTCCCAATTAAATCCTGCTTCAAACAATTCATGTTTTCAGAAAGTGACTAATTGGCGCAAAAAATCTCCCATCAAACTCAGGGATAAAGTTTTAATTCACTTTCAAACGATTTTCAAGCTTTTCGTTTGGATAAACCACGGAGTTAGAGAGTAGAACTCCGAAGAAAAAGTTTCGTTTTTCATTAATATCTCGACAACCCCTGGTCTTAGATACTCGAAACTTGGACTAAATTTATGGAGACCTATTTCAAGGCTATCCACAAAATTTCATCAAATTCGGTTCAACAGTTCTTCTGTGATGATGAGACAAACGAAAATTTGTTTTTTTACTAATATCTCGAGAACCACTGATCGTAGAAACTCAAAACATGGACTAAATTTTAAGTGGAACTACTTCCAGGCTACTCACAAGATTTCTTCAAATTCGGTTCAGCCATTCTCCCGTGATGACGGGACAGACAGACAGATTTTCAATTTTATTTATATAGATATATCTCCATTTTCTTTCTGTAGAATATAGCAAGAGTAAGAATTTAATTGAATTTGTTTTTCTCCCTATATTAAACAATTTTTATTTAAAAAACTACCTAACATATTTTACTGAAATTTTTTTTATATATTTTTATGGGATAATTTGAATATTTCCTAAAACTTTCGAAGCCATTTGTGAATTTTAAATTCGGTTAAAAAATGTTTGAAAAATGAGGTCCCGTAGGGTTCAATGTATTTCAATTTTTAACCCGGGTTCAATCCAAAACGAATGAAGTAATATTATTCATTTATATTCCCATAATTCCCACAGACCGTCTGAAAACATTCTAAAATTTCATTTTGATAGTCATTTTTACGGCAGTTATCGTGCTAACGGACAGACAGACAGAATGAACCAAGTCATAAACACTTTTCAATTATGTTGTAAAGTGTTAAAAATAATATCGGAGCCACCTTTACATCTAATTTCGTCGGTGTCTGAAACTTCTATTTTTTTTTACAGACGACACAGATCTTTTATCATGCAAAATACTACTTATAAGCAATGTTATGAGTAAATAAGTCGGCCAACGTCATAACCATTACAATAGATCAGCAAAAAAGTGAATAAGTCAGTCAGTCATAAATATTCAGTCACTATTGGAAATAGTGATTAGATATTGAAAGTCGGATATACTGTCAGCCTGTATATTGGAGCAATCAATATACGCAAACATGGGCAGATCGTGCTACTACAACAGATTATTTGTATGGAGCGTTGTTGAAGTTGATCGGACTCAACAGTTGTTGGGTCCAATCGATTGCTGGATCCATAGCGCCGGATGCGCGTCCAATTTCGCAGCCAAGTGAATGTCATGGACTGATGAATGGAAAAATAACTTTAAGGGCGCTAACACTCTTTTGCAGCATGTGTTAGAAAATGCAACGCATTCTTTTATGCTCTGACTCTTATATTCGCTTATTTTTCCAGGCCCTCAAAACACGTGGGAGACATTGGACTAATATGGAATTTCTTCTAAGAGACAGAAAAGGAACACTTTCCATGGTGCCTCGTCCGTAGGTGAGTCTCGCCCCCGTTTCAGGTCTTCGCGTGACACCAGATCAATCAATGAGGACATAACTGAAGGGCTTGCATTAAAAGCTCATTTCTTACGGTCGCTTGTTTCTTTTTTACAATTTTAATTTCAACTTTTGGCTTTTTAAGAGTTGGGGATTATTCCTCTGCCGTTATTTGCCAAACATAGATGCTGAAAAAATATTAATGGTATTATGGATATTCAACCAAGAATAAAAAGTATCTACAGGGTCATTCAGAAAAGATGGGCCAAACTTTACGAGGTGGAAAATGCTTAGTTTAGTGTGTACTGCTGTCATAGTTTACCGGGACGGAAATGAAACCTAAAGGCGTTACAGGACGATGGTTTGGGCGAGGTGGTCCCGTAACTTTGCCCCCCGTGATCGCCCAATCTGTTGAGTCTTGACTGCTTTTAGTGGGGATATCTCAAGAGTCTCATCTATGACACTCCCCTTGAATCTGAAGAGGATCTCGTCTCCAGAATTTCGGGCGCTGGTGCCGAAGGGCGCTATATACCTGGTCTGTTCGATAGAGTTCGCCGATCCACCCATCGCCGCTGTGAAACGTACATTCAGGTTGGCGGTCGCTCTTTTGAGCCATTACTGTAATTATTATTTAAATGCTAATTTATAACTTCTAAGTCATTCTTGCGTTTTCACCTCTCCTCATCGGTTTCACCATTAAGCGGCCACTGGCGCCTTTACGTTTCATTTCCGACACGGTAAATTCTGACGAAGAATGCTTGGTTTGGTGTGCAATACCACCTTATAAAGTTTGGTCCATAATTTTTTAATCTCCTTCTATATCATAGAGCTAGGCGAGACTTGACTAAGGGATAATTGATTTACACAACCCAAAACGACTGAAAAAAGAAACTTGTAACTTTTCATGTGGAACTTGAGTAATGAGAAAAAGCTTACCACTTGGAAATATTGTTTGATAAATGTATACATCACAGAATTTCTTTTCCTGCTATTTTTTGTCCAGCTATCAATCGAGAACGGACAAAATTCGTTTTCTTCTCAAAATGAAGGCAGCTCTATTGTTTGATACTTTTGTTTCAAGTTTTTGTACTTACCGTTGCAAATGTAGTCGATTTAATTGATTTGGGACTACACACTCGCGAAACTCAATAATTATATGTAAAATTGAATTGGAGTTTTGGCTCAACTCGATTTTATTAACCGGAATTTATTTTTAAACAACTTATGTTTTTAATTTTGAAAGAAAACATCTGAAAAATCTATATTGTTGGCCCTACTGATCCCAATTATAGTATGTTACCCTTCATTACAAAGAGCATGAACATTTGTTTTATTGATACCAAACCTGACAATGTATGCCCCGAGGGATACCCGAAAAAAAAGAGGCTAATGACGTCTTGAACACGAATTCTAGGACGGCTCTTTTTCGCTGCGATGATTCAACTGTTAAGCTTCGTGATCATTGAGCCCCAAGTATCGCCATTCACATATAATTTTGTCAAATTTTCGCCTATGCTGCCATATTGAAAAAGTATAAAATTTTGAAGTTTTCACTCGAATTGAAAAAAATATATCTAATTCTAGATTTTTCGTTAACAAAGCCGGATATAAAAATCCATTAATATTTGTGGCATATCCTGTATACAAGAAATCGACTCCAGACAGACCAACATCACTCTAAAAATAGTCCAAACGTGTTGAGGTCCTAAAATATATATTGCCATCTAAATTTCGAAATCGAAAATTTAGATGCAATTTAGAACAATAGTACAAAATAATAGTACGTGAAAATAATAGAAAGTAAAAATGAACAAATAATCACAACTGTGTTAATGTTAATGAAATAAAACTTATTTAATAAATACAGATCAAATTGAGTACTCCTAATAAATAACGCGCTCTCCCCAATTGGATACCAACGACTAAGGTTACTTACGCTTTGGGTTACTTGAGAAATGTGTCGTGTCCTTGACCGTGTAGTTGCCAAATGCAATAAATACTACTCGTAAATCTGCGATAGTTTTAAGGACATTTTGATTCCTTTGATTTTGACACTGATTTGAAGTAACAGAAGTCGACGATCTAAACATTTTTTTAGAAAGGGCTTTTTATACTACTAGCCGAATACCCGTTGAAAATCAACAGTCTCGCAATGAGCAACCTTTGAATATTGTCAATTTTTTTTAATAATTCGCGTTTCACATTAATTCGGCAAATTGAATATTTTAGTGTACGGAAACCCCTAAAGGAGAAAATATTGTAAAAATTTAAATTGCGTACGTCTTCCTTTCGAACTATCTACCAGTACACCAAATTAAAGTCCCTATCTCATCCCGAAGCATACTATTTTATCATCTCTCCTTTCGAACGTCCTTCTCTGGAGCACGCCTATAAATGAACATTTTGGAAAACTCTGTTCGCCATGGGTTTCTTATCAGATGATTGGCCCATATACCAAATATCAAGCCTCTATCACATTTAAAAAGAAGCGTGTCTCATTTATTCCGAAAATCGAACATATTGGTGTTCGCACCCCCCCCTAAAGCTGCAAATATTAGAAATCTGAAACTGGTGTGCATATATGTGTGTAAAAATATTTGGTGTGCAGAACCCCCTAAAGAAGATAATATTGGGAAACTTTATTTGCTCATTTATTTCTTTCGAATTATATACTCGTACACCACATCAAAGTCTATCTCATTCCGAGGCACCTCTATTTTATTATTTCTTCTTTGGAACTTTTTATCTGTGAAGCACACCCATAAATGAACATTTTTGAAAAACTGTCTTGTGTTTTTTATCAGATGATTGGCCCATATACCAAATATCAAGTCTCTATCACATTTAAAAGAAAGCGTGCCTCATTTATTCGGAAAATCGAACATATTAGTGTGCGACACCCTTTAAAGTAACAAATATTGGAAATCTGAAATTTTACACTTTCTTCTTTTCTAACTATCTACCCGTACACCAAATTTGAAGTCTCTATCCTATCGAGAACATGTTTTTTCTATCACTTCACCTTTCGAACGTTTTTCTGTGTAGCACCCCGTTAATGAACATTTTTGTCAAACCGTATTCATCTTTTATTTTTTTGTCAAATGGTTAGCCCATATACTAAATTTCAAGCCTCCATCACATTGTAAAGGAGGCGTTTTTAATTTGTTCGGCAAATCCAATATTTTAGTGAGCGGCACTCCCTACAATAGCAAATGGTGGAAAACTGAAATTGCACACTTTCTTCCTTTCCAACTTTTTACTCGTTCACCAAATATGAAGTCTCTATCTCATAGGAAGCATGCTTTTCTAGCTTTTCACCTTTCGAATACTTTAGTGCGGAGTGTCGACCCCCTTAAATATGCATTTTTGAAAATCTCTATTCTTTTTGTGATTTCTATCAGATGATTCGTCCATATACCAAATATCAAGCCTCTATCACGTTTTAAAAGGGACATTTCTCCTTTATTCCGAAAATCGAAAATTTTGGTGTACGGCACCCCTTAAAGTAGAAAATATTGGTAAACTGAAATTCTACACTTTTTTCTTTCCAAACTATCTACCCTTATACCAAATTTGATATCTCCATCTCATTCCAAAGCATAGTTTTTTATCAATTCACTTTTCGAACGTTTTACTCTGGAGCATCCCCTTAAACGAACATTTTTGAAAAACTATATATTCGTCTTGGGTGTTTTCGTCAATTGATTAGCCCATGTATCAAATTTCAAGCCTCTATCAAATTTTAAAGGAGCCTATTCTCATTTATTCGGTAAATCGAACATTTTGGTGTGCGGCATCCCCTATTGAAAATCTGAAATTGCACACTTTCTTCCTTTCGAACGATTTACCCATACACCAAATTTGAAGTCTATCTTATCGCAAAGCATGCTTTCCTATTATTTCACTTTTCGAACGTTTTGGTGTGCGGCACCCCCTTAAGTAGAAAATATTGCAAATCTGAAATTACACACTTTCTTCCTTTCAAACGATTTACCCATACACTAAATTTGAAGTCTCTATCTCATCGCAAAGCATGCTTTCCTATCATTTCCCTTTTCGAACGTTTTGGTGTGGAGCACCCCCTCTGGAGAACGGTTTCGAAAAATTCGATTTTTCCAGGGGGTTTTATCGAACAACCGAGCCGTGTACCAAATTGCAAGTCTTTATCTATTCGAGAAGTGCCTAAAAAAGCGTGACAGACGGACAGACGAACACTTGGCAATTAGTATATATAGATAGATTATTTTACCTCTTTTTATTGAAAACGAAAAAATGAAATAAATGCGTTTTTTAATACTTTACAACAAGCATGTCAAACTCAAAGGCTAACATGGACCAAATGAAGAAGGTCAAAGTTTATGTGGGCCGCCAAAAAAAAACCCCTTCAATTTTTATAGAGAAGTAGGTTTATTTCGAAAAATACAGTGTATATATATATATATATATATATATCTGAGACAGTGGTAAAATCAATGTTTTCTTCCTGACACTTGGCATCACTTTTCTGATACTATCTTTTCTAATTCGGAGGAAATCTTGTTCGCAGTAGCTACTTTCAAAACTGAACCAAGGCGAATGTCAGTAATTCTTGATCTGACAGGTGACTTATTTCCTTTCATGAGTGTAAATAAATTGATCGCACCGATAAGTACTTCCAAACATGGAAATAATTTCAGATGCAAATTTTCGAGTGTTTTCAAACCTGGCTGGCAAATATTTGTAAAATTCAGGCACACCAACTTCACTTAACTTTGCCTTCAAATCTGAATAGCACTGAATCTCGATTACCTCCATTTGCATATGATTAGGTACTAATTCTATATTTATCGAGAAAATCGAAGAAAACCAAAAAAACTTGCTTTTCAAAAATTTAAAATCTGCAAACCTTGTTTCAAATACAGTTAGTTCTAAGGCTTAAAATTTTTCCTGCGTATTTTTGATAGGATGCAATTTTACCTAAACTTTATATGTTGTATGTCGGAAAGTGCGTCAAATCTTCATTTATCAACTGCGTTTCCCAAAGAGCTAGCTTACATTTAAATGCTTTTAACTTGGTCACACATTTTCGTAATGATCTGATCTTTCCCCTGCAGTTTTAAATTTAAATCGGATAAGTGTTTTGTTATATCAACCAAGAAGGATAAATATTGCAACCATACTGGATCCAAAAACAAGCTCGTGTCTTGATTTTTTCGTTATTAAAAACTGACATATTTCTTCTTTCTAGTCCCAGAATTGTTTAAGAACCTTATAACAGGATAGCCAACGTACCTCGGTACAATAGGACAACCCGGAATATTCGCTTTCTAATTCACTTAATAAAGCAGAGAACTGTCGCTGATTTAAGCCTCCAGATCTTATAAAATTGATAATTTTTTTTATAGGTGTCAACACATTTTCCTTCTTTATTACATTCGTACATAATACTTCTTGATGTATAATGCAATGCGTATGATGAATCTTGGAACCATCCTATTTTTCACTTTGTTTTTTTCGCAGTAGTGCCACGAAACCGTAGGTTTTTCTGGTCATTGAAGGCGCTCCATCTGTTGCTACAGAAGTCAATTTAGACAGAGATATGTATTTTTGCAATAGTTCATAGACACAATAAAAAATATATTGTCCTGTCGTATCGGTACTAGTTCCAATGACAACTCAAACCCACGGATTTCCTCAAACATGTTGAAATCCGTGTCGCAAGCACGAAGAAACACAGCTAACTGAGCTAAGCCTCCAATGTCTGTACTCTCGTCACAGGCAATGGAAAAAGCTTCGAAACTGGATGATTTTGCATAGGGGGGATCCAGTGAATCATTTCTCCATCTGAAGCTGTGAAACATGGTTTTGTAATATTAACAGAGCGCATCTCATAACCTCTGTTATTTTATAATAGAGTTTCGGTTCTCGTTTTGATTTTAGCTTAATGATTTCGTTGGTGAATCTTAGGAATATAAGAGTATTTTTTTTTAGTTTTAGAGGAATGTATGGCAGTGAAATTATTAGGTTATTTCGGATAAAAGTATGTCTGGACCAAGACGTTTTCTTTCTGTTAATAAATATGTATAATTAAAAAAACAAAAATTAAGCTATGAAAATTTTATCAAATTTTTTTACAAATACTGTTATATAGACTGGGCCGTATGCGGCCCTCGGGCCGCGATTTGACATGTCTGCTTTACAACATAGTTGAAAAGTATTTATGACTTTGTTCATTCTGTCTGTCTGTCCATTTGCACGATAACTGCCGTAACAATGACTTTGGCAAAATGAAATTTTAGAATGCTGTTCACACAGTCTATGGGATATATGGGAATGTAAATGAATAATATCAACCAATTAGTTTGAGATTGAACCCGGGTTAATACACTAGAGTGAAATACACTGAATCCTATGGGACCTCAATTTTCAAACATTTTTTAAGCGACGTTAAAATTCATAAATTGCAACGAAAATTTTAGGAAATATTCAAATTATTCCGTAGTATATATAAAATATATACAAAAAAAATTAGCAAAATATATTCGGTAGTTTTTTAAATAAAAATGAGAATAATAATGACACCCATATAATATGAAGAGCTCACGTGACCCACTTCAAAATAAAATAGGGCATTCATCTTTTTCTCAGAGTCAAAATGATGATTTTTAAAGTTCTTTTAAATTTATATTGAGTGTTGCATCCGTCCTAAAACCGCTTTACTTTTTGCATCTATGTTCTGCGCCAACGCAATTACAATATTTGAGTTTAAATGATCACTCAACTTTGATTATTTCTACAACGAAGCCTCATTTTTTAACCTATGCAGAATGTAAACAAGGGATTGTAAGGTGAGTTGTATAAGAATGGCTGAATTTTTTTCACGCAAAATGATGTAACTCTGGAGTCTGGAATAAAAGTGTAGGAATGAAATATTCATTGCTTTTACATAGTCAGACGATTTATATTTCGATGACGTCATTTGAATAAAGATAATTTTTTTCGATGAAGTTTCAAGTTTTCAAGTAAAATACATTATTGTAATTCTGTGATAATTAGAAACTATCACTGCTGAATGTATCACATTTTAGAGACGTTTGCATTTGAGTTGTAAAGTGTTTCATAGTCAATGCTTTATGCACGATTGATCTTTCACTGCATTACAAACGGAAAAAGTACATCCTGAAATGTTACATAGACTAATATGAACCCGTGGGTGTGCGAGACGCGCTCATAATTTTGATCGACGCATTAGTTAATTAAAGATTAATTAATAAAGTTTGATATTACCAGTCTGGGCAAAGATAAAAAGTGTCGAGTCGATTTCCAACTTTACTGCGATGGATGGTAGGCACAAATGTAAAACAGATGCTTGAAGACAATGATACGTTTTATTGTTGATTCTTACAAGCAGAGCATCACGCAACTATTATTGTCATGAACAATTGCGATAAAAATGCAGTTATTGCAATTAACAATCTCGTCTTATTATGGATTCTTATTGCTAAAACTTTTAACATTTTAAATGACCGATTGAAATAATTTAATTTTTTAAATTTCGATCCGAGTGTGCATCCGCGATGTAACAAAAATTTACATATTTATAATTTGCTGATGGAGTGAAAAGCTAGCAAAACGAGATCCAAGGGCTGGAAAGCGTCAGCGAGCAAGGGGTGGAAACGCAACGGGCCTATTACACATGCTGAGCAAGAGGGACAAAAGATCTAGCGAAGTTAGACTCCAGCTTTTAGTGAGCGGAGCCTCCGAGCTCCGGGAGTTGGCAAACGCCAGCTATCTGGAAATACGGGGCGATCGTGTGCGGCTGCGGTGAAAAGCTCACAGAGTGTACTGTGGCAAATATCAGTAAACAAGGGGCAGACCACTAACTGTACTGTGGCAAATATCAGTAAACAAGGGGAAGACCACCAACGGGCATTTTACGTCTATGTAAACAGGGGAACGAAAGAACCCGGGAAGAGACGGTGGTTAGTGAGTGGTAACGAACAAGAGCCGAGTCCTCGAGCTCCGGGGGGCAGTGAGTATAAACACCTTAGAAAATTTAATATCAATATCGTGTTTACTCCGATTCATGTTTTCAAACTTTAACGATTTTATAGACATTTCAAAAAGCTGGAGTATTTACAGAATTCTTGCCAGTGTGGTCTTTAATAGAGTGACCAAGCTGAAAATGTATTTATATTTCGTATTAAAAAACCAGAAAATGTCTTAATGCAAAAAAGTTAGTAGAACTTCGATGGCTCAACACTTGGAAATCGGATCATCGTTTTGAGTTTTTTTCCCACAATGGGTATACAACAATGTACGCGAACTTGACTGAATGAATCTTGACTGTTCTGAAGATTATCATATTCAGCAATTCTGGTAATGTAGTGAATGACTTGTCTGTCAAATAATCCACTTTTATCTACTGTTTGGTAGGATGTCTTGTCATTTTATCTAAGTTCATTATTTTTTAATCTTCCGTGGCATTTGTACTTGTTTCTTTTTTGGAATTTGGATTGAAATTTGGAACTTGTTTCTTGTTAAGATTTATTACACTGCAGTTTGTATGTTTGTTCTCAGATTGTCTGAGCTGTTTATGTTTTGTTCTGCATTTTGGTTTGTAGTCTGTCGATGAGTTCACTCACAAATAGTAAAATGGATGAGAGGAGTAGGGATGCCTTCCAATTCTCTAAACTGTATTTGCGATCGTGTTCAATAATCATGAATCGTATCACTTGCATGACGGTCTTTATTCCGCATTGATATATATTATACAAGCGACAGAAGCAGATTGTCTCGTCCAAATGAGATCTATGATTCCAATAATGTTGAACTTCCGTGTGAATTTGGGCTACTCTAATGCGTGGTTGGGCTGAATTCGCTTTAAAACGTGGAAGGAAAACACATTTTTCGAGTTTTCCTCCGACTCTCCACACATTTTTCTTCCCGTGAAACAATTATCTAGTCGGAGGTTCTTTTCTTGCCAATTTGTCAAGATAAATCGCGTGCTCAGAGGGAAACAGAAACGTACAATTTCCGGTACCCGCGCCAAAACGGGAATCTAATCTAACTGCATGTCCTACCAGTCTGTTTCGTAATGGAATAATGCCCGAGTGGTTGCTTATCTCGCCATCATTAGGGCTGTTCGCCAAAAACATGGTCTTAGTAATAAAAGGCGAAGGCTTCCCTCGAGATGGTTTTCAGCACGTGAGACCCGAGTTTAATGTTGTACAAAACGTTGCTCAGTCATGCTGCCGCAACCGATAGAGAATGACCCACAGTCGTGACAAAAAATGTCGCGTAGCCGGAACTACAGTTACACGACTTTCTTTGCTCTGCGCATTTTATTGTTTAACAGATGTTCAAATAATAAAGTGAATGCAAATGTATGGCATGCAATGTTTACACAATAATCTTAATAGACTATTTGGAATACTGGTTTAAATTGTAAAGAATGAATCGGAAAAAGGATTTTTTTCAAAAATATTTTAAGATAACATTTCTTATTGTACATCTACATTGAGTCAAACGCAAAAGTTTATTATTCTAAAAATTGGAATGTTTTAGTGTGAATAAAGAATTGTGAAAATATAATGGTGGTGGCTTCCGTAAAGAATTCTACGAACATTGGAAAAAAAATACGAATTCACAATCAACAAGAGATCAAGCAAAGCTAAGAAGTCTAAAGAAGAAATTGTAGAATAAAACTTTGGTGCATTCATAAACATCGAACGCATCGTTGTAAAAATGTAGGAAATTTCAATTCAATGTGTCCAAGGCACTGCTTACCTATAAGCAAAATAAAGTTAAGTACGGTTGTGCTAGAAAGGTTTGTTGTGGGGGCTAGAAAACTGGAAAAAGATATTATTGAATGATAAATATATTCTGTGTGTCTCACGGTGAGGTGACCAAAATATTCACGTTTAGCCAGTCAAACCAGAAACTTTTGTTCTCAACATTATAGTCCGGTGGCATAGCTTGGGAAATTCAAGAATGAAATTCGTCAGGATGAATGGACATACCCTAAAAGTCACTTTAAGATATTGTTTCACTTACCCATGAGCCTTTAAATTCCAAGATGGTGGACCAAATTCGAATTTTCTCTTATTATGGGCTGATTTGATTGAATTAGTTTATTTTCAGGTCCTAAATACAAACTTGCTGTTAAAGTTAAAATTTTGCAATTGTAATTCCCTTAAAAACTAAAAGTGACGACATAAAATTAATATTGTGTTATTTGTCTGATATGATCAGTTTTCGGCTTTGACACGTACTTTCATCATTTGTAATAATTCTTCTGTGTCAGATATTCAGAGGTGCTGAAATAGTTGATGATCAATAATAAGGGTGCCACTCATTTTTGTGATAGTTGACCAAGATAGCAATCAACATTTGTTCAGAATGAGACAAAGGCAAATTGACGTCTATACCTGTTGTGTCAACATATCACAAAGGAAACAGTTAACCTGGCCAGAATGTTCCAGAAAAAAAAATAAAAATCTAAAAAAATCCTAAACCTTTATTGGCAAAATTTTTCTTCCAGTTTCACTAGTTTGGCAAACTTTCAGATCAAACGCTGACGAGACTAGATGAAAGATCAGGTATCGAAGCATCCAAGGAGGCTATATTAAATAACTGTCATGCAAGTTAAAGTATTATAAAATAAAGTTAGAATGAGTACAGAAAGAACCCTCGATAGGCATTATCGAACGCGTAGACTCATCATTAACAAATACAAGCACTGTCCCACCTGAAAACAGAAAGCTGGTGCCAAGAAGCTACAAAGGTAAATACGAAGGGTAAGTACACATTCAATTGATAGCTGGGTGCGACAGCATGAATGCTTCAGCTAGATAATAAACTAATGTCTCATCGTAACACAGGGGATATGGTGGAACTAGATGGAATTCATCGCACAAGTTATATAAATCCATTGTACTATTGTTCCAAAAATGTTTCAACAGAAGAAACACAAAGATCCGAAGGCCACAAATTATTATGAGGAAATATTTTTGCAGAGCATACCATATTAAACAAACACGAATGGACCAAAGCACAACAGCTGTTTTCTAACTGCCGATTTTTCAAGCCTTTATAAATCAAGTATGGAACAACTTTGAGGATAAATCGATACAAGAGTTAAGAACGTTATTAAAGGAACAAACACCTTTTGGTTCTTTTCAGATATGCGTACCCAGAAGATACTAAGGAATATGTACTTGACATTTTACCAAGATACCGATGCTGCTTCGACCAAAGTTTGCGAGTTAAGATTCAGAGAACGACTCTCTTCTATTGTCATATGAGGCACAAATTATTCGCCGCCACATGGTTGAGGAACACAATTACTTCACCAAAGGCTTTTCAGATGAATCGCATGCAATCCATTGTTTCTCCCATTTCTTTGAGGGTCCTAATAATCAAAGCAAATCGATTTCCCCAATAGCTCTAACAACCATAGCTCCACTTATAAAATTGAATAACATCAAGCATACAAGTTGAAATGAGATGATGTTTGTGAAACATAGCAGAATTCTGGCCCCCGTACATATGACTAATGGTACATGGTAAATACATCAAGAGGTGATTGTTGACTTTCTTTCTGTCCTAAAATGAGAATCTGTGTGTCTACCACATCAGCAATAAACATAGCCCTAGCTTAACTTTGAAATTGTCTTCTCATGGCACTTATATTCCCCTTTTCCAATACACCTATATCATTGGTTGTTGTTGATTGAGACCCAGACCGTCCGACCTACCAGAAAGGGGCAAGGTAACTGTTTGGACGGCCGGGAAGTGCCACCCAATTTAGACCGGAACCCAGTGGGGGAGGCATCCACAGAGACCGTACCCTCCTTCCCCAACCACCAACCTCTCGGAAGGACTTACGGACCCACATGTTTAACGTGATCGCACTCCGCATGAACACGGCGGCAGTTGTGGCAGCGTGCAAATCCAGCGCGCAAACCACCGAGCTACCGCTCCCGAAATGTGCCAACAGCACGCGGTTTTCCCAGGTGGTCACCCACCCAAGTACTAACCGCGCCCAATGCTGCTTGACTTCGGTGATCTAACGAGAACTGGTGTTTTTAGCATGGTACGGCCGTTGGCCCTACCTATATCATTGGTGAGGGTCTTGATCGAAAGATTACTTCTGTTGAAGATTCTAATTTCTTAAAGACCGCCGTCTTTCTACTAAACTACTAATCAGAAGTGTCAGCAAATTTGAGTCGAGATATGTAAATTTATGACATCGTGACAACTGATGAATATAGCAGTGGGTGTGACACGAAGTGATTCAAATAAAGTATCAGCGAGTAAAAATACAAACGAAATTTATTACTCACGAAATAATATCAAATAGAAAGAATAATAGCATGCATCGTTAACTTTGATGCAGCTTACATAAAGTACATCAGAAGAACATCACTCCAATACTGAACCCAGCCATAACATATTTGCTATTTACATGATATAGCTTAACACGAGTTACCAGCTCAAAGCTTATCAAGAGCTTCAACAACAAGCTCATTCAAAACTACCTCCGAGCAACGAGCTCTACAAGCCCAAAGCTTCTTCACAGCTAAAAGCTACAGGCTTATCTGCTAAAGCTAAAGTGCTATTACCGGCACCGGGCATTTATACCCATCAACTGTAATGGCGTTTGCGGATTATGCCAATTTCCAGTGATACGGAAAATTAGTGATACGGAAAATTCCGGTCAGCTAAGATGCAATCTGCAGGAACTCAAATGTATTTCAACTCGGGCACTAAACATATGATCCGAAATCCAAACAGTTGACCGGAAATATCCAATACTGTAACTTTTGGCCGTAACGCTATCGCGATACGCCGTTTGTTTACTTTTATGGTGTCTAACAAGAAGTACCACTAATTACACGCACGAGTGATCCCAGACATTTCCCTAAACTATCACTACGTCTACGCAAAGTACGAGCACGATAAATCTGTAGGCCATCCGAGATGGGATGGCCTATGGAAAGGATAATATGGTCCGTGTGATTATCATTACCATTGTGTTTTGGTCTATATTGTGTGGTTCTCCCAGCCATACAAACAGATACCACACACCTTCAGGTAGTCCGCCACTCATCCTGTTGCTCATACCCTAGGGTGAGTCGGGTGGTCTGGGTCTTTAATACCTTCGGGTAGGTCGGGTAGTCTGGATAGCATGACTGATATTCATCTAGGGCAGTGATTCCTAACTTGTTTTGGTTCACGGCAGCCTTATGAACATGAGTTTACACTCGTGGCACCCCTCTTAGCTTTTGGGATCCGAACCTCAAGTAGAGTAAGGATTCTAGATTAGATGGGTAAGCTAAGCTATTGTCTGTGTTTAAGTAAGGTTGGGTCACGTGACTGTTTCTTAGACAAAATGTCACAAGTGTAATACATTTTCTTTCTGAAAATATTTTTTTCTATTTAAATGTTATTTTTTTGTTTCTTCCAAATCTCGTAACATCCCTGAAGAATCTCAGGGCGCACAGTTGGGAATGCCTGATCTAGAGTATGAGGCTGCTAATGAAAACGGAGGTGCTGCTGAAAGATCGTACCGATCATCTTACAGCGGTTTCCATTGATATACGCTAAATGCATGTCGGAAACATTTTTGCATTTGTGAAATGATCCATGTTGCACGTACAAAGTCTGCTTCACGAATGATGACAGAAATTGGTCAATTACCCGCACAAACCGACAGCGCCTTATAACGCCAGAGGAAATACGTCTGCGGACATATATTCCATAACGAAAGTTGGTTGTTTATCGGTATTCTCTATCTCTTATTAAAGCTTGTGGATATATTTTCGAATCACTCGGTGTAATTATTTGACCTGAAAACTCACAGGTTTTAAATCCTATTGCGAATGTGTGGAAAATTATGAAATTCTTTTCTCAAAGATAATCCAAGCGACAAAAAAAAAAGATTATTGCATCTTCAGAAAGAGTGCATTATAACAGAAGTCTGTAAAAAAAAATACCTTTTCTATATCGAATAGACTGCAACTATCATAAAAAACAAAGATGAAGCTACAAAATATACACTTTCACTTATGTCTTTATTGCCTAAGAAAATATTGAATGTTGCCGCATATTCTAATATTATGAACCGGGTAAACATATTCGAATTTTAAATAGATTTAAAGTTGTCAGTGTAGACGGTACATTTACAGAGTGTCTCAAAAATGTGGCTACGGGCTTTATTTCTTTGCCTATTAAAGAACGATAAATAATGTATTATGGGAAAACGTTCAAAATAAGGTAAAAACGCGTAATTTTATGTCCGTGATGGGCAATTTTAGAAAAAATTCAAAATCTAATTTTTTATTTTCTCATACTTTAGAATATTTTATAGAGCTTTTATTGTATTGCTTTCACGAAAATTTTTGGTTTCCATATTTGAATGCCAATATTTATTGTAGGACCTCCTAAACACGTTTTGACTATTTTTGGAGTGATGCCAGTCTGTCTGTGGTCGGTTTCTTGTATACACGGTAGCTGTCACGAGTATTAATAAATTTCCACGAAACTTTACTTTTTATTTGGCTTTAACAAAAAACTCGAACTGGACAGAATTCCTTTTTAATTCAAGAAAATCCCCCTCAGCTTTTGGAACACTAGTTATTACACAATCGCTTTTGACAGCAATATTAAGACTCGGCTCGTTTGAGAAATCTTTCCTTCGGCGGTCGCAAATTAAATGTCTTGTAAGGACGAAAAGAATGAGCGATCTATATGTTTCAACCATCCATTTTCTTTGGCTATTTCCGTATAAATTCCCCAAAATCCCAAAATTCTAACCTTGATTAAAGATCCTTCAATAGGGCATCCTAGACTTAAAAGTGCAGCTTCGATCCTGCAGGAACTTGACTCAAATCATTTTTGGATTTTATTCAGATGTATAATATGCAAGAAGACAAAGGGATCCTAAACAATAATCAATGTAGGTATGTATAAGTAATGGATAAGTAAATATGGATAAGTAAATAAATGAATCAAAGAAGAGGCATAAGTGGTTGAAACTAACCAAAAGCATGGTATTTTGTGAAATTAACTTATGAACTTAATCCTCAGAAACATGCACTATATGATCAAAAGTATCCGGACACTTTGCATGTTAGAATGTTTTTCGACAAATGATTTCCAAACAAATACTTGGCGAAGCGTATGTAACTATGGCGATGTGAAGAACATGTTTGAACGCACTATCCAGTAAAGTTTCAGTGACTTGTGCATTTGACCACCAAGATATTAAAAAAGGGGGAAAATATATTTGATCACCCTGTAACTTAAAAAGCTGGAAATGATTTGTAACTTTCACAAAATAATAACT
Organism: Amaurobius ferox; assembly: GCA_951213105.1. NCBI lineage: Eukaryota > Metazoa > Arthropoda > Arachnida > Araneae > Amaurobiidae > Amaurobius > Amaurobius ferox. Next base: position 141,085,954 of record OX578148.1, on the reverse strand, counting down.
AGCTTTGTTCAATGTGTATAAGCATTTTCTTAAAACAAGAACGTATATTCATGAAGATATAAACGTTTGTTTACAAAAAACCAAATTTTGTTACATGTTTTTTGCTTACAATATCCATAGGTTTCAATCAAATTTCACGAAACTTACAGAGCATTTTTCAGTGTCCAAGAAAAACATACTTCAATTGAAAATTAAAGCATTGAATATACGATGATATAAGCATTCGAAGAAATTAAGTTCTTACTGCGCAGGCCCGAAACATAGCAATAGTTTTCTTTCATGACTTTGTAGTGAATACTGCAGGGCAACTTCTATATAAAATCCACTGGAATATCGTGAAAATTCACAAAGATATCGACGATATAGTGATCCGTTTTTCTCTGATTCTCTGAAAGTACTTGGATGATTAGGGGGTTTCCAAAAATTAACATACTAAATCGTAATTCATAGGATAAGTAAGTACAATTAACTAATATACTAAATACATATACACGTTCGGAGCAAAACTATCCGGACACTTGTATGTTTTGTTTCTCCTTCAGAAAAGTTGCAAATTAGTATGAAGTGGGGCCACCTTTGCTGCAATGATGGCTGCCACTCTATCAGGTAGACTATCCACTAGTTTCTGGAACGTTGCAGCAGGAATTGCACGCTATTCTTTTAAAAGAATGCTAGTCAGCTCTGCCGCCGGTGTGGGGCGTTTTGGCCTAACTTGCAGTCGACGTTCCAATTCATCCCATAGGTGTTCTATGGGATTGAGGTCTGGACTCTGAGCAGGCCAGTCCAATTCCTCATCATCCATGTCAGCAAACTAGCTCTGCACAGCCTGTGCTTTGTGGACCGGAACACGATCTTGTTGAAACAAGTATGGACCCACTTCAAACTGTTGTCACAATGCAGGCAGCATGGAATTATCCAAAATGTCGAGATATCCTTCGGTCTTCGGAGTTCCCTTTACATGAATAAGAGGGCCAAACCGTAACCATGAGAAACAGCCCCAAACCATTATGCTTCCACCACCAAATTTAACTTGCGACACAATACAACCATGTAAAAGGCGTTCACCCGCTATTATCCACACCCAGACTCTACCATCTGATTGCCAGAGAGTGTACCGTGATTCATCGCTCTATAACACTTGACGCCTTTGCTGAAGGCTCTATTTTTGCTCGTTTTGCACCACTGTAAGCGAAGCTTTGCATTGGTTACTGTAATTCTCGGTTTATATGCAGTTGAAAACCAAGACTTCTCTTGACGAATTGTCATTGTGCTGACGTTGCATCCCGAGGCTTTCTGAAATTCCGAACAAACTATTTCCGCCAATTGCATGCGGTTCGCTTTCATAACTCTCTTCAGCACTCTGCGGTCGCTTTCTACTAGAGGGAGTAGTCGACCAGGTCGTGCATGCACAGTTGTAGCGTCTGTACGTTTCCACTTCACGATAACATCATTTGAGTAGGAACGGTGCACTCGCAAATATGGCAGAAATTTCACGAACAGATTTTCCACAGCGGGGACATTCCAATCACTTTACCACGTTCAAGCTCATTTAGCTCGTGTTTTCCCCCCATTTTACTTTTCTGGCTATGATATTAAATTTGTTGACTTGTCTGACTTCCTCTATGCTTGTCTGATAGCTAAGAATTTGACGTCACTGGTAGAATCCACCACGTACAGGGGTGTCCGGAGACATCATTATTTGTACCATCCGGAGATCATTAATTGTATAAAATTGGACTAGTTCATTTTCAGAACAGGGGTGTCCTATGAATTTGTAAAATGTCAATTTGTGCAAACCCCCTTATCATCCAGGTACTTTGAGAGAGTCAGATAAAAACTGATCACTATATCGTCGATATCTTTGTGAATTTTCACGATATTCCAGTGGATTTTTTTTATAGAAGTTGCCCTATAGTATTCACTACAAAATCGTGAAAGAAAACTAATGCTATATTTCGCGCCTGCGCAATAAGAACTTAGTTTCTTCAAATGCTTATATCTCGTCGTATATTCGATGCTTTAAATAAAAATTAAGGTACAATGTTTTATTTGGACGGTGACAAATGTTCTGTAAGCTTTGTGAAATTTGATTGAAACCTATTGATATTGTAAGCAAAAAAACATGTAACAATTTTTTTTTTCTTTTCTTTTTTTTTAAACGTTTATATTTTCATGAATATACGTTTCTGTTTTACGAAAATGCATTGAACAAAGCTAATTAACTATTTTGTGAAAGTTGCAAATCATTTCCAGCTTTTTATGATGCAGGGTGATTCAATATATTTCCCCCATTTTCAATATGTTGGTGGTCCCCTAAATGCACAAGTCACCGAAACTTTACTGGAAGGTGTGTGTTAAGGCATGTTTTTCACATCGCCAAAGTTACAAAACACTTCGGCATGTATTTGTTTAGAAATTCGAAAATCATTCTAACATCCAAAGTGTCCGGATACTTTTGATCACATAGTGTACTATAGAATATATGATTCGAAAAGTTATAAACATATAAGGAAATATCTAGGGGTAGCGGAAAAAAATACATAATTCAAAAATTTCAATTTTTTTTTTAACATATTTGATTTAAGAAATTTATGACCTTTGTTGTGGGGAAAGCACATAAATCAGTTAGGATTCTCAGATGTTAAAAAATAAAAATTTTAAACTCTTGTTAAATTTTGTTACGGATAGCAGTGGGATAAAAGATATGTTAAGAAAAGTCATTATTTATTTAGCTTATAAATCCATAATAAACTCTATAAAAACTAAAATTTTTATCCTGAAAACATAATTAAAAAACAGTTCCCCAGAAAGTATCAAAATTTTCTTTCCTCTATTTCAAAATCCTTGTTTTTTTTCCCCGCCAGCTCTAGATATATATATTGGGAAAACAAACACCAGAAACATATGCACTCCGAAATGTATATAAAACTAATATTACATCTGTACAGTGATTTTTTAATGCACCAGCTTTGCCCGCATACATTCCACATGCCACTGTGTTATTATTGCGTTTCACGATGACAAAGTACCCGTCTGTCCAGAGTGTCAGAGTGAGAAGACATCTCTGTGCATGAATGTCATAGAGAGCGGAAAATTTCATTCACCATGAATAGTGCGTTCCTTTAAGGTAGCCGTTGAAAATCATACGACCTCAAAACTACCTAGGCCCCAAGGCATGACGCACAAACGGGCTTTATAGAATGAAGAAATTGGCTGCGTTCAAATGTCCGAACATAAATTTTCGTTATCTCCCTGAATAATCACTTGACGGGCAGAGCACTCTTGGCATGATTTAGAGCGCAGAAACTGGATATACCACAGCGAGGATCAAAAACACAGTCATACAAATCAAGCGTCCTGCTGAGGAGGTCTGGCTTAGACGCTCCAGCTTCGTCGATACCTACAGATTCGACCAGATGCCACTGTCTAAACAGAGTTTTATAACTAAAATGTACCAAATTAGTGTTTGGGAAACAAACTGTGGTCAATACACGTAAAGCAAAATTAAATTACGATACCATCTTTCTCTAATATTTCAAACATGTTTAAAAATTGGATGTGAACAGCACATGACTTTCCCCGCAGACTCAAACTCGATTTTCTCTTTATTTCATTAGCAATTCATTAAATTCAGTTTAATGACACTAAATCACAAGCATAATTAATTGAAATGACACTGAATTGACACTTCTAATTCAGCTTTCGTTTTCATTGGGTAACTGGACTCATCCTCAAAACCGGCGTAACAAAAATGTGAAAAAAACTAAAATATTTCGAGAACTGCTTGTCCTAGCGTAATGAGATTGATCTTATTATTTTCATCATTAAAAATGACATGTGAAACAACCATTTAATTAATGCATTTCCGCATACGTAGTCTTTTATTTCAAATTTTGACGATTATTGCGGGCCGTTATGCAGAGAAGCAGGTTCTCTTTTCCGAATCGTGCCAAAATCTAATCAGCACCAGGGTCACCCACGAGTGACTTATCTACCAAATTTTGTGAAATCTGGTTTATTAGTTTTTTAGAGTGAATACAGGCAATTTCTGCTGACTATTTAGCATAAAAAGGCAGGCTCTTTTATCTTGAATCGTGCCAATATCTAATCAGCACCAGGGTCACACACAAGTAACTTACCTACAAAAGATAAAACCAAGGACAAACATTTTTAAAAAAATGAAAGGTCTTTTATTTAACATCCTAAAAGACGTACAAAATATTGTTAAAAACTGCTAGAGCGCTTTCGGACGTATATACGCCCTTCATCAGTGGCTACATGAGTGGTAAAAGCATGGAATGTTTATATATAGAGACCATTTTAAAACAAATTTGCATAAAATATAATTGGTAAATTAACTTGCTAAAATAATACAAGAAATATACATTGAAATTACAAAATAAGTTTAAACGCTTACGAATTTAAAAATATTACAAGAAAAGAACTAATACAAATTTTAGAAAAACGTCAAGCATGATATTCCTGAGAATGACGTCACAAATAACTTTTAAGAGATTTGAATTGCATAGAGTCGAGAATGAGTCGCCAAGCATAATTTAAAATTTGAACAGGATCAAAATTACAAATGGATTCACGGTAAATATAAATAAACAGGGATTCATAAAGAAGAATACTACGTGGATTGTTACAACGAACCAAAAGAAAAGTTTTTTCAAAAACGGGAAGAAATTTATCATTAGCCACATATTGAACAAGAGCCGTAGAAGGTTTACCAGGTTTGACATCGCGAGCATGTTCTGCTAAACGGATGCCAACAGTATATTTTGTACTACCAATGTAAAATGTATAGTTACCAGCAGGAGATAACAGGGGAACGACATACACCCCAGCAAAGTTTTTAAAGTCATCAAAATTTCCAAGTTTATCAGATCGAATACGATTAAATAAAGTGGTAATATTGTGAGCGAGTTTGAAACCAAAATCATGGCAGAAATTAATAAAAGGACGGAAAATCCTACGATGGTAAGGAACACTAGATTTATGGATTAAACGATCTTTAATAGCAACAAGTTTCGTCTTAAATTCACTCAATTTGATACTAATGTGGACGAAGATCTTATGAATACATTCAAAAGAATAAGCAGCCTCATGTCCAAGTTTAAAAATAAAACTTCATCATTTAAAACGGGGATAGAAGAGCAAACATTAAATGCACGATTAAAATACGCGTTAAAAGAAGCTTTTTTAGCGGATACAGGATGGAAAGAATTAGCGGGGATACAGGAGTTAGTAAAAGTGGATTTACGGAAAACGGAAATATGATAACGAAAATCAGAACGGGTGGCCAGAACATCAAGGAAAGGCAAGGAACAGTTAGATTCATGCTCAACAGTAAAATTAAACAAAGGCTAGAAATCATTAATTTTATCCAAAATGTGAAGGAGATATCATGATCCCAGACAATAAAAACATCATCCACGTAACGGCACCAAAGAATAGGTTTAATTGTTAAAGAAGGCAAAATCTCATTCTCGAGCTCCTGCAAAACGGCCTCGGCCAAAATACCAGATAAAGGGCTACCCCTTAGGAGCGCAAGAAGTTTGTAAGAAAATAGCGTCACGGAAAGCAAAGAAATTTGTTTCTGCAATAATATTCAAAGCAGAAGTGCTTGCGTCGATAGTGGGGATTTTACATTGGTGACTATGAAGTTTTTTGGCAATAATATCAATAGCAATATTAACGGGGATAGTAGAGAAAAGGGAAACGACATCCAAACTATGGAGAGTACTATTAGGATTAAATTTAATTTAAAAAAATATAAATTTTGTATGCAGACGTGATACCAATCTTGATTACCTACAAAATTTTATGAAATTGGGTCCATTCGTTTTTGAGTTACAGCAGATACATACATTGCACAGACAGACAGACATACACGTACTTCACTCTGAAAATAGATATTTCGTATTCTAGAGGTGCAGAAACGTGTCGATCCGTTGAAAACTCGAGTTGCGATTTTTGATACGATACCAATTCTTTCCCCATACATTACCATGTATTGCAGGGAAAGTAAATATGTCTATCATTTTAAGGGGGAAATGAAGTAGAAATATGTATATTAGGGTTTACTGAAATTTCCTATTCCGGAAGTTGAAAAATATAAATATAAATACAAAATATAAATAGACTGGAAAGTAATGTTGGTCTTGTTTACTTATGTAAAGTACGAATACGAAATAGTGTTCTTAATTGAAAAATCTGATGTCAGCAGCATATGACTTTCCCTGCAGACTTATATCCACGTTCTCTTTATTTTAATTAAATTTAATTCACTTTTATTTCAATTTTCGTTCTCATTGGGTAACAGGACTTATTAATTTCCTTATATACATCATGTATACGGAAAGTATTGTGACGGGGTGGAAAATTCGAATTCGAGTTTTCGACGGGAGAGCACGTTTCAAGCATCCCTGGTCACGAATCGAACACTTTTGATGTGTGTGTGTGAGTGTGGAGACGATATCTCACGAACGAATAGAGCGATTCGAATGAAATTTGGCACAAAAATCACAATCCGTGAATACTGGAAGCCTATTGTTTTTAAACACAATTGAATGTTCAGAACTCCCCTAAATTTTCGAGTGAAAATTTGAAAAAATCATCAAAAAATCAAAACCTTTAATAAAGTTATGCAAATAGACTCAGAAAACGATTGACATAAACTGTAGAACGCTAGCATGAACCGATCTCGAGATATTGTACATTTTTCAAATAAATTTATCAAAAAATCAAGTAAAATAAAAAAAAATATTAATTGTTAAGAAACATGTTCACTTTTCATATGTAATAGCAAGTAATAAATTTGGTGACATTTCTCGTGGATCTAACTATCAACATTCTCGTGGATCTAACTCGTTCCATTCACGAGAAAAGATACTTTGAGTAATATTTTTGTATTTGAACGCCAATAGTCATTTATCGGCTTATATATCATTTACTTATTTTACCGTCTATAACTCTTGGCGAGATTTTGGCGACAAATTCGGTGGAATGTCGCCAACTTGGCGATTTTTTTTTAAGCGTTGCCGAATTAAAGAAAATCTCGCCAAATGGATAAAAATGACGCTAAATCAATGAAAATGACGACTAATTGAAGAAAATTCAATATCTAGGAAAGAAAATAAGTATCTACTATAAGAATATTATTCTTTAACTGTAAAAGCAGTAAATTCATTCCATTATATAAGGAGAGTCATGTGCTGCCCACATCAGATTTTTTTCATAAGTGGCGTAGAGAAACTACGAAAAAAATCTAAAATATCTCGAGAACAGCTAGTCCTAGTGCAATGGGGTTGATTTTATTCTTTTCTTCGTTAAAAATTACGTATAAGACAAGCATTTAATGGATATATTTGAACATACCTAGTTTTTTATTTCAGATTTTGACGATTTTTGGGGGCCATTTTGCAAAACGAGGCAGGTTATGTTTTCCGAATCGTACCAAAATCTAATCAGCACCAGGGGGACCTATAAGCGACTTATCTACCGAATTTTGTGAAATTCAGTCAATTAGTTTTTTAGTTAGAGTGGATACAAAATCTGCACAGACGGACACACAGACGTCACGCTAAAAATAGTTTTTCGTATTCTAAAGGTCTCGAAACGTGTAGATCCGTCGAATATTCGAGTTGCGAATTTCGGTATGATTCCAATACTTTCCTATACATTACCATGTATTGCAGGGAAAGTAAAAATCTGATGTGGGCAGCACATGACTTTCCCTACAGACTCAAATTCATTTTTCTTTATTTCTTTGAAAACTCATTAAATTGAGTTTAATTGCACAAAATGACACTAAATTTGAATTTTTAATTCAATTTCTGCTTCTACTTTGTAATTGCACATTTTCCCAAAGTTGGCATAAAAAAATGCGAAAAATCTCAAATATCTCGAGAACGGTTAGCCCTAGAGTAATAGAGTTGTTCTTATTCTTTTCCTCTCCAAAAATTACGCATAAAACAAGCATTTGACTGATACATTTGAACATACGTAGTCTTTTTTTAGATATTGGCGATTTTTGCGCGCCATTTCGTTAAAAAAAGACAGGTTGTTCTTTTCCGAATCGTACGAACATCTAATCAGCACCACAGTATCCCACATGGGATTTATCTACAAAATTTTCTGAAATTTGGTCAATTTGTATTTCAGCTAGAATGAATACATGAGATTTTTGAGGGCCATTTCGCAAAAAAGGCGGGTTCTTTTTTTTTTCCGAATTGTACCGAAAACTAATCAGCACCAGGATCACCAAATTTTATGAAATTCGGTTCATTAGTTGAGTTAGAGTGGATACATACACTGCACAGACAGACACGCAGACAGACTCATGCACAGACAGACATACAGACACACAGACAGACGCATGCACAGACGTTACGCTAAAAATAGTTTTTTCGTATTCTAGAGGTCTCGAAACGTGTAGATCCGTCGAAAACTCGAGTTGCGATTTTCGACATGATTCCAATACTTTCCCTATACATTACCATGTATTGCAGGGAAAGTAAAATGCGCTCTTTTGACTTTCCCTGCAATATATGGTAATGTATAGGAAAAGTATTGGAATCATGCCGAATATCGCAACTCGATTTTTCGACGGATCTACGCGTTTCGAGACCTCTAGAATACGAAGAAACTATTTTTAGCGTGACGTCTATCTGTCTGTGCAATGCATATATCCACACTAACTCAAAAACTAATGGACCGAATTTCATAAAATTTGGTAGGTCCCACTTGGGTGTGACCCTGGTGCTGATTAGTTTTGGTACGATTCGAGATAAAATAACCCTCCTTTTTCTACTGGCCTGTATCCACTCTAGTTGAAAAACTAATGAACTGAATTTCACAAAATTCGGTAGATAAGTCACTTGGTACTGATTAGATTTTGGTACGATTCGGAAAAAAACTAACCTGCCTTTTTTTGCGAAATGACCCTCAAAAATCGTCAAAATCTAAAATAAAAACTACGTATACTGAAATATATCCATTATATGCATGTTTTATACATAATTTTTAACGATGAAAAAAATAACGATAAAAAGACCAACCCCATTACACTAGGTCTAGCCGTTCTCGAGATATTTTAGTTTTTTCGTATTTTCTCTGTGCCACCTTTGAAAATAAGTCCAATTACCAAATGACAACGCAAATTAAAGTAAAAGTGAATCAAATTTAATTAAAATAAAGTGACCGTAAATATAAGTCTACAGGGAAAGTTATGTGCTGCCCACATCAGATTTTTTATTATAATAAGGTGATCTATTATGTCTGTCGCTAGAAATCACTGCTGTATATTAATCCTTTAAAATATCTTCAAGGCTTTTGATACTTTAAATTTCAACGTTTTAAAAACATTGCAATTGGAAGATGTGATGTTCCTGTTGGTGCAACTGAATGTAGCGAGTCCCAGTTCATTCGAAAACATTTCCACAACATTGTTTCATTGATACATAAAGTTTGAGAGCGTCGGTCGTTTTTCTTTTAGGGAACCCAATGATTTCTGTATGAGATTCTGAGATATGCCGATGCAAGGCCCTTCTGCAAGCTGAATGGTTTCCCCTCTGGTCTTCAGCTCCAGAGGAATTGAGTGTAGGGGAAAATACTTGTCTATGCATGGTCGCATGGGTTCGTAATCTAACTTTTAATTTTAGATCTCCTTTAAAGTAGCCCTAGTGTGCATAAAAAGAAAAGTAGAGCTAAAAAAAATTCCAATATTATAAAATCTGAGGTCTGTTTAAATTCTTTATATAACAAGAAAACGTTCTGCTTACAGCCGGGCAGCTAGATATTTACTTCCGAAAAAACAGCTGGTTGCAGAGTTGGACCAGATCCAGAGCAACCATTAGAATGTCTTTTTCCGATGAACATAATGGGTTTCCAGTAGAATGATATCAGGGACAGGCCTTGTTTTTAAAATAATAATATTTGCGACATGAAAGATACAACACATGATTTTCCCTACTGACTCTGATTTATATTCTGATTCCTATATTCCGGAATGCTTGCATTAAAATTGGATCGCACAAAATAATAGTTATAACAGATACTTATTTGAAATCATATCGAATTTGCAATTTTAAACAATTTCCTTTCTCATCGGGTGTTTTAGAGAATTTTAAAACGTCACCATTTTCTGAAGATAAAAAGTTGAAGTATGTATGTGTGTATATATACATATATTGTATATGTGTGTATATATATATATATATATGTGTGTGTGTGTGTACGTATGTGTGTATGCATGTGCTTATGTATGTGATTATATATATATATATATATATATATATATATATATATATATATATATATATATATATATATAAATAAACACAAAATAGTATCAACCGGTTTCGAAGACGAAAGTAGCATTTTTCGTCAGGACACATAAGAAGCGCAAATTTCTTTCGTGAGAGAAAGATCGAAGCCTGTCGATCAATACTATTATTTTGTGTTACACTCTGCTTCTAACAGAGTTATTTTACAGTTTTATTTTAGCAGTAGTATGAACTGTACGTAGTATATGTTTTACATGGTCCAAAAAATCAATCTTAATCGGTTGAAAATTCATGTTTTAATTTTCGACCTCGAACCAATATTTTCTTTATACATTACCATGTGTTTATAGAGGAAGTAGAAAGAGGCAACAGAAGAGATGAATAGCACAAATGTCTTAAAATAAAATTTGTTTTGGAAAGTAGCAATCATATTTAGTTTGAACTTAGACGATGTTGGATTGTGTAACCCATTTGAAATTGAATTGGATGGCGGAACTCCAAAATGAGAAAATGTTCCTTGTGGTCCAAATGATGCATTCAGATTTTAATAGTTTTAAGAACATTTACACGAAACTATCACGGCGCAGAACCTCTGGAATACTGTCTCCGAATAACACGTTGTGAAAAACGCTGGTCTGAAGCTTTTCTTCTTCAGTTTGAATATCCACATATGACTAGTACAACTGTATATTTTAACGCATTGAGAGTATCTATATTGATGAGAGGAGTTTGTGAATTCATTTGCATCCTTTTGACGAAGCTTATTTTGAAGGAAGCTTTCGAAGCCATTGCTTCATTTTAAAAACCGTTCTGATGCAGTTATGAATGAAACTTTTTAATTTCATCTCGAATTCGGCAATTTCTCTATATTAAGTTCTATGCGCAGAAATGAAGTTTATAATCGTTCCTGTGTTTTAGGTGTCCGCTGTTTGTATAATTCTTTTTCAATAATTTTCAAATCAATATTTTTTCAACACTTTACAACAAAGTTGAAAAGTGTTTGATTTTGACTGAATGAATGAATGAACAGTCAGTCAGTCAGTCTGTCTGTCTGTCCGTTAGCACGATAACTGCCGTAAAAATGACTTTTTCAAAATGAAATTTTAGTATGTTGTTCAGACGATCTGTGGGACCTATGGGAATATAAATAAATAATATCACCCAATTAGATTTTTTTTTAACCCGGGTTGAAAAAATGAAATACATTCAACCCTATAAGACCTAATTTTTCAAACATTTTTTAAGCAAATTTAAAATTCACAAATTGCTTCGAAATTTTTAGGAAATATTCACATTATCCCATAAAATATATAAAAAAAATTCAGTAAAATATATTAAGTAGTGTTTTAATTAAAAATTATTTAATATAGGGAAAAAAACAAATTCAATTAAATTCTGACTTCTGGGATATCCTCCAGAAAGAAAATAGAGATATATTATATAATAAATATCTTTCCAAGAATTTAATCATTTTGTATATGAGAGTCTTCACATTTTAAAATAAATTTGGTAAATAACAATTTTTCAAATTTTTTTAAATTTTATATAAGTCTTCATGATATACTTATTTGATGGCATTTTAATGCATTTTCCTACGTCCTAGAGTTAAAATTTGGTATACAGCTTAAATTTGTTGAACATTTTATTTTACAAAAAATTGGTGGATCTTTATATATAGACCATACATTTTTTTCGAAATGGCCAGCAAATAATCCCCGTTCACTTTTATAAATCAGTGTTGTAATATTGTTAAAAATTCTGATGTGGGCAGCACATGTTTCTCCCTGCAGACTCATATTCACGTTCTCTTTATTTCTTCAATAATAATTTGAGTTTATCAACACAAAATAACAGCCATAAGTATTTTAAATGACATTGAATTTGCACGTTAAACTTAAATTTGGTTCTCATTTGATAGCTGGACTTATTGCCAACGGTGGCGTAGCGAAAAAACTGGAATATCACAAGAACGGCTAGTCCTAGAGTAATGGGGTTAGTCTTATTCTTTTTGTTGTCAAAAATCACGTATAAAATAGGAATTTAATTGATATAGTTGAGCACACGTAGTCTTTTATTTTTATATTTAACGATTTTTGCGGACTATTTCGCAAAAATGGCCCGTTCCTTTTTTCCGAATAGTACTAGAATAACCTACAAATGATTTATATACCAAATTTTGTTAAATTTGGTATATAAATAACTTGTAGGTTATTGAAATATTATACACCAAATTTTGTTAAATTTGTTCCATTAGTTTTTAGCTAGAGTGGATAAAGGCAATTTCTGCCGGCCATTTCGAAAAGAAGGCCGATTCTTTTATTACGAAACGTACTAAAATCTAATGAACATCAGGATTTTCCACAAAAAACATACCTACCGAATTTTATGAAATTCGGTCTATTAGTTTTTCAATAGAGTGGATGTAATATCCACACAGAGACATACACAGATACATCCTTACACACACAGACGTCTTCCTAAAAATAGTTTTTTCGTGTTCTAGAAGTCCCAAAACGTGTAGATTCTTCGAAAATTCGAGCTCCGTTCTTCGGCACTATTCCAATACTTTGAATACACAAACACACACATATATTTTCTGTGTATCTGTGTATTATTTGTGTATCTGTGTATTATTTGTGTATCTAAATTCCGTGACTATGCAATTACAATAGTTGTGATTTTAAATGATCCCTAAACTTTTATTATTTCTTCAACGAAGCCTAATTTTAACTTATGCAGAATGCAAATACTCAAGCGATTGTAAGGTGAGTTACATAGGAATTGCTGAATTTTTTCAACACAGAATTATTTAGCTCTGGAGTCTGGAATAAAAGTTATATGAATGAAATATTCATTGATTTTGCATAGAGAATCAGATGATGTATATTTCGATACAGTTTTAAATATTTACGTATAATAAATCACTGTAGCACTGTGATAATGTAAAAGATATCACCACTGAATGTATCACATTTCAGAAATTTTTAAATGAAATTGCATTTCAGTTGGAAAGTGTTTCATAATCAATGCTTATGCATGATTGATCTTTCTTGTTTCATGTCTAAATTTTATTTAAAAAATATCTCATTACGAGTTGTAGTTCAACAATATGGAACTACTATTAAGTAATTGTAATAAAAATAGATTATCCTTTAAAAATATATTTTTATTCTTTTGTAAGAAACGCATTTTAAGTTCTTTTCCACATGCCAGTAATGTGCAACAATACTGAATTTAAAGATATATTTCTAAAATTTTATTTATGGTAACTATTTCGACAGGTTTTTTTTATCATTATTTTATTTACCCTGTGTGTGTGGGGGGGGGGATTCTATAGAACCACAGTCTAGTTTGCATACGGATTAATTTATGCCTTAAATCCGCTTATGAATGAAATTTTAAACTATAATTTCGTTGCGGGTCGAAACACGACTTAAACGCGGCGAACTCGAGAATTCTACATAACTATCATTCGAGTATAGCTATCATTTGTACTACATGTAACTGTTTACATTTACAAAAATCATTGTTATTTCTAGCACACGCATATCCATGTCGAAAGCTCAGACCATCGTGTCGTAACACATAATACGTAATGTACCTCATTATCCTCTTTTAAACATAAACATTCTTTTGATAACACGAATCTTCATAAGTATGTAAATGGCAATATGGAAGATTTTGATAACCGTTAACATGAGGTAAGAAGGTGTTCAATGAATAGGATAGAGGGGGGAGGGGTAATATCTTTCATATTTTGGTTAAATTATTTTTATTCTTTCATTTTTTTTTTCTTATTTAGAATTTTTTTAATTCTCCTTACAGACCTTTTCGTACACAGTTACAAAGTTATTTACTGAAAAGAAAGTTTAAAAGTGTGCAGGCGCATCCCAAAGACATCGTGCATTTGCTTTTTATCAATTGCTTTTAACTCATTTTTTTTGTTATGTACATTTTCTGGTTCATGGGTGGAATATTTTATATTTTTGACACTCCTTTGTTTTCTCATTTGTCTCCTAAAGGTTATGTATATATTATATATATATATATATATATATATATATATATATATATATATATAAAACCTTGAGACCGAATATTGCAAGGCATGAAAAATTATTCGTTATAACCAATAAAAGGTTTAGATGTAAGACAAATACTAGGAATAATTTATTTGACTGAAAAAAAAATCTGAAATTCTTTTGAACATTTGAATTTGCAGTATTTTCCTATTGCATCTAAATTGTCACTGCAGTTAACATTGTGGACTTCAAAATAGTCACGCAAGTTTTGGAGGCTTTCCTATAGGAATTTTTGATGTTATCTCCCCTCTTTTAAAATCAAATTCTTTATCTTCGGATTTATCAGCAACTGTGCCAATAATGGCAATTTTAGTCTCCTGTGCTTCTACTTCAACACAATTATCGCTTGCTTATATAATCGTCAAAAGTTATATCGCCTGGCAATCCTTTTTCGTCTCGTAACCTATTCGACATTGAACTGTCTTCATACACAGAGTCTGAAATAAAGAAGTTTTGAATTTCTCCTAAAAACCCAACATGTTTCCAGCAGTTTTTCTGTGTTTATATTACGTCAGGTATCATCTAAAAATCATGTGTTTAGGCTATCTCAACATATCTAAGAATGTGTTTAGGAAAGTGTTAAAACTCAATGTACCTGATGGGGATAAATGTTACGAAATGAATGGTTGCCATTAGTATTGTGCTTTATTTGCACGTTGCCCATGAAGTTCCATGAAAATAATCATTTTCTTTACCTCTCAACACTTAAAACTTCGCAAAATCTGATGTACAGGTATCTATTTAATTGTTTGCTCATAACAATATGTTTAACATTACAAAAGTATTGCAGATCCAAGATGAGTGAAAAAAATATGGCATATGACCTGGGAAGGTGCACTTTTGATTTTTCTTTAAATTTGAATTCGATATTTTATGTTTTGCACAAATCTGCTCCTTAGCTACCCGAAATGTTATCTCGACTTTTCATCTTGATTGACTGATCATTCATTTCTGAAGACACCCTCTAATGGTCATTCTCACCATCTGAAAGATAGAAAACATTATCTTTCAAACGAACGTAGATTAGAATTCTTTCAATGAATTGACTCATTTTCGTGATTTAAAAAAAGAAATAAATAGATAAATATATTTTGTATGTCGAAGACATAATCTCTCGAAATAGGAAGCACTCGAGATATTCTCGCAGAGTTTTCATCTTAATGGCCTCTTTGTTGTTATAAGCGAGCGCATTGTTAAAACGTTTTTCAAAATTGACTGCGAGTTCCGGTGAGACTGTAATCAAAGGTTTTCATCTTAAATCCCAGGCATCTACTCCGTGTACATTATCTGGAACGTTTCGGCTTTGCTCGCCACTCAAGATGCAAATCTCTTGTAAAAACTGCACTGGAACTCGCAGTCAATTCCCGAAAACCAAAATGTAGTATTTAACAAAGTATTTAACAATAATCTCGCCTGTAACTAAAATGAAATAAACTGTTTGCGTACACATGGCAGATGCACACATAGGTGCACACACGGCTAAGCTACAATCGCTCATCCGAAATCCCGGGCAACTGAGGGAATAAAAGTGACGATCTAGTACAAAAGAGACTTCTATACAAATTCTGAATCTCCAAACTAAATATTCGAATGAATTTTCAAGTTTTGCATTCAATCCGAATGGACTAAAATCGAAAATGTGTATGTATGTATTTATATTCTATCGATAGAATTCAGGGCCGTAGTCAGGTAGGAGCCAGAGGGGGCTAAGCCCCCAAAAGGTTCCCCCCTTAGCTCCCCCCCACCTCCCGATAAAATATTAAACTCTTAACAGTGATATGAAATATCATCCAACATGTCATCCCAATTTTGCATAAAATATTGCTTTAAGAAAATTCTATAAATTATTTCGTTTCGAATATATTTTAATTTAGCTAAATGTGTGGTTCTACAGATACATTTACTTAGATATTTAATTTAAAAATATTTAAATTTAAAAAAATGGAGACAATAGTATTTAGGATACTTTTCGATCATTGCGGATTCACTGTTATGCATTATCGAATCAAAATCAGCTTAGTAGCAGATATTTACTTTCAGGAATTTTCTTCGATTTATTAAAACAGCTTTGCTACTAATTAATGCTTATATTGAAGTCAATTGTAACTATTATATATTAATATTGATATACTATAGTAGCTATATGGATTTTCCTATTAAACTTTTAGCTTACAAATATAAATATGCACTTATTTTTTAGTAACTTATATGGATATTATGATTTACGAATGCTAATGATTAACAGTGTGTCTAGTGAGCCCCTCTTTTAAAACTGTTGAGTCCCCCTTGGATTTCAATTCAGTCCCTCTTGGATTTCGTTTCTGGCTACGGTCCTGATAGAAAGAGCAAAATGTTCCTAAAATCCTTTTTATCTCATCTAACTAATTAATCCTTCATTTCGAGCTTTTCTTTTTCAGTTTCCTTCAAACTACCCTTTTCCCCGGAAGGATGGTCCACTGTCGAGCCCGCCTCAGATGTCTCATCTGCTTTGTCTTCTGCTTTGCTGGCACCAGGGTAAGTCCTTTGGATCCTCACCTCACGAAAATCCCATTCTCTCAAGCACCGGACTTTTATTACCGGTTGACTTTTTCAGCTTAGATCCTGAGTAAAACTTCTTTGTTTAGAGGGATTGAAAGTCGTCATTTTTCTCAACATGTCTTTGGGATTCTTCAATCACGTCACTCGTTATCTTTTGCGATAGGACTTCTTTGTCCTCGTTGTTGGATGCTACGCCATCTTCTCTCTTTTATTTGCGTCTACGTAGCTCTAGTTATTCAAAACAATTCTCGTAAATTAAAGAAAGAAGCCGATTTCAACATCCTGTTTAGGATGCTCTTTCTATTCAGAAAAGTCGCTCGCATGCATCTTGTTTGCGCTATCTTAGATTATTCTGTATGGGGTATATTAACGGAACTTTTCACGAAGAAAAGGTATTCAAATTAACCCGACTTTCTCGTGCAAAAATCCATTTTTAAATTGTTTGGGACTCATTTTTCTGTTTTATTATTATTTTCTTTTCTTAGAAATTTTGCAAGAAAAATTAAAAACAACCGGTATCGTGGGTCACTATAGAAAATTATCCTTTATTTTAAAGGACTCGAAAAAAAATGTCTCGATTGATACCAAGTTTGTGAATGTGTGGTCACTCCCCGCCACTAAGGGGCCTAATGCTGTCGCGAATACAAGAATTGTGTCTCTGCTCATTTTAAATACAGTCATTGAAACTGTTAAGTGCATTCAGCCATAAATAACCGCATTTTTACACTTGGATACGCCCCATTTTGTCCCAAGCTTCCATGTTAAGAAAATATAAAATTTCGAATCCAAAAACTTCTATAGAGTCTTAGATGTTTTGATTAACAATGCCGAATGTAAAGTTTCACGAAAATCCATTAATATGTGTAACAGCTATCGTGTATACAAGATATTGACTACAAACAGACGAATGTCGCTCTAAAAGTGGTTCAAGCGTATTCAGGCGATTTCAAAACATACATTGTCATCAAAATCGAAAAATTTCGTAAAAACCATGCTTTCTCTACCTTATTCTATAGTATGAAAGTCGAAATGCGACGAAATCTGTCGTTTTCATTTAGTGCAAATCACCGAAATTGTTAATTTCATACTGCTCGGAATGCAGGGGCGAACATTGCTTGAATTACGTTCTAACGTGGGAGCAAAACTCCCATGCAAGCACCAGATTATAGGTGTGCGATGGATCAAGTCCGATATTATACAATATCTGCAATGATTGTTAATGTAGATGAACACAGTTTATAGTTGTCACCTGAAGGAGTCATGGCAGTTGTGGTGCGCATTTAATTGAACATTTGGTTGGAGTTTACTTCTTTATAAATATATTTGAATCTTTGGATAAAATTATCATTCTTAATTGAAGTGATCGCGAATCGAATAGTTCGTACATTACAATTGTGACTGCAGTAACCTCTTTGCACGAGTTCCTAAAATATAATCATTAATTAAAACACTACACATTGAATTCCACCTTTTAAACTTTTAAAATAAGCATTATTTATTCGCACATATTATTGTTAAGATTAAAATTACATTAATTTTAATGAACGCTTAAGGAGGAGAAAATGTACGAGTGAAACCAGCTCTTTATATTATTCCAAAATCAATAATTGACCTAATATGTAGTAAATTGGCACATACCTCTGTTTATCGGTCTGTTGCTCATCATGCTTGGAATATTGGTCGTTTCTTTTCCTGACATTTTGAAGTCGGCTTTCTCTTTTCTATCACACTCTCAAATTTCAACATAACCACTACATTGCCTGCAAACACGACTCTCTGAACTTTTGGATAATCATTCTTGTTGAATATCTCAAGGCTTCTACGCCATAATTGTTTATGAAAGGCACTCTTGGACATCCATTACCCTGAATAATATCAACCCTTCTCGGCAGTCATTCTTGTTGACTGCTTTCTCTTGCTCCTTGAATTCCAATTGTCGAATATTCATTCCATTATCTCCTTGTTGCCACATCGTTTTGCTTCACTTCCATATATGCCCTTCGTATCTTTCATTTGTTGCTCTTCAGTGCGATGTAGCAACATTTCATCATTGGCTACTCGATTATCCAATGATGCTTGGTTTAAGTCTTGGCCCCAACCACACCTGCAATTTATGTGAACTGAACTTATTAGGGTCATGACTTTTCGAGCCAAGACTGTCATAAAATGACACCTATAAGTTTGCGTTTTGTTTCGTTGTACAAAACCATAAATCTCAAAATTGCTTAATTACCTCCTGGTCTCACAGAAGTTATTATTTATTGTTGTCTTAGTCTGTCTCCGAAACGTGCATTTTTACAAGCGAAACTTGCAGGTCCTTCCAAGTCGGCGAGCACTTAGTAATCGTTAAAGTGGTCCTTGGACGCTTTTATATATGCGATCAGAGTGTAATCCTGGCTTTCGAAACACCCCCTAAAGGTGTGACATGTGAGTATGAACTGGATTATTGCAGCCTCATGTAACCCAAATTCTGAAAAAATTTGAAGCCGGCTACGTAGACTAAAATTATGGCACATAGTGAGTTTTGTTGGTGATATTGCAGATATCGACTATTCCATGTTAACGACGAAATTTTTGCGACGGCGTAAGCTACTTTTTTATTAATATACTTTTCTATTAATAATATTTTTTATTAATATCACTTCTTTTGAAATGGTAACAGCGTTTTCAACAATGAAAGGATAGATTTTGAAGAAAAATGAATGAAAAATGCATAAAAAATTCACACTTCAAAATTGTATAAAAATATGTGTTTATACAATTGTAACCAAAATAAGGTGCAACATGACACAGGATTCTAAATCAAGCGAAATTGCAAATCATTTAATGCCATAGGTTCGGCATTAGCCTTGATAGAATATATGTCTATTTTAAAAGGATTTTGTTGGCGTCTGTAGTTAGTTTTTCTATGAAATACTAATATAAAACCTTAATTATAAATACTAATATAAAACCCACGGCATTATGTTTTTAATTGTACATTTGGCACTTTTCCGGATAGCAACGATCGAACAACGATCGAAGTATCCAATTAACTTATACTTCACACCACTCTAAATTGACAATCATCAATATTAACTGGATCCGCTATTCACCCATTTGGAGTCATTTTCGTTAGCTTGGCTTCATTATTTACAATTCGAGCGATATTTTCAACAATCTAGGGTAAAATATCATAAAGTTGACAATATTTAGCTAAATAAGTCTCCAAGTTTCCCAAATGTATCGCCTTATAAACAATTACTGTTGGGGACTGGTTAGAGACTCATTACAAAACTACTACTCAGAGTATCTCCTCAAGAACCACGAGAACGATGTTAACACATTTATCGCATACTATTATATATGAAGAGTGGATATTTTAGTACATGAATGATTATCAATTGACGACAACTTATGAGGTGAGGAAGCTATTGACGCCATCAGATATTCAGCTGGTAAAATAAGGATAAGCATAAGCCCCCCCCCCCCCAAATGTTAATCCGCCTTTAGACATATCCAGGACCTGCTTACCGAAAAGGCAGGGTAAGCACATGCTTCCCTTCAAAGATTGAAAAGGGCCCTCAAATTGTATTCCCGATTAACACTTTTTTTAAATGTAAGTTATTTATCAAATAATTATATTTACATTTCTTTTTCAATGCAACTTATTTGTTAAATAGTTAAGTTTAATAGTATCTTGTCCGTACAAGCAAACGAAGAAATATTTGGGTTGTCTGAGTCCAAATGTGTATTGCCCAAATTTTGCTTCTACATTTAAATGTTAAACTGTTAACAAAATTAAAGCTAGCATAGCAGTTCATATTTAAGTTAGAACTCATTGCAAAAGCAAACGTGGACCATCCGTGATTCAATTATAAAATATACTATGGTTTAAGAAATTTGGGACATGCAACCCGTTAAAAAAATAGTTTGTTGATGAGAACGGTTAGTTGTCCAGGGCAATGGGGTCATAGAATTTTTCGAGCACTGATGAGTGTACGAGGAATTTCTTGGGTCATGCTCACAAAATCAAAGTGGAG
This sequence comes from Amaurobius ferox, assembly GCA_951213105.1. Classification (NCBI taxonomy): domain Eukaryota; kingdom Metazoa; phylum Arthropoda; class Arachnida; order Araneae; family Amaurobiidae; genus Amaurobius; species Amaurobius ferox. Next base: position 141,065,020 of record OX578148.1, on the reverse strand, counting down.
CTGTGCTTCCTCTAAAGGAGTAGGTTAATCAGGCCCCGAACATCTCGATACAAGGTCGTTGTAGCAATCACAACGTGTTTACTACAGGAAGAGAACGGAGAAACAGAATCCGAAATATTAGAATGAATTTTTCACCCGATATATCTTTTAGACTGAGCATAGGTAGATATTTACAGAGTCCGCTTTGGGAGGATGATGAAAGCCTGGGACATAAACAAGATCTTGAATCCCCACACTGTCGTCGCTGTGCCAGTTTTCCGAGCAGAAATTAGTTTAGATATAACGTTTTGACGACACGTTGAATGTCATGCTGTGGCGAATTTACTAGGAAGCTAATAAAGCTCAGTGTCGGGCGAGGGCAAGGCCTCATACATCCAAATTTTTCACATTCTCTTCAACGAAAGAATTTCTGCATTGCAGTTCTTTCCGAAGGTAGTACAAGTCTTTCCGAACTGGTCTTTTTGAAGTAAGTTATGGGAAACTTTGCTTTAATAAATTTGCTACACACAGACACATATACACCCATATAGTATATTATATATACACATATACCTGACATAGAAAATGCAGCAACATGAAGCTTTGGCCATATAATTATGCAAATTGCGAGGCAAACGCAGATGGCCGATGTATGCAACTGATCTAAAATGCAAGTAGGTCACGTGAATAGAGAGCGGGATAAAAGGGAGAGAAACGACAAATGAGCCAACAGTCATTAGTGTATACGGAAACCCATTATCCGAGCTGTTTTTCGTTTCACAAGATGCGTATTGTTGAAGAGATGCTTGGCTGATGATGCCAAAGTCCGTTTCAGCATTTAGACGATCGTGCGAGAGGATTCATTTTAGGACTTAGTACGGCTGGGTGGTCGTGTCGACGTAACGCCGCTGAAACCCGCTTAGATGCGTCAACTGGGCAAAGGATTTAGAGAAGATAGATTAAAGGAAAAAGGTCATGTGAATCGTCACATTGGTACAGATCCATACAGACGTACGTCAGCACGCATTTGAAGGCATGCTGTGGTGGCCCCACAAACAACGACTGTCGACGTTCTACAGAATTTTCAGGGTACATCGGATGTTCTAATATCAGGAACAGTTTCTCAACGATTGGTCGAAAGTGGCTTGCATTCAAACCGTCCTTTTACAAAGACTGCTATTGATAAGACACCGACGTGAGATATTGCAAGGGTGTCGAGCCCGAACCTCTTGGACTAATGAATGGGACAGGGTAGTGTTCAGCGACGAGTCTTTGTTCTGTGTGTCGAATGACAGTTGCCGCGTGAGTCTGGGGGTGACTTGGAATCAGATCCAACCCTGCTGCGACTGTTGAACGCCATACTGCTCGACAACACACTATCGTGGTTTTGGGTGCCATCGGCTTCGATAGCCGGTCACCTCTGATTCGTATCAGTGCCACAATGGCTGCACAACGATATATGAAAGAGGTGCTGCGGCCGGTTCCACTGCTCTACCTTCAGCGGTTGTAAAATGATGTTTTCCAGCAAAATAAAGCGCGACTGCACACGGCAACCATCAACAGACAAGTCTTGCAAGGTATTCATATGCTTCTTTGACCTCCGTTGTCTCCAGATCTCTCACACATAGATCATGTATGGGCATGATTGGCTGTCGTTTTACTGCCCTGCCACCGCCTCAAACAGAAGACGATCTGTGGAGGACGGTTGAAGGCATATGGTTATCCGCCTCTTAGGAAACTATCATCACGCTCATTGCGTCTGTTCCTCGAAGGGTTGCTGCTTGTGTCGCCTCAAGAGCTGGTTCTACTGCCTACTGATCACCCCTGTTTATACCATTACTGCATTACATTATCCTTCTGGAATTTACATCACTTATTTTTATAAGCCATCTCTGTCTGTGTCCTTTATTTCACACTTTATTCGCTCTTTCACGGTGTTGCATTTTCTGTGTCGGGTAGAAACTCTTACTAATATCCACAGTATTTATACTTTTGATTTCAAAGATTTGTTCAATGATATAGATATAGATAATCTGTATATAATTAGTTTAGAAATTTTTGAAAAATATAGTATCACCCTAAAATATTCAACTTTTCTTAAAAAATTACTTAATTTCACTCTGCATAAGAATTATATTCAACATGGTGATTTTTTTTAAGCAACAGTTTAGTATCCCACAGGGGGGGGGGGGGGGGCTCATCATTATTGGCTGGCTAATCTGTGTTTATTCTTCTATGAAAAAAAACATTAATCCAGGGTTACATAATATGCACATGTTTTGATATTTAGATGACATATTATGTGTATCCCATAATAATAATCCTATAGTATTTAACCTTTATCCTAATAATTTACAATTAACTGCAAGTAATAATGTCTTTAATGCTGCAAACCTTTTAGATTTAAATTTAGATTTACAAAATTAAAATATGGCTGTAAACTTATTTGATGAAAGACAAGATTTTAATTTTAATATATCAAAAATTCAACACTTTGACTCTTGTTTCCATATATCAATGTTTAGAAATATAATATCAAACCAAGTTCTTACAATCAATAAAATTTATGACGAAAATTATAAATTAGCACATTTTATAAAATTATTAAATACAGCGACTAATAATGCATGTCCTCCCAATTTCGTAATTAAAATTATCAACTCAGTGTATCAACTACCACTCAATAACATCCAAGACAACTTTCCCAAATATGGCGGCTAATAATGGTAAATAAGATGGCTAATAATGGTAAATAAGATGGCTAATAATGGTGAATAAGATACTTTAATATTTTGAATTTTATTTTCGCTAAAAATATGTAACTTTAGCCAGTTTGATACTACGGTTTGAGTCCACTTATAATGGTGTTAGTAGCATTCTCGTTTATTCATTTCTTCTATGAATCACTTGTTTAGTAAGAATTTTCATCTGTGCTTCATGTTCATATTCTGCTCTCTTTATATGGGCAATTGTCCTGTCTCGTATTCTAACTCACTGGACGGGTCTGGGAAGGTCACTGTAACCGTTTATTCTAACTCCCTGATATATTTCGTCATCTTATTTCCGGTGCTTTTCAACTTTTTTATTCTGTTGCGGCGTATTGCCTTACACGTGGACGATGGATGGTTTCTGTCTCATGGTGATACTAGATTTCCTAATTTTTCTTTTGTGCAGTTCTTCCTCTTTTAGTGCCTATAGTCTGAGTTTTGGCATATATAGTAACTTACTATTGACAAATCTGAAACAGGCATTTGTTTGGGTTAATTAGAATTAGATGCTCAGACCTGAAGAATTTAATTTAATTCTGGTTAATCTTTGAAATTGGGCCGGTGCTGTTCATTTCTATTATCGGCATTGTGGCTGTAGTTTTACTGCTTTGGTGATTTTTATATTTCACAATTACTTGGAATTAGTAATTATTATTTTTTTTTCTAAAATATATATATATATATATAATTCCAACCCTCTAGCTGAGAGTTTTAAGGCAAGCGTTTCCTCGTGCTCTTTCGAGCGGCTTGTTGTGAGTTCGTTTCCACCTGCAGACATGGATGTTATGGTATCCGTTCAGGGCAGTGGTCTCAAACTCAGATCCTTTGGAGGGCCACTTTGTAGATTTCTAGGGTTTTGGAGGGTCGCAAGAATAATTAATGCCTAAGATTACGTAATTTTATAAAATACGAAACTACGTACAATTACGAAAAAGGGATTGTTTTATATATGATTAATTTTTATATGATAAAACCATTACAGACATCTTTATGGCTAAGTACTCAGTGAAATATGGTAGAATAAACCGAAGCACACACAAGTTATTTTAATTTCATAACATACGAATTTTAATTTTGATGGTTAAAATGTTGACATTTTAAAAGGGATATGTGCCATGTCATTTGATAGGAACATATTCTTTTTCAACAATGACGGCTTCAATTGTGAAGGACTATTTTTTTTTACCAGAAGTTTGGACACCTTTTTGTAATACCAGTTTATCAATGTTCGGGGAAATGTCCTTGGCACACGCTACTTTTAAAATTGAAGACAAATGGGTATCACTTAATTTATTTATTTGAAGATATTTGATAATATTAGGTAAAATTCTATAAGGGTGCAGCTGCTGAATTTTCCTTTTAATAAAGAATCGCATTGAAAGTCAATTAGTTCCAATTGAAGTTCTTTAGGTGCGCTATCGAAACTGCAGGAAAATGGTGTAAGGAATATATTAAAAATTTGTTTCATATCCCTGAAAGATTCAAATCTCCTGTTAAAATCCTCTTTTAACATTTGTAGAAAACGCAGTAAAATCAATTTACTCATCTTCCTCAATTATGGATTGTAAAGTTGGGAAATGAACAAGATTTCCGCTTTAAGATGGCCCTCCCAAAGTTGCAGTTTTCTCACAAATGCTTTCACATTATCAGCAAGGTCAGTGACTAGCTTATTTTGGCCTTGTAGTTTGACATTTAAGTCATTTAAATAGCCAGTTATATCTGTGCTGAATGCTAGATCACATAGCAATTTAGTGTTATCGGAGAGTGAGACATCTTGATTTTTACTTTCAAGGAAGATCTTAATTTCATGTCTCAGATCCCAAAAACGTTTTAATACTCGTCCACCGCTAAGCCACCTTATATGAGAGTAATATAAAATATCATTATGCTCACAATCTATATCTTTCAGAAAAGCAGTGAACTGCCTGTGATGTAAGCTTTTGGAGCGAATATAGGTAATAATTTTTACCACAGACTTCAAAATATTTTCCACTTTTGAAACACGACACACAGTGCACCTTGATGTATAATGCAGTGGAAGTGCACAAATGGAAGAACGGAGCCTTCAGCAATCAACTTTTCTATTACTTCTTCTGCAACACCTTTTTTAGCACTGGCTATTGCAGGTGCACCATCTGTAACCAAGCATCCTAACTTCAACCAAGACAAAAGTTTCCCCTTAAACATCACTTTAGTTTTGTTAAAAATGTCATCGGCTTTCGTAGTATCATGCATCGGTATTAGCTGGAGCAACTTCTCAGTTATTTTAAGGTTCTCATCTACCCCGCGAATAAAAATGGCGAACTGGGCAATATCTGTTACATCTGTACTTTCGTCAATTGCAAGTGAAAAATAAAGGAACTCTGCCAATTTTTGAATTAATTGCTGTTTTATATCTGAAGCTAGTTCATTGATTCTACTGGCAATTGTGTTTGGCGAAAAACTGATTTCCTTAAATGTGTTCACTTTTTCAGGGCAAATACACTCTACTGCTTTAACCAAGCACTATTTTATAAACAAACTTATCCGTTTTTATCATATTAACTGTTTGAAACTCTTTTTTTTTTTTGGCGCACTTAAATCAGTTTTCAATTTCTTAAGTTGGTTCTCTCGAAATTGCCCGTTTAGTGATCCATACTTCTCCCCATACCCAGTTTAAAAATGGCGTCGTAAGTTGTACTGCTTTAGGACCGTTAATACCTGTTTACATATGAGGCACACCACTCGATTACTACTCTCGCAACAAAAATACTGCTACTCCCACTTCTTATTGAAAACCTTGTTTTCATCTTCAATTTTTCGTTTTTTACCACAACTCGGCTTAGAAAAAGACATTTTTGTTGGAAACAAACAAATTAATAAACAAAAACATAGTTTTTAAATTCGAATTTTAATACAAACGTTTCAGAGAAAAACCTAAAAAATTCGGCCCACATCATCGAAGATTACAAACAACAAATGGCCTGTTGCCAGAAAATCAACGTCAATATTTTCTCTTTCCACTGGTGTTGCCAGATCTTTCCCAAAAATTCCGCCCACATTTTGCACAATGTTGGCAAAAACTACTAAAATTCACTAATTTACTGAAATTCCAAAATATAATTTACTGGCTTTCTAAAAGTTCGTAAAAACTCTCTCTCTAACTCCCCCCCCCCCCCGCAAAAAATAACAACAACACTGACATTTTCTGAAAGTAGCCGGACCTAGTGGATTTCCTGACCTAGTGGCACCATTAAGTGAGTGGTTTGATAATTTTTTTTTCTTGTAAGTGAATAGCATAATTTTTTATAAATCATTGTAAATATGGGAAAGACGTCGGGGACCGCAAAATAGTATGCATCGGGTCGTATGCGACCCGCGAGTTTGAGACCACTGGTTTAGGGTGTAATGTGATCCGCCCTCCCTCTCCTTGGTGCGCCAGGGGGTGCAAATAAAGTCTGAATATTTTGTTTAAAGTTGAGCTTTCTCATTAGATGGTTCAATGGGGCGATTTTCGTTGGTCGGAAATTAACTAATCATTTAATTGCTGTTCCAAGTAATTTTTGAGTGATCTTGTGAGGTAGTTATTGAGCTATTTGCTTTATATTGTTCTTGTTTACGCTGTGATTGTCACTGAACGTGTTAGTTATCCAAAAATTTGGACTCATTCCTGTATTCTGAGAGTACACCCCGGATAGCAAAGACGACTTCGCAACAGTTTGTATGTTTCGACAGTGAGTCGTATTAGAAATAGCAATATTGAATGGAATGGATGCACCGTTCGTATGTGTCTGTGGATATTAGGAGTGGATGAGATAATCTGAGGGAGAGATAATCTGTCCGGCGGTTTTTGTTTTTCATGCATGGTCGTGGTGTACTTGGACAGGCATAGCTAACAAAACGTAATGCATAGCTGCCAACTCTACTGGTTTTTTCGGGAAACTCAAGGTTTTTGAGGATTTTTCACTGTTTCCCCGATTTTTAACGAGAATCTCTCGGTTTCTTTTTGTTTGTTTTTTTAGATTTCCCGGAAGAGATGTAAAAAATTGAAGGAATTTCGATCGAACTTGCTTCTTCCGTACATGAACCCAGTACTAAATTGCACCATTTTCCCTTTATTCATGGATACCGTTTCAAATAAGTGCGATTTCCTTTACATAGATTACATTGCGGTATAATGTTGATACATCCTTTTCCATCCATGTTTAATTTCAAATTATGTGACTGAAAAATACACAACATTCATTTCTTTGTAGTAGGTTTCATTATTAATTAATATTTTCATAAAATATTGGTTTTTTAAGTGCTATTTCGCGGACTTAGATTGCATTCCTGTGCGATGTTGAAACATCCTTTTCCTTCCATGTTTAGTTTCTAATTATGTGACAACATTCATTTCTTTGCGGCATGTTTCATTATTAATATTTTTGTAAAATATTTGTTATTATTTAAGTACGATTTCGCAAACATGGATTAAATTCCTGTGTAATGTTTAAATATCCTTTTCCATCCATCTTATTTTTGATGAAATCTCATATTAGTTAAACAAAACTTTTATATATTTACAGTTTACATGAAAATGAATGATTCTTTTCTTTAAATTATGTTCAAGATGAGACATTGCACAATGGAATTACCTTCTCCCTTATTTTCTAGTCAATGGAGTCTCAAAAGCACCAAATTACAATTTGAGAACTGAACAGATTTTGTTGCAGTGAGCCCCCACTCCACCCTAAAAAAATTTCTCTGTTTATGTCATTGATATGTTTTTTTATTCACTAAGTATGTAAACACATTTTTATTATGCAGGAAGCATTTTCAATGTTACAGTGAGTTATAATTGAAAAAATAAAAAGGAAGCACATATTTTTAGTATGATAGGGAAAAATAGGGATTTTTGTTTCTATAAGTGATACTGAACAGGTTATACTCTCACTTGAAGAGCGTGGTAAAAAATGCTCACCGTGCAATCTACTGGATTTTTATTTTCTAATGTGTTGGCAGGTATGATATCGACTTTGCTGGTTATTATTACAAATATGAAATAAAAAATATCATGTCAATACCATAATTCCCCCTCACCCCCTTCAGAAATGACTTGAATATTTCAACACACTGGCTGTAAAGCGGTATCGGTACATCATGAATAGGGACTTGTCGTGGTAATTGGCAACCGTGTACTGACATGAAGGGGTAGCAAGAGAAATTGTTTCTAAATATTCCAAAGAATTTCCGTCTGTTCTATTTTTAAACTAGGCGTCTGTGGATATTTTCCGAGTTCTCTTTGGATTTATAGCTTGCTGAGAGTCTGGGACATAAACAAGTACTTTAATCCACGCACTTTCTTTGCCGTACAAGTTTTACGAGCGAAGATTAGTTTAGACGTCCTGATGACAAGTAGAGTGTCGCTCAAGTTTTGGACCACGATAAGGTTAGTGAGGGCCCGGGTTTTCTAGATTTGGTGTTTGTATGTACACATTTTTCGCATTAGAAAACACACACATACCAGTAACTGCATCCAAATAAAGATGACTCACGCGTATGACTTATTACGCGTATGACAATATTTACAGATTTGTGTGGTACAATTCTAAAGATCAAGCCTTTTCCAAATTCATATATCTAGAGGTCGCGAGAAAAAGCATATAAGTCAAAAATTTCAATTTTTTTTATGACATATTTCATTTGAGAAATTTATGATCTTTATTGTGGGAGAAGCATATAAGTCAGTTAGGCATCTAAGATGTTAAAAAAAGAAAAACTTTAATCACGTATTAAATTTTGTACGGGTAGCAGTGGAGTAAAAAATGTAAATTAAAGGTATTATTTACTTGACTCATAAATACGTAACACACTCCATAAAAATTAAATGTGTATTCTGAAAAAAAAAATTAAAAAAAGTTCTCCCGAAAGAATCCAAATTTTCTTTCCTCGATATTTCAAAATCCTTATTTTTGACTTATGTGCTTTTTCCCGCCAACTCTAGATATATTCTTGCTTCTTTTATATGCCCAAGCTAGACCCTATGTCTGTCAATACTAAATGTAATTAACGCAAATGGTTCTCCTTTATTCTTCATTTTGTGTCAAGTACTAATTCAAATAAACTTAACGATAGCAACATCCAATTTTAACCGACAACAGATCGAAGCTATACTTTTGCACGAATTCTTTATCCATAAAAGCGGTATTATTAGTATTTCTTCATCTCGTTATTGCTGTTCAGGCGTATGCAAACTGTTTCAGAACCTCGTGATCCCTGATCGTATAATTTTACTATTTCTAAAGATGAAGAACATTCTGATTAAAGCCAGATGTCCAATTTCTAGAATTTTCTAACGGACCACTTCTTCAGCCACTTGGATTCTGAACTTGTATCACGCATCTATAAATATATCTTCTAAATTTCGAATGATAATGTATAGCGCTTTGGTTACTCCATGTAATAAATATATCTTCTAAATTTCGAATGATAATGTATAGCGCTTTGGTTACTCCATGTAATAAATATATCTTCTAAATTTCGAATGATAATGTATAGCGCTTTGGTTACTCCATGTAATAAATATATCTTCTAAATTTCGAATGATAATGTATAGCGCTTTGGTTACTCCATGTAATAAATATATCTTCTAAATTTCGAATGATAATGTATAGCGCTTTGGTTACTCCATGTAATAAATATATCTTCTAAATTTCGAATGATAATGTATAGCGCTTTGGTTACTCCATGTAATAAATATATCTTCTAAATTTCGAATGATAATGTATAGCGCTTTGGTTACTCCATGTAATAAATATATCTTCTAAATTTCGAATGATAATGTATAGCGCTTTGGTTACTCCATGTAATAAATATATCTTCTAAATTTCGAATGATAATGTATAGCGCTTTGGTTACTCCATGTAATAAATATATCTTCTAAATTTCGAATGATAATGTATAGCGCTTTGGTTACTCCATGTAATAAATATATCTTCTAAATTTCGAATGATAATGTATAGCGCTTTGGTTACTCCATGTAATAAATATATCTTCTAAATTTCGAATGATAATGTATAGCGCTTTGGTTACTCCATGTAATGTCTTAAGAGGACACAATGTGTGTGCCATCCCCTTATTTGTTCGTTTTCATGTAAAAAGATTACCACAAATGATAATTCATCTGAAATATTGCGAATTTTGAAATGGCAATTTTAACATTTTAATTCTAACGGAATTAAGAAATAGTAATTTTAACTATAACGGAATTATGAAATAGTAATTTTAATTATAACGGAATTATGAAATAGTAATTTTAGCATTTTAATTATAGAAATACAAGCTTTTTACATTTATACGGAATGTGATGTCGCGCCTAACTCGTATGCACATTGACTATGCTCAGAAATCAAGCCCGGTCGGACAGTTGAGTCATCATTAGCCCATTGAATGTCCCGAAATGATCCCTTTTGTGACGTTTCAATCGCCCGATCACCTCAGTTGTCCGTTCTGAAGACTGCTATAAACGCGATTTCATGCTCTGGATAGGGTGGTTACTTGAAATTTGCGTCAATAAGTTCCACTCCTCTAGCAATGTGGTCTTTAAGGCATTGTGATCTCTAGGAGGAAGATTTTGCCGTGCAACAACTGTTTCAAGGACATCCCATAAGTTCTCAATCGGGTTTAAATCAGGAGATTTGCCATGCTAGTTTGTTCGTTCAATGCTTTCACTTTCAAGAAATTCATCAGCCATGTTTACTCGATATGGACACGCATTGTCATCCATAAAGAGAAAGTCATATCCACATGCTCCTCTAAAAAGCCTTAAGGAGTGTTCTAAGACTTCATCTCAATATTTCTGGGCAGCTGCCTATCCTCAGTCGAACACGTGCAGGAGAGTAAGTCCATTGATCATAGACCCCCTCAGAATAAACCCTTAAAATTTCGAGTTCCTGGCTTCCTCCATATGGAAATTCGATTAGAATCGGGAGTTAAACTGAACCTCGACTCGTCACTGAAAAGAACACATGCCCATTATTGTTGACTTTAGCTCTAATGTTACTTACACCCATTCTCTTATGTTGAGAGATCACTGAAATATACATTAGTTAATCATTAGCGGAGCTATCTGTCCACCCCCAACCCTCCCATAAAAAATGAACCCTCCAGTAGTTTTTTTTTTTTGAACTATTCTATATTGCAAGTGAATGGATTGGGGCAGAAAGGATTTTAGTTTCTCCAAACTTGCAATTCTACTTTTGCTATGTAGTCAATTTTATAACAGCCGGGTTAAAAATGTATAGTCAATTATCTGTAAAATATAGGAATTCATAACTAATACTTTACATTTTTTCTAGTTTAACATTCCTTAAATCAAAACATTAGACCTGTGTTATCCATATTTTTGGGAAAAAACATCTGCTTTCATCATTTAGTTTTGGCGAGTCGTTTTATAATCCACCCATAATTTTCAAACATTTTAATACATTGCTTCAACTTGCACAAGGTTTCGCATCTTATCTGCACTTATCATTAATAACCTATTGCCCCTTCTTATCAATCCTATGATGTCTCCTATGGTTTTCAAAAATGAAGAAGTTTTTTTAACCCATGTAAGGCATGTTTTAATTCTCAGTTTAATACTAAGAAAATATCAATATGATAATTTAAATAGGTCTTCGTACTTTTTCATTTGCAACAAACTTTAGTAGTTTTCAGGCAAAATAGTTCTAATTTTAAAAGATGAATATATTCAACCATTGTATCTAAACTGAAAGGTTTAAAAAAATGCATCATTTGGAACATGATTTCAATGCAGTAACCAGCATCCATGAACCAGTTTTACACTTAGAGCAGCTATTCAGTGCTAATAAGCTAACAACCAAAGTTGCTAAAAGCCACAGTTTTGTAAAACTTTGTGATGAATAACAGTCTCAACTCATACCAAGTAACATGGCACACTATATGTTAATATCCATTACAGAGACTTTCAAAATTATGAAGGTCACAACAATTCACCTTGCTGCCAGTATAGTTAGTTACTATTTGATGCTGATGGAGGTTCATCAGCAGTAAAACTAGGGCCTGCTTACCGAAAAGGCAGGGCAAGCACATATTTCCCTTCGAAAGATTCTTCTTTCCCCAAATTGCATCCCCGATTCACATTTTTAATCGGAGTTGCAATTTGAGGTTGCAACTTGGATCAAATAATAAAGTTAAATAGTATCTTGCACGTACAGGCAAACAAAGAAATATCTTGGTTGTCTGAACCCAAATGTGTATTGCCCATAATTTAATTTTAAATAGTAAACCGTTAACGAAAGAAGGTGGCATGGCAGTTAATATTTAAGTTTGAACTCATTGCAAAAGTAAACATGGATCATCCGTGATTCAATTATAAAATAGGTTTAGGAATTTTGATATAGGCAACCCGTTTAAATAAATCAGCTTGTTGATGAAAACTGTTGGTTCACCAAGACAATGTGGTAATAGGCTTGTTGATGAGAACTGTTAGTTTACCAGGACAATGTGATAATAGAATTTTTCGAGCACTGATGAGTGTGTGGAGAATTTCTATGCTCACAAAATCAAATGGAGCCCCCAAATGGGGTTGTGTTTTTCTTCTCCTAAATGGGTTGGTTAATCAGGCCCCGAGTAAAACCAGTCCATTTTAAATGGTTAGGAAACACTAATATATATATATATATATATATATATAATATATTTGATTAATTCTGATAAATTATTGACACAATAAGTTGTTTAAATTTCTTATTATAACAAAATCATGGTATATTCATCTCTCGATTGTTGGTTAGGTGCCGATTGAAGTTAGAAGCATCTATTCAGAATCCTTACGCTAAAATAGATCTAGTTTCGAATTCTGGTGCACAAGTAGCTGAAAGAAAAACAGTTTTAACAATTTATTCATTCTCTTCACACAATAGGAATATTAAAAAATCCAGTTTCTTAAAACCTTGCAACCATCATCACTCAAACATGAATGAAAATGTCAACAGTAAATGGACTCTTTCTGGTAAAGCAAAACACCCCAACTTCATTATAAAGTAATTTGTCTTCTTTTATTGTCTGGGAGGAGTTTTTAGTAAATTTTTTGTTTCAAAACTTACCGCGTATACGCTCTATGGCAATCAACAGATCCATAAGAAAGTGGCATATTATTAAACTTGCCACATACACTGGGTTTATAAAAATAAAGAAATGATTACACCTTTCTTGCAAAAGAACATTTCATTACAGAAATAATGATCGCACATATTTTCTTTGAAAAGTATACTTCTAAAATATATTTCACTTAAATGTTCGTTTAATAACTGAAAACACAAGAGGAATAGACACTGTAAAGCACATGTAAATAAATTCTTAGAGTAAAGAATTAATTAATGATTGACTGGATTTCATTTTAACAATGTGGATATCAAAATACACTCTGTGACTTAAAATTGGATGAAATGGTTAATTAATTGATGAAAATTTGATGAATTGGACTTTATGCATACAATGCATACTGCTGCACTGTACGCATTGTATTCATAAAGTTGAACAGCGACAGAAGGGTTCTTGCAGTTAAAAATATGATTACAATTTCATTGCAAAGAGACATTTTATTACAGAGCAGTGGTGGCATAACGGTCACATGTTAATATACAGCAAATCCTTTTTTGGCAGCGATACAAGCCGATATACGGTGTGGCATGAAGTTAATAAGTTTTCTGATCTGTAGTAGATTCTGGCAGATGTTCTGAAATGGCCATGCTTACCATTCATTTATGGCTATATCTGCCATCCCAGCAAATGCTAGGCATTCTCAACGGGCGGGAACTGTGGTTCACTATGGAAGGGTATCAATACTTCAGAGACTCGCTGGAAAGACTTGTACTGTGTATTTCCAGGCATTATCATGTTAAAAACGCTCCCAGAGGTAAAGCCATAAGCAGAGGCAATATATGTGTTTACAGGACGTCTTGATTTACAGAAGAGCTGTCAAAAGTACCAATTAGCAATATTAGATGAGATTGGCTGTCATAGGAGGTATGGCTCTCCCGATTAGTTCATATAACATTTATTGGAAATGATATTACTTGAACGTTTCAATGAAAGTATAATCGGTCTCTCACAAAGTGATTCCCTACAATACTCATTGTTGTAGGAATATGTTTTCCAAGATTCTAAAATAGCTACTGTTGTGATACAACCATTCAAAGGACTTAATAAAAAATAAAATCAATTGAACGATTATATCTCAACACCTGATTGGGTCGGACACTCACATACAATAAAGAGGGAAATTAATTAATTAAAAGTTAGTTACTTAATGGAAGGGGATCATATAGTGGGAAATACAATTTAGAATATCAATAATAATTGCGTTGTGTAATTAAATATTAAACCATACTTGTTTGTGAGCCCCTTAAATTAAATTCACTTACCTTAATTCATGACAAATTCAACTCAATAAAAAAATATAACTAAATTATGTTGCAATAGATTATTTATCGCACACATAATGTGGTATCCCGAATGTTCATATTACCAAAAAATTGTTAGTAGTAGATGATCAGACATCATAAGTTATTTTAAGGTTCTTTATTTATGATTTATGTCATATGTATTTAAAGTCAAGGTTACTTTAACCACAGCATTCTCTTTTAAAAATGGTTTTATATATATATCTCTTTTTAATTTAATTTTATTTTGTTTATTATTATTATCGCTAACGCATTTCTATTGTTTAACTACGAGCCCATCTATGTCTTACTATGGCCCTCTTTGGATATTGTTTTTATTTATCTAACCCTTTCATTCCTTCTTTTGATTGATTATGGTATGTCTTCACATTTCGCATTATGGAGTATTTTGGTTTGAGTTCTCTCATCGCTTTTATGATTTCTTCTGCGGGTTATTGCTCTTTTTGGTAGATTTCACACTCGATTATTCAATCGTTATATATGTGTGTATAGTGCTGACATCTCTCGGCAGGCATTAGAGTTTATTGTGTTTTTTGTGTATTTTTTTCTTTTCTGTATCTTTTAGTTAACCCAGACGTCAATATCTTTTATTGCTTATTTTTACATTTTAATCTAGACAAGTATTTCCACTATATGTGTCCCTCTTTTGCCCGCAGTTGTAGGGATTCAGTCAGACACATACGTATTAACAGTTTTGTATATCTTCCATTCCGGATGAATATAATTATTTGTCCACACTTCGCTTATTTATGAATATTTCGTATGAAAATCTCTTTTCTACTATGCTTGTTTTGTTACTCTCCAAAATTTCGATTCAATTCTTATGGTATTAGTTAAAATTTGAAATTCGTACCTGACAAAATAGTTTTTGGGGGGGTTTATATTGGGAATTTTAATTAGAATTCGTGATGTAAATTTTCTTCATTACCTAGTGTCCGGTCTATTATTATTATGAATTGGGATAATTATAGATCGACAAACATTGACCAATTAAGCGTTATAGACGATTTGGAAGAATACCATACCTTCTCTCAATCTAAATCATATTCCTTCAATAGATGCAACAATCTTAGGTGCAAAACTTGTCCTTATGCTGACCCATTACAAATTAATAATAATTCCACTTCACAAAAATTCTGCAAAGTTTTTAATTGCATATACAAACTTAATTGTACTATTTGTAACTTATCCTATATTGGCCAAACCAGCAACCCTTTACATCTGAGAATGAATGTCCACAGGGATCATATTAAAAAATTTGACCATAAAGTCTTTAATGATCTCCCTACCAAAAATCAATTTGAATATCAGCACTTTGCTACACACGGATTTAAAAATGTATCCCTTCATATTTTAGATATTAAAATTTCACTCACGGATAGATTAGTATTTGAAAATTATTACATTAAAAAATATAAAACTCTCTTCCCCTATGGCTTAAATCAAATTTATAATAATAATAATGTTGTTAACAATAGTTTTGAATACAATTCTCATAAATCTTCAGTATATAAACATCTTCTTCATTATTCAAAGTCATCATCTCCTTGTAAAAAGCGATATAAGCGTGGCAAAGGAAAAAGTAACTTAAGTAAAACTATTGATTACAAAGCAGACATTTTGAAATTACAATATAATTATTCTCAAACTTTCAATTTTCTACCTGTTAGAACATGGTTATATAAAGTCAGAAAAAGCAAATTAAGTATTGTTTATACTAATTTTTTAAAATTAAAATTAACTCATGAGCATTTTAAACATTTATTTTTTGATTTGCTTCTTTCACGTACACATTCCTTAAATTACCACCTACTCCATTCACCAAATCCACATACTAAAATAGCTTACTGTGTAATCTCTTTTAAACACCCTATTCTTAATTCTCTTAACTTCAATAATTTATTTGCAAAACATAAGCACTTGTTACCAGTAAATGATATCAAAATACAAAAATCATTCAAATATAATTTACCAATTGGTAGAACTATTTACAATTACAATGAAGTTTCTAGGACATTAAACTCCGATGATCTTACATCATGTGTATGCAGCAATAAAAATCTTGCCCCTTTTGTCAACTCCACTCATGGTCACATTATTACTGGGGATCTCAGTATAGTTCAGGATGATATACTTAGGGATATTATGAATAAAGGGGCTAAATTTCGCATTCCATTCTGCCATCACCCTAAACAACTTCTTCAGTCTCTATCATTTGATTTTGATAAATTCATATATCAACTTGCTTGTTCACATTCTATTCCTATTGAAGCATTCAATCTATGGAAGTATACGACCTTACATCTACTTAAAAATGTTATTATAAACACTAAATTAACGAAGCCTAGGTATCCTTATAAACAACTCCTATCTGCTATCAAAGAACTACAACAACATTTTGTCATAACTTATGTAGATAAAGCTTCTAATAATTATGCCATCATTTGTAAAAAATATTATGTTTCTCTGTTACAGAATTACTTAAAAGATAATCAAATTTTTAAACCCATTAATAATCAGTCTATCCAAATCAAAACTAAAATGCTAAAATTATATACACAATTAAATATTAATTGTAAGTTTTTTAAATTTCCTTATGTTACTTTGGTTCCTAAATTCCACAAATCACCTCTCAGTTTTAGAACAGTCACTTGTGGACATAATACCTTTACCACTACAGCTAGTAAGTACTTGCTTAACTGTTTAAATCGAATTAATGAATCTCTTAAATTCAGGAATTCAGGATATTTCATTTTGAACAATAGTTTTGATTTAGTTAATCACCTTAGCAAGTTACCACAAATTCTTGGTTTCCAAACCTTTGATTTTAAAGACCTATTTAATAATATTGTCATTAAAGATTTACATAAAGTTATTATCTCTCTTTATCATGACTATATATCTTCCAATCATGATGCTTTTAATGTCAAAAATTTTCCTATGCTCTTGCACTTTGTGTTATACAACAATTATATTATCCCAGGTGATAACATTTATTTACACACATCTGGTGTACCACAAGGTGGCTGTAGTAGTAGTATACTCGCTAACTTATATCTTTATTATTATGAATGTCATTTTAACTCTAATTCATATATTATATATAGATATGTTGACGATTTAATTTGTATTATCATTGATGATTCCTATCCCATTAATATTGATTTTTACCCGTCTAACCTAGAATTAATTCCTAATGAGCCTTGCGTTAGTCAAACTGTTAATTTTTTAGACCTAAATTTAGATACCCTCAATAATCATGTAATCACCAATCTATATGATAAAAAAGATTCTTACAACTTCACTATCATAAAGCTGCTATCATATCAATCTTGTAATTCTATTCAATTGTTTAGAAACATCATTTTAAACCAGCTATTTCGAATACATCGACTTTCTGATCCTCAGTTTCACTTTCTCCACATCAATAAACTTAAACGCATTTGTCAAAACTACCTATATCCGGAAGTATTTGTAAATAATATTATTAATAATTTCAAATATACCACGTAATAATTTTACACATGCATTATTTATCTTTGATTGGTTAACTCATTTTTGAAAATTCACCCATTCTTATCACCTCACTTACCACTTGGCCTGAGTCTAATACTGTTTACTATTTTCGAATGTCTATTTTCCACTTGTCCTGAGTCCTATACTGTTTACTATTTTCGAAAGTCTCCATACTTATTATGTATCGTTCAATTGTATTCATTCCCACTCGCATTGACGAAGTGAGGTGAAATGCTCGCCCACTCGCTTTGACGAAGTGAGGTGAAATGCTCAGTCACTAGTTTATCTTACACGTGGTGCTATGCTTTTGATTTCACATTACAGTTCGTGGAGGTATTGTTTTTCAGCTTTGTATAATTCAATTGATTTATTTTTCTAATTCCACTAGCCAGTAGACAGTTCCAATGGTGTCTATAGTTAAATACTATCGCCATTGTCAGAAACTGGCTATTCTATCGGTTTTAATTCGAATTGTATGGCTGTCCTGATGAGAATGCAATTTCGAACTGACCGCCATTTTTTGTGTGGTTTCGATTGATTGTTCTCTATTCTTGATCTCTTGTCTTGAGCTGATTATTATTGCCTATTCTCATTTTTGCAGAGTTTTATTTTTATTTACTTTTATATACTTTTAATTGTGATTTTTGAATCCTAATATTCTTCTCATCCCCCTTTCCAATGTAGTGATATGTAACCTTCTATCTTTATCCTTAGACTTGGCTTATAGTTACTCATTTGTAACAGATATGCTAGAGATCGGTTTTTTTGTACATACAGTAGTTTATGCATAATTTTCGATTAAAATCCTTCAATTTTTATTTATATATATATATATATATATATATATATATATATAGTTAACTTCGAACAATCAAATATGCTAAGTCACCGGATTCCATAATGATGATGATCACATTTTAGAGCACCTTTTCTGCTACACTCAAGTTTCAACACACAGTGCGAAAAGAAAATGGAAATAATAGCTGGGCACAATTCCAAAATGTAAATTAAAAAAAACTGCAACACATAAATATTAATATGCACTTTGCTGTTGTAATATGTTTTCCAATTTATAGATAAAATGACGAAACATTTTTATCTTCATGATGACTTATTAACTCATTTCCATATCCTGAGAGCAAATCTTTTAAAATAACCAACAAAGAGCAGGTGAAAGATATTAATAATAATTATGTCAAATTAATGTCCGACATAACAATCCTTGCACAAGACCAGAATCGCATAGTAATTTGACAAAAGTCAAATCCACAGATTATATCCATAGAGACAAATGCTGCTGTCAAACTGGGAAATAAATATAATTTCTTTAACTTGGCTCAAATAATTTTAATAACGGTGTTCAATGAGGTACTTGATGTAACAATCAATTTATAAGAAAACCACTTGATATTAAACTCTTGTATTTACACTTTGTAAATTATACATTCCACAGGTAATAAATCCAAGAAATTCATACTTGATTCATAAACAGAAACACAAAACAAATACTCAATTTGCTGCATGATAACTTTCATAAAAAAAAGAAATGGCTGGAGCACGAGGCATCCCCTCTAAAGGGGACCCCCTTTCTTTTTTACACCACCTACACACTCCACAAATTTTCAAGAGAAGAAAAATGCATCAGCACTTTTCACATGAGGTAAAATCTCCCGCCTAACTTGGCACGCTGTGATTGGCTGAAGCCACACACACAGTTGCCATGCCAAGAAAAAAAAACTCCTGCTCAACCAGGGAGGTCAACAATTGAGAGGCAGAAGAAAACAAGTTTCCATGTCTTGCCTGAAACGAGATCTCACCAATTGAAACACTGTGCGCGTATCCAGTCATTTTTAAAAAGGGCGTACACCGTACGAATAAAAAACATGAATGAATAGCAGCACGTTATAATTAAAGTTAGTAAAAGATTCAATTGGCCTATTAATGAATATATAAAATAAAAGCAATTTTGAATAGAATAATTTGGAATAATAAATTTAAAGTAAAATAAAATATTTAATGAATTATATAAAAAAAGTTAATTTTGAATAATAAAATAAAACAGTGTTGTGACGTGTCACAACAGCTACAAATGAAGGGCAATATAATTTCTAGCCACAGTGGGAAACTTAGACATGAGAGGTTTTTGATTTTCCTGAAATCTTTGACTGCTGATTCAAAACTATTTTTGTCAGATAGTACATTAAAGAGGAAACTTCGTTACGTCTCCTAGGCAGATTTTGCGAAAGACAGTTTAAAATATTTAGCTTGTTCTACTCGAATGAGGTATTCCTAGATAGCGCTCCTATTGCAGGTAATGATATTCAACTGCCATTTTCGTGATTTTTGAAACTCTTCAGCATGGTATAGCCGATACTTGCTATGGCAACAATGAAACATTCTTTGCGCCATCATTTTGTGAACCTCTAACGGAATCAAAAAATTATATCCTACCACCAGCATCAAATCTTGTGTGCAATGGCCAAGGACTTTCTCACAGAACCAATTTAAAAGAGAAAGTCCAAAAACTAGGACCATACTCCCATTTCAGATAATAGCATCTTTGGACCAGTTTTGCGCCTATAGAGAACATGCGCGTGACACCCGAAACTCATTTGCTCATTATTTGGAGGCAGAAAGCACTGTGCCACCGTAGTATTTCAATGAAAAATCCTGCCGGGCTGGTAACCCTCACGTGTAGAATTACGATAAAGATACTAAGTGGCCGCTTAGGAGCTCCCAAGACGGAACACCAGTACGAAACCGTTAACAAGAAATCCTGCGGACCAGCCTTTTTTTAAACTAAGTTTAAACTCAACCGGTCTCGAAGCGACTCGAGGCTGTATTTAAGATTAACAGACTAAGTAGTCGCTCAGGATTCCGAACACAGTAAATTCGATGCTGAAAAGCCTTTTAACAGATTACAAGGACCCACATTTTTTAAAACTAAGTGAAAACCCAGTCCGACCCGATACATCACATCAGAATTTAGGATAGACTGAATAAACCATCACTTGGGACTCTCAAGACAATACATTCAAAGATGCAAAACTATTTAACAGAAATCCGGGTACCCGACATTTTAAAACAAAGTACAACTCAGATCAAAGTACAACTCGACAGCTGATTGAAGGTTTACGACAGGCGGACGTAACCTCCAAGTGTGTCCATCTGACACTGCAAATCCATTTAACAGAAATCTTGGATCCCGAATACTTTGAAACTACGTGCGAACGTGAAGATTTACGGTAAGCGGACTAAGCCGTCGTTTATGGATTCGCTTATTCTTTAAAACCAAGTAAGAACTCTGTCCGGATCAAAATCTCGCATGAGAATTTTCGATAGGTGAACTCATCAGCGATCTCACAGTAAATCCGATGATGCGGCACCTTTTAACATACATCTGGAAGACCAAGATTTTTTAAAAATAAAGACTAACCCAGTCAGGCCAGTGGCCTCAAGAAGATTTTGAAATATGTGGACTAAGCGATCGCTCAGGATCTCAAAGACAGCAAATCCGATAATACGAAAGTATTTAATAGAAATCTGAATGTCTTAAAACTAAGTGCAAACTCTGATCAAGCTGACCCGAAACCTTACATGAAGATGTATGATAGGCCGACTCAAGACAGCCAATCCGATGTAGTAAAACCATTTAGCTGAAATTGAGGAACCCAATTTTTTAAAACGAAGTACAACCGGCTAGGCTCAAAACCTCACATGAAGATTTACTAAGCGGTCACTTGTGACTCATAAAACAATTTTCGAGGGTCTCGAATGTTTGTGAACTAAGTAGAACCCGGCCTAACCCCAAATCTCGCAAAATGATTTAAGATAGGTGGTCGCTTAAAGCTCCAAAGACAATAAATTCGATGTTGCGAAACAATTTAATAGAAATCGAAGGACTCGATTGTGCAATCCCGGCAATAGGCGGAAAATGGGGGTCGCTTAGGGCTAAAATCATAATTACTCAAAATTTTGAACGATATGCGGTATGTCCTGAGGTATGTACCTCTTTTACGACACGTCCGGTAAGAGAGCAAAAAAGAATAAGGCCGTGTTTTTAAACAATAACATTAATTTATTTACAATACCTAAATCTATTTACAAGCAACATAATACACAAAATATTCCTATTAAAATAAATGGATTGATCACCCATTCTAAAACAATTCAAAAATAAACAATGGTAAAGAGTTTCATAGACTAAGTTGGAACAGATGGTAACCTATCATGAAATTACCTGACGTTAACTAGTAGATATTTAATTGGAGGGAGAGAGCGGAAAGAAAGATACATATCAGGCACAGGCCCTTAAATGGGGAACTCACCAACATCACTTGCCGTCGGGCTTCTCTCAATTTTCAAAAGACCATGATGGGAACAGTTCCTTACTCCACTCGAGTCGTAGTTCCTTCTCCTCGCTCCTTTATTCTTAAAAACTCTCTCCAAGATTTTAAAACACGTCTCTGAGACGCACAAAACCATCCCATTGGTTTCTGGGGCTTAACCCCTTGACCTAAAAGCAACATCATTGGCTTTTTAGACCCAAAAGCCCCTTTACAAGCCCCTACGAACTGATACCTTTTCAGCTGCTAATTCATAAAGGCCGCCAGCCCTATGATTCCGTCCGAACCTGACAACGTTGAATATTTCGGTAAAATGCGATATCGCAAGGTTTTCGATTTCAAGTGCAGCTGGCCATCCACAGTCCGCCCCCCAAAATAAGCAGGTCAACTCTAGATCGCACCCCCGAAATATTGGATCATGGGTTTACCATGTGACACGGTCTTTACCAGCACATTCCGTTAAATGATTGTTATTTAAAGCAAAAGATAAATTTCACATAGCATAATAAAATCTTAAAAGCCCTGCTGTATCGAATGTAGGACTGCTTTAGGCCGAGCCATTTATTCTGATGGGTTAGACGTATCGTGAGTCTGATCGAAAACAGACTCAACCTCAATATGTTATTCAGTCCGATCTTTAATATATAATTCATATATGAATTATAAGCTTAATATTCAGTTATATAATAATTTTGTATACAAAATTATTATATAACTGAATTTTAAGTTTATCAAAGTATCGTTCTACGTCAATTAAATTGACGTAAAAGGCCAAAATTAAATTTTGTCAGCGATATTCATAGTTTACAAGCCATTTATAGGTGGAGGCGGGACAGAATTCGACTAAAAATGAAACCCGCAACAATCAAGCAAAAGTGTGACTGTCTCTCAACAAAACGGGGGTGAGCATTTGATTGCGCCGATCTCCTCCTATTGGTCACGGAAGGGCGGAAGCAGTCAATAACAGCCAGAAAGCTTACTGTTACCCGGTTGCGGACTTAATCATCACTGCGTAGAGAACGTTTTAATAAAAATAGAAATAATTTAGGTAGTTAGCGAGATTTCTACTGTGAAATGCCCTTTTTTACAAGGATCCAAACTCTTTGATATGATAAGAACATGGCACATCTGGGAACTGGTTGGAGTCCTCAAAATGCTCATTTGGTACTTCACTTTTATTACTGCTATAGAGCACGAGCGTAAATAAACAACCTGCGTAGTAGAATGCGCAGAAACGTAAGGGCAAAAGGGCATTATTTTTACCATATCGTGTCATGGTAAACGGGCGATGTTGGCCCATAAAAGTTGAAACTAAATACATTAAACATCGAAATTTATCTTTGATGAAATAAGTTATTTAGAATACTTGAATAACAATATATATTTTAAGATTTCATTTGCTAAAGTGCATTTTAAGTGAATGTACACGACTACTCATTTTTACCGTAATCACTCACTAACGTTCTAAAGATGTTTACAAGTAAATTCTGCAATGTATATTGCAGCGAGAAAGGATATATACATAATAATTTTTCTTTAAAATATATACACGAGTTTTTTTTTTATGAAAGTGACTATTTTATTTTCCGGTTAATTAAAAATATCCGCCCCCAAAAGATAAACTGAGATATATCCTACTAAAATGAGAGGTTAAACGATTGTAAGTTTCTAAAGTAACCCTTTTTAATACAGAAATAATGAAAATTTCCATACTGCTAAGCAAACGAGTATTTTGGTTTGGGGAAAATGGTTCGTGTGACGTCACGTGCCCATGCTCTGTACTTCTCCCTGTTGGCTCTCGTTACGACTGAAAGGGGGAACTATACGATAGAATGAGCTGTAATCTCGTTAACATTGCTATTTTTGTTTTCCTGGTCCTATATTGTGATGATGATGCAACATTAAAATAAAATTGCAGCCAACTCTCTTGTCTTTCCAGGGCTCCCCCTACCTTCCATCTAGTGGTGGTATGGAGACGCTCTACAGCGAGTGGTCCCAGTGGACGGCCTGCAGCTCTTCGTGCGACTTGGGAATAACTACGAGGACGAGGAATTGCCTGAAGAGGTTAGAAAATTTCTCTTAACATACTCGAATTCGCGATATTTTTAATCCATCGTATATTCGGAGCATTTTAAGATGAGGTTCTCATGTATGTAGTTTATAATCTTACGCAGATGCATGATTCTTCGATAGTTGGGTAAACGTGTTATACTATAAATAATTCAAGTGAAACAAAGAGGGCGATTCCTAAAGTTCTAATTAATCTAAATAACTTTGGAACAAACGCAGCTATGAATGTTATATAGTAAAATAACCATTCACTATCAGTTGAGTGACCGTAGCGCTCCTAGTGGCAAAATTTGGAAGGGATCTCTTATAGCTTCCAAGATAGGAGTGGTATGAGGAAAAAACTAAATTAGAAACTTGCAGAGCATGTATGAATTAGTTAGAAAGCCCATAAGGTATAGTGTCATTAGAAGGCCGTAAACGTAAAGGAAACATAAGATTTATTATACTTAGTCATGAAGAAAAGAGTACATTATTAGCATTTAACGCAACAGCGGTATTTGCATGACTAATACAAATATCTCCCTGTAGTATCAGGTCTGTCTGCTAGAATTTATCTACAACAATGACAATAATCGACTTTCGAAAAATGGACGTTTACGACGGTCCATCCTTTTGTGCCATGTGTCATTTCGTACTAATCCGTGGATGTTCTACAAATTTCTAATTTAAAAACTTGTATCTCTCATAGTTTACTAGACAGGAGTTCTAAGTTCTAAATTTTGCTATTAGGGTCACTCTTATCTGATAGCGCATGCTTATTTTACTATACCAATATCTAACTTTCATAGCTGTAGCTGTGTTTGCTCTAAAGTTATTTAGTTATTTAGCTAAATTAGAACTTTAGGAATCACCCTATGTATGGGGATCTTTTATTTTCCGGCACATTTAAAAATTTAATAATTTTTTGAATATTTAGGTAATATGCAAGTATGTAATAGAACATATTTTGACATCAGTTAGCTCAGAGAGTATGCGTTGTACTATGACGGCATCTGCAAATTGACCCTGTAAAATATCTAATGTGCTGTATATCGTAGTAAAATTAGATTGTTTATAAATATGCAACCTATTCCATTCATCACTTAATTAACATGTCCAGTGATACAAATAACTCTGTCGAATTGAATGACAGAATTGAGGCATTGACACGGCATAAGTAGTTGGTGAAAAAATAACATTTTACAGGAGTATCAAAATCTGTTTGAACGTTGCAAACTTTATTATAACAAACGCTTAAAAAATTAAAAAAAAATTAGATTACATTTTTAACATAAAACTTTTCAAATTAAGCACACAAGACCTATAAAATGCATGGTACTTTGTATCAAAAATCCTAACATAGACAATATATATATATATATATATATATATGTATGTATCTTTTTGGCTTAACTTCTTCCAGATGGCTGTAGGTTCGGCATGTCGACGACGGTCTTGAACTGATTGAAGATGATAGAACGAAAAAGTGAATATTTTGTCTCTTTCAACTTTTCTCAAGTCAACGCCTGAATTGTAAAATACCCTAATAAAAGCAGAAAACAAATCACTAAGATATTTTTTAAGATATTTTCTAATCACTAAGCTATTCCGCTTCAACCAAGTGGTTGAACTTTCTTCATTGCATGAGTAGAATCTAACGCGATGAATCAAAGAATACGTTTTGCAACACCCATCGAAAGTATGAGAAAGTTCAGTAAAAATTAAAATTTTGCTGCCCAAATTCTGGCACCGACAACGGATGTCCATCCTGATAAGAATTGAGTATTAATTATTGACCTAAAATAATTGTGGACAAGAATATACTCGTAAAACGGTTGGGTGCACTATTTGCATCCGAATGGCAATTGCACTTTAAGAATTCCAGTTCTGCTTTGTGAGGCGAATATATTATCTTATTATTTGAGCCAACATTTTGCTCCAGTTTTGAACTCTTGTAACTCGGTGCATCAGACTCAGACAACATCAAATTTAATTGTTCCGTGGACGTTTTATATTCCAACAGAAATACCCTTACGTTTGCAGGGATCCATACTGAGCATTCAAATGTAAAAAGTAGACGATGTCCGGGATCCACATAGTCATTTATCTGTACATATGGGAGACACACATTTATTTATCTCGCAGAAAGATATGTCAGCCCCTAGAGGATGTGCCATTATTTATGACATCTCACTCGATTGGCTACTGAGTTCATCAAAGGAAATCAAAGACATGACTGGGTTAAAAATGTATAACGAATCAACGGATGGGTTTATAAAATTGTTTTTTTCTGGAGTAGTCTGTGATATATTTAGGAGCTTCTGTTAAAATGGGAATGTTGAATGGCACGCCCATTTTTATAGATCGTCCTATAAAAATCAAAGCACGAAATATATATATATTTCTTTAAAAATTCATTAAAAAGTGTCTATTCATCGTAAGGCTCCGTTCAAAGTATGTTTGAAAATGACTTTTTCGATGCTGTTAAAATGGCAGATCTTCCTTTATTATGCTCGATAACTGCACAAGAACACTTGCTCTTTAGGATATTTAGGGAGACATCGTTTAGATTGAGTTCAGCTGCAGGAGCCATGCTCATACTCGCAGAATCCACTCAACCGTTTGTAAAACTGCTTTCAAAGACGATACTCCATAAAGGACGATTGACGCCAATGTGAGTTTTCATACGGAACGTTTTCGTTTAAATTCATTTGACTACTAGATGGCGCTAAATGTCCATTCTAACATTTACAACGTATTTTGCTAATACTTGGACCTTGGTATCCCTATGAATCATCACTTCGTGACTCGTTTGACTTTAAAATGATAAAATAGATCATTTCTCGCAGACTCTGCTATGTAATTGAGTAGGGTTCTCGTTTGATTTTAGTTTAATGATTAAGTTGGTTAATTATTGAAATGCAAGAGAGTATTTTCTTTCAAGTTTCGGTTTTAGAAGAATGGGCGCCAGTGAATTGATTAGGTTATTTCGGATAAGAGAATGGCTATGTTTTACATATAGAATATACTAGCATGGTAATCAAACTGGATAGTTATGAAATGAATGTAGATAATGAAGATTCGTGGAACTTTGGTATTTTTGATGAGCACACGAGCAGTTTGGATGAATGCAAAGATTGCAATATTGATCTGTGCGTGAATCTATGTTTTGAAATACGTAAAAGGCGTATATTAATAAGTAACAAAGCAATTTATTCTTAAAAATTGCACATGATCTCTATTAGCCATATAAAGTATTGGATACAATCATTCGGATATTTTTCCTGCATAACAAATAACCATTTTAATTAAGTTAATGGATCATTTTTAAGCATTTAAATTTTTAATACTATTTTAAAAAAAGATAATTTGCGTGTGACGTGTATATCTAATGAAAAATAAGTATTTCCTTTATTTCTGAAAAAGTAGAATGTTGTGTTACATGGGTAATGTTTAGTGAATTTTTTTCCACAGTTAGGCTTAGTAAAAAAAAAATGCGCCGTCTTTTGTGAGCAGTTTGGAAGAAAAACGCTTCGGGTCATAGCAGTTACGGAATGCCGCCCTCCGGAAAGGGTTTAAAAAGGATTTTCCAAAGCTAATACCGTGTTCACATGGAAGATAACTACATCCACGGACCTGTTTCGCGTTTTGTATACGTTCTATCGTATCTGCAATGATGGACAACTCCAACGCCGCACTTAAGCCAGTTGTACGTAGAAAGCCAAGGCCTCCCTATTCACCCGAGGGTATGAGCAGCAAAGTGAGCGGCCGGAGCCAGTTGTGCGTGTATTAACTTGGCTATTGCAATGTTTGTACAGCCTGATCTCAATCTTTATGAAATTGGCCGCCAACCGAATGGTGGGACTCAATCTCATGCCGACATGCGCATAAAAAGCTCGAAACCAGCAATCTTATCTCAAATGAATTGTCTTCTAAGGGTTCGCCATTATCTAAAATGGGAGAGATACCCTAGCTTTAGAAGCGCCCCCTTTTGCGAGTACAGATTTAAACGACTCTCTTCCAGTATTATATATGCAACTTCTTCCTATTTTCTCACTGATGTGTGTTTCTAGAATCATTCCCAGCATACTTTCTCTTTCAGTGCTTACAATTCCAAGGGAGTCTACGTTCCTGTCTGTCGAGCAGAATATTCGGAACATAAGCTGTGTAACTTACAAGTGAGTATTGCTTCATTGTTGGTCAGAGGCGGATTCGCGACAGGACAACTCAGTGGCCATGAAAGGAGCCCATGAGTCCTTTGCCCACCAAAAATATATGAGATTGTCAAAGACAAGAAACCTAACACACTTATTAAAGAAAAGTTGCAGCGAAATTGTTGCTCCATTGAATATTGGCAAAGTTAGGTTCAGGGGCATGGCCGAGTTTTAGCCTTTTATGTCCCCGGTGCTGGATTCTTCGAGAGGGTTAGGAAAAACTTTGCAACTCCGTCTCCATTTTGTCCACTCAGTTAGAAGAAATGAAAATCCGGCTGCGGTAGGTTAGATTCAGTAGTTAATATGTTGAGTATGCAAATATTCAGCCTTCTGGGCTCACTAGGGGGGGGGGACGAAAAGTCGATAACGTTAGGTTCTATTCGATGGTCGATACTATAAAGTGTGGAAGACCCAGACCGTCCGACTCGTCCAAAGACATAAGCAGCTGTTTGGACGCCCGGGAGGGGATAGAAAGTGTTGAAGACCCAAGTCGCCCGACTCATCCTGAGGACTTGAGCAACTATTTGGACGGCCCGGGATACAAAGTGTAGAAACCATAGGCCGTCCGACTCATCCAGAGGACTTGAGCAACTATTTGGACGACCGGGAAAATGGGGGATACAAAGTGTTGAAGACCCAGACCGTCCGGCTCGCCCTGAGGGCTTGAGCAACCATTTGGACGGCCGGGAAAATGGGGGGGGGGGATACAAAGTGTGTAAAAATTCAAACTTCTATGTCACCGGGCTAGAAGCTTCTAGGGAGTCTTAAGACTTTATGAAAAGAAAACGAAAAAAACATTTTCTCAGCTCTGGGGGAGGGGGGAGTTAAATAATCGGCTCCGTTAGATTCTGTACTGTACTCGATACCATAAGTGTGCAAAGATACAGTTTTCTAGGTCAACAAAGGAGCTGCTGGGGGGTCTGGAGAGACTTTTCAAAACACCCAATTTTCCTTATGGGAGTTTGCAGAGAATTTAGAAAGATCGAGAGAGTCTGGGAAGATACGTTACACAATTATAGTGGTGTGTGGGCTCAAAGGCTGTAGGCTTCAAGTGAAATCCATTCCATTTACACTCTGGATAACTCCGTGGAACTGCAGTGAAAGTGCAAGTAAACTACACGCTAGATGTCCCGATTGGAGCTTAAAGAACATTTTTAACGATTATGGGTAAGGTGATTTTCAAACATATGTAACTGTATTTTTATTATCTACATGCTCATAAAACACAATATTGACGTCCATTTTTCTTCTATTAAATTATTTTTCACGGGAACATTTAAATTTTCATTATAAGAACATACTTGTATGCATTTAGACAAGTATCTGTGTTATAGAAACCAGATTCTACTCAACTGATTTCAGATCACCACCCGTAGATTCTGGCTCAGTGGTCATGACCGCTCATCTGCACATTGCAGACGATAAAACGATCGGTAAGAACAAAACTCATTGGATTGTTTCTTCGAATCCAATAACAATGCGGGTCATTAATTTAGATTCTCCCACAGTTAACCAAATTATAAGCAATCCGGTATACAGTGAATAGATAGTATTAAATGCCAAAGTTAAAACAATGTCCCTCATTGTTGCTGTGCTCGAAGTAAATACTTATAATACGAAGAAAATACAAAGTAAATATTCAAATACAAAGAAAAAAATAATAATAAAATACAAAGTAAAATACTTTTAATACGAAGAAAATACAAAGAAACATTGATAAATCATTGCTATAAGGAGTATTGCGATCACTGATCATATTTTCGCCTGCGCCATACTGACTAGCGACAATAATGGCGTAAGCATGAGCCACGAGTGGTGATGAATGATCAGATGATCATTTTCTGACTTTTATGCAACACCCTGTTGTAACGCAAAATTTTCTTCACTGTATACAGTGAAGCCTATATTACGTTATCTTGAATCTACTTTTCTCTTTACCAGCCTTTCATTCGTTCGAACTAAAATGGTTTGAGTAGAAATCAAAATGAGGACGCATTTATACTTACCTCAAAATTTTCAAATGTCGAGAAAAATGCACTACCGTTTTTTAGGTCTTTAAAACATCTTTTTGAGTAAAACTTGATAATAAAAAGCTAATTTGAACTTAACTTGTTTTCACAGGAAAGTATTCGAATGCCAGTAATAAGATGAAACATGATTGTAACGACATTGGCTTCAAAGACAAAGTCAATATTGGCTTACCAAGATACAGCCAATATAATCTATATCTAATCTAATCTAATATAATCTAATTCGATCAATATCCGTTTTGAAATCCCTTATAATCCAAAAAATCTATAGGCTCCAAATATTATTGAACCCCCAAAATATTTCGGGGCTTTAGACCTTGAATTCTTTTAATGTACTCCTTAGATCGGATCAAATTTTGATTTCAATATAGATGTTAGTTATGTGGGTTTTTAGTATTTAAGTCCTACATTTTTTGGAGGGTGCCCAAAATACATATTTTCTATTAAATATAAATGTTTATAGAAAATATATAGCAGATGTCCGTAATCAATATTCTCTAAACATTAGAAGTATTTCCAATGAAACTTCAATATATATATAGCCCATATTGGCAACTCATATTGTTAAAATATTGGCAATCCATATTTTTAAAATATTAGCAATCCATATTGTCAAAATATTGGCAACCCATATTGTCTAAATATTGTCAGCCAGTATCCGCTAAATATTGCAAACAGATATTACCCATATTTGGTGTGTTCGTTCCAATGCTTTATAGTGGCGTTTCATGGGAAATATTTCTTATATCATTTTCTCAAAGTTTCTTTAAATATTAGATTTTTTCAAATTTTGCTAAATGATTTAATGTCATGATATAAAACTGACCATGGCCAGTCTCTACATCACTTTCGAAAATCTAGATACTTCCCAAATTCATGTAATCTCTCAAAGTTCATTGAATTCTGGATTCGGTTATTATTTCAACATAAGTAGTATTTTCCATCTTACTAATTTATTTATTTTAATAAATTTCACATCCTGGGAATTTTTTCAGCTGAAGTCAAATCCTCTTCCTATAAAAGCATAGTTTTTATTGTTATCTGTCTTTTCTAGATACGTTAAGTGAATTCAAATTTATTGAAATTATATTCATTATTTTCTAATTTATATTAAACCCGAGTCTGCTTTTTGTCAGAGCAAGAACGACATTCTAAGAACGAATCCAATTTCTCTTTAAGGCTTATAAGTCGTTTTCCTTTTTTATTTTTGCAAATTCGATAGTGTTGGGTACACACGTCCATTTATTTCTTCATTGGAAATATGTCTGTATGTGTGCATTTGTGTTTGTGTCATTATCACAGGATAACGGCTATACCAAATGTCGTGAAATTTTGTCTGTAAAATTGAAATAGCCCCGCTTAAAAAATGGAGTCTACTTTGAGACTCTAGGACCAGGGGTTGTCGCGATATTAATCAAAAACGCACAGTAAAACCTCCCATAAAATAGCATTATGGCAGACAATATTTCTTTCCTGCAAATTTATTTAAAAAAAATTTATAGGATGCTAAATTAAATGTATTTATATGACAAAATATTTTTATTTTTTTTTATCGATTTGATAAATTAGAAAATAGATATAAAAAATATTATAAATGGGCGGTATTGCAATTTTGAAAGGATTATATCTATTACGGCCTTAGGGTTTAAATTAAAGACTGCGGAAATTATATTGATATTTTCAATTTCTTGCGCCGTACGATTTTTCGAACTTATATATTGTGTTTTGCAAATGAACTTGTGGCGATTGAGTCGTCGCCGGGCCCCGAACCAGGGACCTGATGCATGGTAGACCGACATTATAATCACTGAGCAAAAGCTAGCCCTTCCTCTGTTCTTATAATTCGGGTTTGGCTCGTGTGGCATCTTTGATAGATGATGTCTTTGCTGCCGCACACTCCCCTCGCTGATGAGGAGGCCGAGAGGCGTGTCGCCTCGGCGTGACGTCAGGGCCGGGAGGCGTGGTGCCTCGGCGTGACGGACAGTTGTGGTCAACCAGGAAGGGAGTGTCAAGGCTTCTGACTCCTTGTGGTGCTGCCATCTCGTGCTGAGAGGCGAAGTCGTTGGAGAAGGTTGCGTCTTTCAAACGTCCAGTCATCATTGTGGCGATTGTGCGTCGCCGTGGTCCCGAACCAGGGACCTGATGCATTGTAGACCGACATTATAATCACTGAGCAAAAGCTAGCTCCTCCTCTGTTCTTATAATTCGGGTTTGGCTCGTGAGGCATCTTTGATAGATGTCTTTGCTGCCGCACACTCCCCTCGCTGATGAGGAATTTGCCGTGAAAAGTTCCAACGAAGATGGTTGAAGTTTATTATTTAGAGGTTTTGGTATAATTGAAATGTCGCTACCAGTGTCAATTAAAAATTTGCAATTTGTTTTGCGGTCATATACATGGAGTCTACTAGCAGGATCTATTTTAATTTCCGCTGTCATTCCTATGTTTGGAATGACAGGCTTTATAAGTTTTTTTGGTCGGCAAATTTGCAAGGGGTATGGCATTTATATGCTTCTTTACCGAAACGCTTATGGTAGAAGCAAAAATCGCTATTCCTTCCTACGTCGTTTCCCTTGTCATGATTTCTGAAAGATCGGGCGTTGTTACGCGATTTTGAGCGTGGTCTATTATCTCGAATTTGATTTCTTGAGTATGATCTTGATCTAGATAGGCGCTCGATCTGGGTGGCTAAGTCAGCTTTCTGCTTCTGCATGTTCGATAGATCCGTTAATGCAGGATTTTCATTACGCGATGCTACTGCGCAAATATTTTCCGAGCTTGCCGTAACTTCGTATATTTTATCTGCCAAATTTGCCAGTTGGCTTAAATTTTCCGAGCTTGCCGATAAAATTGCGCGGACGTTTGGCGGTAAGCGATCTAGCCATAGAGATTTTAAAAAATCCTCGTTCACTTTATCGAGAGCTAATTCTCTCATCTGCCTCAATAATGCGGATGGTTTGAGGTCCCCTAGTTGCAATTCTGATAAAAGTTTTCTCGTTTGCGTTAATTCCGAATCTGCAAATTCTGTAATTAGCCTATCTTTTAAGGTCCTGAATTTGTTTTCCTGCGGTGGATTCAAGATTACATCACTTACATGGGATAATGCTTCCGAGTCTATCGCCGCTACGAGATATGCATATTTCGTCTCATCCTTTGTGATATGCGAAATTTGGAACGCATTCTCAACCTGAGCTAGCCATAGGGTTACATTCTTTTTCCAAAAAGGAGGGATTTTGCATGTAACCCTGTTAATTTGGGGTTGCTCGTCGTTTCCATCCATGCTTAAGATATAGAAATATATATAATTAAAATACAAATTAATAAAATATAAACAATTTTTACACAGGGTTCCCTAGCACGCGTAAGTTTGCGAATTTCGCGGCAAATAACTCGAAAATCCAAACTTTCGGAACAAAATTAGTAGATATAGATTTAGGTCTAAGACGCGCATTTCGCTGGGAATTTGTCATCGCATCTGTATCCCAAGCCATTATCGGGGCAGATTTTTTGAAAGAATTTGGACTTCTTGTGGATCTAAAACAAAAGAAACTAATAGATTCCAATACAAAGTTGCACATACCAGGCAAATTAACGAAAGGTAGCGTTACTGAAATCAAATTGATTTCAGGCGACACGCGTTTCCACCAAATTCTCCGACAATACCCAGATATTGCTAACCCAACTCCTAAATTCAAAAATGTAAAACATAAGACGGTCCATTATATCGAAACTTCAGGACCACCAGTTTATGCACGACCCAGACGATTACATCCAAAGCTGTACGAATCTACAAAGAAGGAATTTGAATTCATGCTAGAGCGCGGGATCTGCCGGCAGTCTAAATCAAATTGGTCGTCACCCCTCCACGTAGTGCCTAAAGGTTCCGGCGAAATTCGCTGCGTGGGAGATTATCGTCGTTTAAATCAGGTGTCTTTACCTGACCGTTATCCGATAAGGAACATTTTAGATTTTTCGAACGCTCTAAATGGCAAGCGAGTATTTTCTAAACTAGATATTTTTCGCGCATATCACGCCATTCCAGTTTACGAACCTGACATTCCTAAAACGGCAATAACGACGCCATTTGGCCTATACGAGTTTCCCTATCTTAATTTTGGATTATGTAACGCAGCTCAAACTTTCCAACGTTTCATAGATGAAATTCTAGGGGATCTAAATTTCTGTTTTGCTTATTTAGATGACATTTTGGTCTTTTCTGAGAGTGAAGAAGAGCACGAGCTTCATCTAAAACAGATATTCCAACGTCTAGATAACTACGGAATTAACCTTAACATTTCTAAATGCGTTCTGGGAGTATCCGAGGTATCATTTTTAGGCCATCTCATAAATTCTAAAGGCACTAAACCCTTGCCCGATAAAGTACAAGCGATATTGAATGTCAAGCAACCTGAAACAATTAAGGATTTACGCGCATTTCTCGGCATGATGAATTTTTATCGGAGACACCTACCACATGCAGCGCATACGCAAAAGCCCCTCAATGAGTATCTAAAGGGGGCACGAAAGAACGATAAGAGAAAAGTTAATTGGACTAATGAGGCTACGGACGCATTTTTAGCATGTAAAAATCAATTAGCTGAGGCAACGCTACTCGCGCACCCTGCTAAAGATGCGAATTTAATTTTATTCGTCGATGCATCAAATTTTGCGATAGGTGGTTCTTTGAATCACGTTCTTGATACGGGTATCGAACCCCTGGCCTTCTTCTCGCGGAAATTATCCCCGGCAGAGACAAGATACAGTACTTACGACAGAGAACTTTTAGCTGCGTATTCGGCTATCAAGTACTTTAGGCATATGCTGGAAGCGCGAAATTTTACCCTGTTTACCGACCACAAGCCGCTAACGTTCGCATTTCAACAAAAATTGGACAAATGCTCGCCTCGCCAAAATCGGCAACTCGCATTTATTTCGGAATTCACTACGGATATACGTCATATCGAAGGTACTAATAACATCCCTGCCGACGTAATGTCTCGCATAAATATGATTACGGTACCTGGTCCAATTGATTATGAAGAACTCGCAGATTTACAAAGCAACGATTCGGAGCTTCAAGATATTTTAAAAGGAACATCCTCGATCGACTTAAAGCAAATCGCTATTGTCACCATTGTGGCGATTGAGTCGTCGCCGGGCCCCGAACCAGGGACCTGATGCATGGTAGACGGACATTATAATCACTGAGCAAAAGCTAGCTCTTCCTCTGTTCTTATAATTCGGGTTTGGCTCGTGTGGCATCTTTGATAGATGATGTCTTTGCTGCCGCAAACTCATATTGGATTTATACTTATATATCTGACTGTTGTTTATACTTCTTGATTCTTATGCTTCTTTTGTAGCAAATGAACTCATATATTGTGTTCAGCCAATGGTTGAAAGTCCTACGTGTATATCTCCTAATACCATTTTAGCTCTTTCATTTTGGCATTTATGGAACCAATTTCATAATTTTCGTAAATGTATTTTCATACGGGGTAGAATATTTTATTCTTCAGATCTGCCCGGTAAGATAATTTTGTATAAATAACAGATTCTTATGCTTTATTTTTAGGATAATTAACATTCTATTAAAACTATTTTAATAGATTGTTTTGAATAACAATGTCCTTTATAATACTATAGGAATGTGCACATCATTGAGAATTTTACGTTTCTTTGTATTATAATATATATTGTCCTAAGAACTGTATTATAATATATATTGTCCTAAGAACGGGTATGCTGCTGGTCCTAAAAATAAATATCTCCCTGTCATCCTCGCACGTTCAATAAATTATAGTGATTTGGACCTTTTGTTAACGATCCCGAAGTCAGCCTCCCAAAATTGCAAAGCAGGTCCCCAGATATCCAAATGGATAGCGCAGGAACAGGGATGGCGATGTCCTATTATGTCCGTTGCCAGTTCAGATGCAAGAATTAAGGGGGACCCGAACAGAATAAAGCATCGTTCTAAAATTTTTGCTCTCGGTCATCCATCATTCACTTTGAGATTTAAGTAGTGTTCTCTCTTTCGCTTATTCTTTCGCTTCCTTGCAAAAAAAAATGATAGATGGATCGACATTTTTTTCAATATTGGATAATTTGTACGTTTGTGTCGTATCAATGCGCAAAAAAAAGGGGGGGGGGGCAAGAAAGATAATTCCGTTAACATTCTCGCATGCATCCATCAAGATAATACGAGAATTGACTTTGATATAAGATAAGAATTCATAAATAGTTTCATGTTTCGTCCCACCTGACATAGTAGCTATACACTACCGAATAGGAATATCCCTACAAAGGTCAAGTAGAGAGGTCATATTTTCAGTCATTTTATCTATTGGAGGGCCCTGTAACATATAGAACGATTGTGAAAATCATTTATTGTTCAGTAATGACATTTTTACTTTCCCTGCAATACATGGTAATGTATATGGAAGGTATTGGAATCGTGTCAAGGATCGCAACTCGATTTTTTGACGGATCTACACGTTTTGGGACCTCTAGAACACTGAAAAACTATGAAATAAACCAATGAAATAAATAAAGATACTTTATCTGAAGTGGAAAATGTTGTTACAAGTAACATAATCAGTTGATTGAAAGTATCCATAAAATGTTTAAAATGCCAAAGAAACGTACTTTTTATTGAAAGTACCAATAAAACTCACGAAAAGTTTGATTTTAGTGAATTTAAAAAAAAAAAAGTCTGTTGATTGTGTGGAATCCGTTCAACGTTTGTTTCAAATCTGGTCTTTCCGATATTCTTTTATCTGCTCTTTCTGATGGTGTACGGACGGAAACTCTGTGATCCTATTTTCGGTCACTAAGGAACCGATTTGTATGAATATCGTCCAAAATCGTTGTAAATCGAATTGAAACATAAAACAACTAAGACTAATTTGAAATTTAAAGATATATGTAATGCCGAGTTGCAACGATTCGGCTCCTAAAGAACGTGTCTACCAAATGCTATTGCTGTAGCGGGCTTAGTGCAGCGCCACACACACCTTTTATGTAAAATGATGCTTTAATTAGGACCCTCTTGGGAATCCGCGACGCTATTCAGTAATAAATGCATTGTTTTTTTTTTTTTTTTTTATTCTTTAGACGCAAACTGTATGCAAACCGAAACTTTGTTCTGAAAAAGTATTCATTCAATCTTAGCAGCAAAAAAAATCTGATGTGGATCATGACTTTCCCTACAGATTCCCATTCATTTTCTCTTTCTTTAATAATTCATTCAATTGAGTTGAAGGCACGCAATAACGCGCATCATTCATTGAAATGAATTTTGCACTTTTAATTCAAGTTTCGTTTTCATTTGATAATGCATTCGTTTCCATTGGATGATATTTTCAAAGGCGACGTAGCAAAAATATGAAAAAAATAAAATATCTCGAGAGCGGCTGGACCTAGAGGAATGGAGTTCTTATTCTATTCTTTTCACCATCGAAAAATATGTTACCTTACACCTTTCTGGTAGGTTACCTTACACCTTTCGGACGGTCTGGGTTTCAACAACAACCATCGAAAAATATGTATAAAACAAGAATTTAGTGGATACGTTTGAGCACAAATAGTTCTTTTATATCAGATTTTTGCGAGCCATTCCGATAAAAAAGGCACACTCTTTTATCCCGAATCAACACCAGGGTAGCCCACTTATCTATAAAATTTTATGAAATTGGGTCAATTAGTTCAGTTAGAGTGGACACGCATGGCATACACACACATATACGTCCGGCCGCCCACCTTGCTGCTCCATAATTCACGACATATTCTTTGGACGAGTCGGACGGCTTGGGCTTTCGACACACATAGAAGCCACGCTGTAAATAGTTTTTCTGTGTTCTAGAGTTCCCAAAACAAGTAGGTTCGTCTAAAACTCGAATTTTGGTGTTCGACATGATTCCAATACTTTCCCTATATATTATAATACCCCCCCCCCCCCTACATGTATTATAGGGAAAGTAAAAATATTATTTTAGTGCCGTTTAGAAAATACTTTGATATACGGAATGATTCTGCATTTGGTGTTTTTCACACTTTACAACAAAGTTGAAAAGTGTTTATGACTTTGTTCATTCTATCTGTCTGTCTGTCTATCCGTTAGCACGATAACTGCCTTAAAAATGACAATGAAATGAAAACAAATAATCAAAATGAAATTTTTGTATGTTGTTCAGACGGTCTGTAGGACCTATGGGAATATAAAAGAATAATATAACCCAATTAGTTTTGGATTGAACCCGGGTTGAAAAAATGAAATACATTGAACCCTATGGGACCTAATTTTTCAAACATTTTTAAGCGGATTTAAAATTCACAAATTGCTTTGAAAATTTTAGGTAATATTCAAATTGTTCCATAAAATATATAAAAAAAGATTCAGGAAATATATTTAGTAGCTTTTTAAATAAATATTAAAATAATAATTATACCTCTTATATGAAGCGAACACGTGACCATGATATGAAAAGATCACGTGACTCACTTCAAAATGAAATATGGCATCAATCTTGTTTCAAAATTGTGATTTTTTAAGTTCTTTTTAATTCATATTGAGTGTTGTATCCGTCCTAAAACT
Source organism: Amaurobius ferox (assembly GCA_951213105.1). Taxonomy (NCBI): domain Eukaryota; kingdom Metazoa; phylum Arthropoda; class Arachnida; order Araneae; family Amaurobiidae; genus Amaurobius; species Amaurobius ferox. The sequence continues at coordinate 141,026,077 of OX578148.1, read as the reverse complement.
ACTTTATTTTTACTTAAATTCTGTGCATCTACATACTGAAACAACGCAAATACAATATATTTCAGTTTAAATGATTATCCAAATTTGATTATTTCTACAACGAAGCCTATTTTTCACTTATGTAAAATGTAAACAGCAAAATATGTAGAATGAGTTGTAATAGAATTGCTGTATTTCTTTAACACAAAATAATTTAGCCCATGGAGTCTGCATAGCTGATATGAATGAAATATTCATTGATTTTACAGAGAGAAGGACGATTTTTTTCGATGAAGTTTTAAGCATAGAGTTTAATTACTTGTAGCTCCATGGTCTTAATTTTTAAATAAAATAAATTATTATAGTATTGTGATGAATGAAATGAATGGGAAATTGTTTATGAATGAAATGCTGCTTTTATAGAGAGAGCCAGGCGTGTTAGTTTTTCTATGACGTCATTTGAATAAATTTCAGTTGTTTTCGATGAAGTTTTCAAATATAATAAATTATCGTAGTATTATGATAATTTTAAAAATATTACCGAGGAATGTATCGCATTTTAGAGATGTTTAAACCAGGCAATTTATATTTCAATGCCGTCATTTGAATGAAATTCATTTTTTTCGATGAAGGTTTAAGTTATCAATTATAATAATTTAATGTAGTATTGTGATAAGCTTTAAAATATTACCGAGGAATGAATTGCATTTTAGAAATGTTTAAATAAAATTGCATTGAAGTTGGAAAGTGTTTTATAATCAATGCATGATTCTTTTAAGCATGATTGATCTTTCTTATTTATAGTTTAATCTGTTATTTTTTCTATACCTTAATGGCTTACTATATATATATACACACATACAGGGTGTCCCAAAAAGATTGAAAAGCGCTTTAATTCTTTACTTGTTTGAGATAAGTGGGCAATGTAAATTATAAAAATGTTGAAAGTAAGGTTGGAAATAAATAAAACGTTAATGAAATAGTCTTCCCATTCTTTTTCAAACAGTTACACTTTTTAAATTTTTATACAACTCCCTTAGACAAATTGGGTCAATCAGAAAATTTTTATTTTTAATGCAACAAGATCATTAAAAAAAAACCCAGCATATCTGTATCTTTAAAATCAACTGAATTATGATAAAGTAAAAAATCTGACTTATGCCACTTTTCCGTACCATGTGAAAGGCTGTTTCATCGGTGAATATATGGATCCTAAACAAATGGACGATGGAGATTGTTTAGATCAAAAATACGTTAATATGTGTCAAAATTTTTTGTCACAAATGCATCTAAATAATGCATTACACAGACGGAGATCATATAAAGCAGTGGTACTTACTACGCGGTTGGGGCACATAATTAAAATATGCATACATTGATAGAAGACCACTGATATAAGGGAAAAATTTCGTTACAAATACTAGAAATACCGTTCACAAAACTCAATTCATAGCACATTCTCAAAATGTTTTCCTTCAGCTCCAATACATAACTGAGCTCTTCTAATAATGCTTCTTTAGATTTTTGCTTCTTAGTTTTATCTTTTTTGTGATATGTCACACATTTACATTTCTAATTTGATATAGGGTCCCCATTCACAATGTTCAATTAAATATAACTCGCGTAATTTTAAAGAATCAGATATGCAGTTTTTTTAATGATCTTGTTGCATTAAAAATAAAAATTTTCTGATTGACCCAATTTGTCTAATGGGGTCGTATAAAAATTTAAAAAGTGTAACTGTTTGAAAAAGAATGGGAAGACTATTTCATTAACGTTTTATTTATTTCCTACCTTACTTTCAACATTTTTATAATTTACATTGCCCACTTATCTCAAACAAGTAAAGAATTAAAGCGCTTTTCAATCTTTTTGGGACACCCTGTATATATAATAAATGGATACTTGAAATTTGGAATTTCACTTAACCAGTATTTGTTACTTAAGGTACGGTACTTAGAGCTGCTTCAACACTAAAATTTTCGACTTCCTGAATAAAGGAGGTATGTGGTGAACAAACAATTCAATGAAACTCTATGAAAAAAATCGAATAATTTGAAAATGAGTGTTCTTATTGTTGATTATCATCAGGTATTTGTTTAGTATCTGAAATATGACTCTGAATCCATTGGACTGAAATCTTGAAGGAGTGACATTTTCATCGCCTCTTTCAGAACTGTCCTCCCAACGTCCTCCGTACCAGAGACGTGCAGTGTTCTCAACGCAACAACCGAACGGTCGCCGGGAAACTCGTGAAGGAATGGATCCCCGTAGAGAAAGGTAAAGCCATTTTTGTTGCTTTATACTTTAAACTCACATTTTGGAACCAAATACAAATTCAGAAATCCGGCATTTTCTTGTTTTAAAAATCATTTGCTAACTCGGTTATTTAAACATTTGTATTTCTCGCACTTAGCCGTGAGAGTCCTCTGAGACAGCGAGGGCTTTGATTGCTCTAGGCGTTATTGCCACATCAAAATATTGTTTATTACAAGTACCTAATATGAGTACATAAACAACTAAAATTTAAGTCTTCCATTTCGCGCTTTATTGCAAATCTTTCAAACTCGAGGTTGATTTTGGGCAGGACCCAAACAGTAACTTTTTGAGTCGAATAGGAATTTAGAGGTTGGCGCCTCCGCAATATCCATACAAAGGCAACAAGTTATTATAAAATCTCTTAGCGAAAAGCCAACATAAATTGGGCAGCAGAGTTGTGCCTCCGCAAGTTGTTTTAAAATTACTTAATATTTATTAAGAAAAATATGGTTTATAAATTAAATATAATTTCATTTTCAACAAAATTATACTTTTTTTTTAATTTAATAACATTATTTTGAGTTTAATGGTATTCGCATTTGGTTTCTTTTGATGTTATAAAGACAGATCCCAACGCGAAGTCATCCTTTGAACTCTATTTCTACCCCAAAAAATGAGTTTTTGCTTTCTATCAAAAATGTTAAAAATGAAGTGTTTAAACATTCTGCATGAATCGAAATCGCCGCATATGCGCGCCCTATCGGAAGGGTGTCCCGCCCCCATGCGGTATTTACTTTGCTATCGTGCCGCCCCAGCTGTCGAGAAGGGGCATTTCTGCCTTGAACGTGTCCATTGAAACTTCTTGTACCCCAAACTCAATGTTTATGAGATTGGATGCCGTTGGAACGGTAGGATTGAATTTGGTAGTCTCCATGGAAGAATAAAACAATATCTCTGTTACCTCTCTAATAATTACCGGTGGTATTTTTAACCATAGACAGAAAATCAACTGCTGGGGGCCATCTTCCGTGCTCGATGTACCCTTTTCTTATTTTAAGTTTTATGCCCCCTCAGAATTTACTTAGACTTAGGGGCCCCAGAGAGGGTTAAGATGGCCTGATTGATAACCACGAAGGATGTAATTGTAGAACAATAGATCAAATACCGTTAAATAACGAAGATATATTGTAGTTCTGGTACCTTTAAATATATGAAAAGGAGGTTCGGTTAAAAAATATTATGTGCCCAACAAAGTTTCGATGGGCTGTTAAATGAGCTCATATATTTGGGCAAATGCAAAAAAATCGAATACAACATGGATAATTGCATATTATAAAACATAAATACATTTCAAATGCTACTTCTAATCATTATCTTTTAAAATGAAACTAACGATTTTTCTTTTAATAGGGCGAGCACATTGAGTCATTTTTAATACGTTAAGTATTTGTATGAAACAGAATGAGGGAGAGGAAGCTTTAAGGAAAATGGGCAGACTGTAGCTATCTACACTTTTAAAGGAAAAAATATCTCCATTTAGGATTTCTTCAGAAAAGAACTATCGTCGTATTTACTTCGCGTTCTAAAATTCATGAAACTCAACTACTCTCGTGCAGTTATGGAAAAGATTCAATTGTGACGCTCACTTCTTGCTATAGATTCAACATCCTAACCACAATGTGCTTATGATCCTAACCAATGCAGGTAGGGTGGGTGATACAGCTAAGCTGATAGTGTTAGCTTCCTAAACAATCGACATCGTTTTAACAGTTTTTCTCTTTCCATGGTACTAACAGAGTTTATAAATAAAAAACATGCACAGAAAGGGAAAATGAAATGATCGCTTATCTTCTCCAGGGTCGTAGCCAGAGATGAAATTGAAGAGGGGCTCAACAGTCTTAAAGGAGGGACTCACCAAAAACTAAATTAATCATTAGCAATTATAAACCACAATAGTTACTACACTCACGGACAATGAAAGTTGCGCACCAAGAAGAAAATATGGTAAAACCGCGAAATGATGTAAATAGCTAGAGAGCGGGCTGATATGCAAATGATCCCAGTCTGGTGTGATTGCGCATGACTGTACACCCGTGTGTGGCGCTGCATGCATGAGCCAGCGGTCTTATAAACTGGCGTGTAGTCGACGCAGCATCAATGCGAGAAGCTTCGGCCGACGCAAGCATGAATACGGAGTGAAAATGGTGGGTAGACGCCAGAAACGTTGATATACGCAACTGATGCACTTCGAGAGAGGCCTGATCATCGGACTGAAAACCGCAGGGTGGTCAGCGCGCCGGATAGCCCATCACGTGGATCGTTCGGCCTATACCATCCGACGGTGTTGGGAACACTGATCAAGGGGCGCCACCCGGACCGGTTCTGGACGAACCAGGCATACCACGAGTAGAGATCGAATGATCTTGCGGCTGGCTCATATAGAACCCACAGCCACCCGATTCGCGAATCCAGGCACATGCAGCGTCTCGTGTGTGCCCACGAACCATATCTGAAGGAAGCGAATCTGCGATCCCTACATGTGCTGTCGTTAACACGGGAAGATCGACGGCTCCGGTTGCAGTGTTGCCGGGCCAGAGCAGCGTGGAAAGCCACAGAGTGGCGATATGTTGTGTTTAGAGAAGAGTGCAGCTTCGTTTTGGGTACCGATGATCAGCGTGTCCTGGTGTGGAGGTCCCCTGCACAAGGCCACAATTGATCGAGCGCCACACCATCCCCACTGCAGGCATCCTGGGCTGGGGAGCCATAGTCTACGACATCATGGGCTGGGGAGCCATAGTCTACGACAGTCGATCCGCTCTAATATTGGTACCTGGAATATTGACGGGCCATTGTTAAGTGGATGAGATTCTACGGCCCCATGTGCTCCCATTCGTTGCTGGGAATCCAGGTGCGCAATTTCAGCAGGATAATGCCCGACCGCACACGGTTGGGGTCGTCCAAGCCTGCCTGAATCATGTCCAAGCACTTCCATGGCCTGCCCGCTCCTAAGACCTGTCCCCTATCGAGCATGTGTGAGACCAGTTGAAACGCCAGCTGCATCGTTGCCGCAATTTTCGGGATTTGGGACGTAACGTCCAACAGGTGTGGACTCGTCTGCCACAGGACAACAATAGGCGTCTGTTCGACACCATGCCGGACCATATTGCTACTTGTATCGCAGCACGAGGCTGTGCGACGCGCTATTGAGAATGACCGGACTGTGTACCACAGCTCCCTCTGTACGTGTTCTGCTGAGCTGTTTTTGTGATCATGTTTGTCATTCATCTGTATCTTTCCATCAGTAAAATTTCAGGTCCATCCTATGCGTCCTTCTTGGTGTGGAACTTTCATTGTCCGTGAGTGTATTATATATTTCAATTCATATAAATTATTAATAAATAATAGCATATTTTTATTTGCAAGCTAAGAGCTGATTATTAATATCCGTATATAGCTACTATACATCAATATTATTATATAATAATTACAGTTGATTTAAATGCAAGCATTAACTAGTCATAAAGCTGTTAATAATTTGTAGAAACGTTCGGAAAGTTAATACAAGTTAATACTCAACATTGACTCTTAACTACTTATCAGTTGATTTTGACTCTATAATGTATAACAGTGAACCCCACAATAATACAAATGTATCCTACATTCTATTATCATAAACTTTCAATATTTTTAAATTAAATATGTAAATAAGTGGATCATTAGTATAATCACACATTCAGCTCAATTAAAAATCTTTAAAACGAAGAAATTTATAAAAAAAAATCTTTATGCAAAATTTGAATAACATTTTATATGAAATTTCATATAAAATTACTACTAAAAATTTAATGTATTTGTCAGGGGGGGGGGCTTAGCCCCCCTCTGGTCCCTGCCTGGCTACAGCCCTGATCTTCTCCAAACCTTCGAAAAAGTGAAAATAGTTTGTAGAATATATATTTTATAATGCTAGTAGTCTTCAAGTCTAAAATTTATTGAAGGGCAGTCAATGTTTATTTGAAAAGTGTGGCATTCTATGCAAACACCTGTTTGTCACATTCCTAAAACTGCTGACCCTTTTCGCTTTTTCCACCTCATTGAATCGCGTCGTGTCTGCACACCCGAGATTACCATCTCACTGGATACCTCTGATTGCCTTGATCCTTATCTGTGTTTCAGGTGGCAACCCCTGCGAACTGCGTTGCAAGGGCAAGTCGGAAGGTCTGGAGTACGGCTTCGGCAAGGTGTCCAACGGAACCCCGTGCCCCCAGGGTGTCTGTCTCGACGGCAGGTGCTTGGTAGGTACGCTCACACACAATCCTTCTCTCATTCAACACTGCAAAGGTCATGTCCGTGTTGGTGCGGGTGGAGGGTATTTTCGGAAACATACCCAGCATCCGGATGGTCGTGACTGAAAAGTTTGTTAAGCCTTCAGCATCGATCCCGACGGGAACAAGCATGGGTGGCCGTCTTCTTATCACTCGGTAATGGAATCGGCATCACCTGCGGAATTCACGAGCGGATTGGGCAACAGTCAATCTCCAATGTCATATTCATTCGATCCACGAAGAACCAATACGGACGATGACGCGATTGAGGTAACAGGAACTGCAGCTTTTCGTTTGCTGTGTCAATCTTCGACCCTACATATTAAGGTTCCTAAATATATAGGCTGACGCAACCGCTATTTTAACTCCAGCCAGGTATCGTCTGCCTGTGCTGTTTCAATGACGCGCACATGGTAGATGGCTGATATCGGATGCGCAAATTCTGGAAAGCTAAAACGCCTCTTTTACAGCTAAAGTGTAACAATCATTCCAGAAAGCAGTCTAGAATGTTTAGATTTCCTCGAGATCGCCATTGCGATTTTTCTGCCATGTACACCATCGCTTCAACTGTGAGTCAAGAGGGTCGCTCTATTGCACCAGCTTGTATATTTATTTGTCTTACTACAAATACTTCCCCAATGCATGCCATATACGATCGAATAAATAAAAGCGTGTGTTCGACATGTAACGTATTCATTTAGACAGCGATTCAACGGTGATCTAGACACAAATCTATGAATGGGACGCATAAAATTGCGCATTTTTTCCACTAAACATAACCTCGAGCTTATAAAATTGAATCCTCGGAAATGGAAATATTTTTAACACTTTACAACAAAGTTGAAAAGTGTTTATGACTTTGTTCATTCTGTCTGTCTGTCTGTCCGTTAGCACGATAACTGCCGTAAAAATGACTTAATCAAAATGAAATTTTAGTATGTTGTTCAGACGGTCTGTAGGACCTATGGGAATATAAATGAATAATATCACCCAATTAGTTTTGGATTGAACCGGGGTTGAAAAAGTGAAATACATTGAGCCCTATGGGACCTAATCTTTCAAACATTTTTTAAGCGGATTTAAAATTCACAAATTGCTTCGAAAATTTTAGGTAATATTCAAATTGTTCCATAAAATATATTAAAAAAAATTCAGCGAAATATATTCAGTAGTTTTTAAAATAAAAATTAAAATAATAATTACACCTCTAATATGAAACGATCACGTGACCATGAAATGAAAAGACCACATGACCCACTTCAAAATGATATATGGCATCCATCTTATTTCAAAATCGTGATTTGTTAAGTTCTTTTTAATTCCTATTGAGTGTAGTATCCGTCCTAAAACTACTTTATTTTTGCTTAAAGTCTGTGCATCTACATACTGAAACAAGGCAAATACAATATATTTGAGTTTAAATGATTATCCAAATTTAATTATTTCTACAAGGAAGCCTATTTTTCATATATGTAAAATGTAAACAGCAAAATATGTAGAATGAGTTGTATTAGAATTGCTGTATTTCTTTAACACAAAATAATTTAGCCCATGGAGTCTGCATGGCTGATATGAATGAAATATTAATTGATTTTATAAAGAGAAGGACGATTTCTTTCGATGAAGTTTTAAGCATAGAATTTAATTACTTGTAGCTCCATGGTCTTGATTTTTAAATAAAATAAATTATTATAGTATTGTGATGAATGGGAGAAAGTTATGAATGAAATGCTGTTTTTATAGAGATCCAGGCGTGTTATTTTTTCTATCACGTCATTTGAATTAATTTCAGTTGTTTTCGATGAAGTTTTCAAATATAATAAATTATCGTAGTATTATGATAGTTTTAAAAATATTACCGTGGAATGTATCGCATTTGAGAGATATTTAAACCAGGCAATTTATATTTCAATGCTGTCATTTGAATAAAGTTCATTTTTTTCAATGAAGAAGAGTTTTCAAATATAATAAATTAATGTAGTATTGTGATAAGTTTTAAAATATTACCGAGGAATGTATTGCATTTTAGACTTTTTTAAATAAAATTGCATTGAAGTTGGAAAGTGTTTCATAATCAATGCTTTAAGCATGATTGATCTTTTTTGTTTGAAAATTGATTTTGAAATGAAAGAGCTGTGAAATATTGAGCTTATAAAACTTAATCATTGCAAATGGAAATATTTTTCGCAATTTATCAAATTTTTGAGACTGCCCATTTTTCCTGTAGGTTAATGTTGATTTCCGAAATGATAATTTAAAATTTTGAAATAAAAGAGCTGTGGCTAAAATTCCAGTTCGTCTATTTTTTTTTCTTCCTTGTGCATCTACCAATACCATATTTTAAATATTAATTGAAATTCTACATCCGTTTTGTAGATATACTATAAAAGTATCCTTATATTTATATTATAGTGCCTTTTTCAATGACGTATTTGAGGGAGGTGTTTTGGGGGAGGGGAGATCAATGTTTATTATATTTACACAACAATGCTTATGCATCATCGGGAGCCGCAGACTCTAGTTCACGGAACATCGTACCGAACTGTCGACCTCCGATAAGTAACGGTACCGGATGGCTGATGATGATTTTCCTTTTTAGTTCGCCATATAAATTCGTAATTAATTGGCGGAATCTATATAAATGAAATTGAAAATCGGTCTGGCCGTCTGTATATTTGTCTCATCATCACGGGAGAAAGGTTGAACCGAATTTAATGAAATTTTGTTGGTAGCCTTGGAATAGCCTCACTTAATATTGAGTCCATGTTTCGAATTTCTAGGACCAGCGGTTGTCTGGAAATTAATTAAAAACGTATAATTAAATCTTCCATAGATATAGCATTATACAGACGATATTTTTTCCCCCTAAATTTATTTGAAGATAATAATATCATGTTGCTTAGCAAAGGTTTTTAATTCAATGTGTTCATGCGGCAATGTTTATCCGAGTTAAATTATCCTTTTCCGATTTAAATAATAAAGATATGTATATAAAATAAATTTTATCAAAATTGCATTTTTGACTGGATTATATCAATTACAGCCTCCAGTCTTAAAGAGTGATAGAATTATTGATATTTTCAAATTATTGCGGTTTTTTTTTTTTTTTTTAAACCCTGGTTAAAACGCATATGTCGTAGTACATCTAATCTTCTATTAGTACACCGGTATATCTTCTAATCTGCGAGAGTATAAGTAGTACGGTTATATCTTCCTATACAATCTTAACGCTTTCATTTTGGCATATATTGGAATCAATTATGGCCCTCAAGTTTAAAGATTGTGGAGATATTTAATATTTTCACTTTATTACGTCATCTGTTTTATTTTGGCAACTTTTTAGAAATTCATATAGTGTAGTACGGGTCAATTTCTACTAATACACGGGTATATCTTCTAATATTCAGGAACATATATATCTTCCCGTACAAGTTTAGCGGTTTTATTTTGGCATGTATTGAATCAATTTCATATTTTTTGTAAATTTCTTATTACAAACGGGACCAGGCTGTTTTATTCTCCTCAACTGCCTGTGACGATAATTTTATAGAGCGAGAACAGAGATTCTTAAACTTAGCTTTAGGAACACTCATTTAAATATTTTGATAGAATGCTTTGAATAATAATGCTTTTAGAATATTATAGAAATTTGCACATGATTGTGAATTTTAAGTTTTTTTTATACACTTAAACCTGTTTTTGTGCGGTCTCTTTGTGCGATTTTTTATTTATGCGATTTTTTTTGTGCGATTTTTTTTTGTGCGGTATATGAAAATTTCAATCAAATTGGAACATAATTGACGAAGTTATCAATAAAAAAATATTAGTAGGTTTGATCGGCCATTTAGTTTTTCGATGCCAATTCTGAAAGAACTTCAAAATTCCAAAAGGAACTTCAATCTTGTATATCTGTCTACCGAGACATATACAAGCGTCTAGTGAAACAACATTCGTCGTAAAAACTGATCACCGACTACATGGTGACTGAAAAAAAGTCAACTCTAAACGAGTGCGAGGTAGTATCTTCAAGTGACGAAAGCGATTTTGAACCAGTTTACCACAAGAAAGTTCGTGTATTGTCAGACTACGAAGGATAATGGTTATACGTTTTGAAAAGTTTTGTATGTGTAAAATAAGTACACATGTAAATAAAATATTTAAAAATGTTCGCATGTGTATTTTCTAAATCAGATCCCAAAAGGTTTGGCGAGATTCCAAGTAGCTGCCAAGCCTCGTGTCTTGATTTCGTTTAAAAAAGCAATTCCTAGTTATTTCGTAAGGTTTTGAGTTATTTTCTACGTGAGACTTTTTTATGCGGTCCCTATTCACCGCATAAAATAAATAATTTTTAATTGTGTTGTGAAAACTATTTTTTTATAGCTACTCGTGAAGTTTGGTGCGATTCTTTTTATGCGTTTTATTTTATGCGGTCCCTATCCTCCGCACAAAAATAGGTTTGAGTGTATTATATATTCCATATGAAGAATGAGTCTACTACTAGTTGATGTATATGTGTCGCGCTTTTGATTTTTGATAATCAACGATACCGAGCAACTGTGATGGTGTTTGTCCCTTCTGGAACACGAATCGTTCCAGACGTGTGATGAAAACAGCGTGGGAGTTGTGAGTAATGCAACTAACTGGAAGTGCATGTAATTCACCATGCTTCTTCTGTATGGTGGATTCAAAGCAGCTAATCAGCATATTCTAGTTAGCAGTAGGAGAGAGAAATTTAAAGCAACATTTTGTTTTCTGCAGAATCAAATGATGTTGATTACATTTCTAGTTAGAGTTACGTGCAATTTTGAATTCAGATAAAGAGTTTAAAACTATTTAAATGAAAAAAAAACTAATGTGGGCAGCACATGACTTTTCTTATATAATGTAATGAATTTACTAGTACTTTTACAGTAAAGAAAAATAGGTTTTTCTTATAGTAGATACTTTTAATTATATAATAGATATTTGATTATGAATTTTCCTCAATAAGTCTTCATTGATTTAGTGAAAATTTTATCCAATTGAAAAAATTTTTGTTAATTTGGGAAACATTTAAAAAAGTCGCCAAATTCGTCGCCAAAATCTCGCCAAGCATTATAGACGGATACATAAGTTATTCTTATAGTAGATAAATGACTATTTGCGTTCAAATACAAAAGTATGACTCAAAGTATCTTTTCTCATGAATGGAACGAGCTTGATCCACGAGAATGATGTCACCCAAGGTATCGCATGATATTGCATATGAAAAGTGAACATGTTTCTTAGCAGTTAATATATATTTTTTAATTTATGGGATTTCTTGATAAATTTATTTGAAAATGTGCAATCTATCGAGAACGGTTCATGCTAGCGTTCTAAATTTTTTGTCAATCGCTTTCCATGGAAAAATTACATAACAAATATTTATTTGGTAACTTCATTAAAGGTTTTGATTTTTTGATGATTTTTTCAAAATTTTACTCTAATATTTAGGGAGTTCTGAACATTCGATTGTATTTACAAACAATAGGCTTCCAGTATTCACGGATTGTAATTTCTGTATCAACTTTTATTCGAATCGCTCCATTCGTTCGTGAGATATCATCTCCACAGACTCACTGATACGCGCGCACACACACACACACACATCACCTCAAAAGTGTTCGATTCGTGATCAGGGATACTTGAAACGTGCTCTTCCGTCGAAAATCCGAATTCGAATGTTCGATGATCAATACTTCAGTGCATGTTCGAATGTTCAATACTTTCCTTATACATTATACAATGTATATAAGGAAAGTAAGAAAGCGTTAATACGTTAAGCGTAAACACTGAAGAATTTTTTGTTTTATTAAACATAGCTCGTCAATTTAGCCATTATTGTAAAATCCCTCCAATTAATTCCTTAGAGAGCTCCTATCAGAGAAGAAAATTTTTGAGTTTTTGTAGTTCATTTTACATTCAAAGAAATGAACTGTTGAAATTGTATTCGTTATACAGAACTAGATAACGCATGCTAGCACATGCTTAAAGCATCAGTAAAGCGATATTTCCAAATGTTACCAAGGTAAAAATAAAAAATCTGATGTGGCCAACACATGACTTTCCTTATATAATGAAATGAATTTACTACTTTTACAGTAAAAAAACAGGTTTTTCTTATAGTAGATACTAATATTCTTTCCAAGACATTGAATTTTCGACAATTAGTCGTCATTTATATTGATTTAGCGTCATTTTTATCCATTTGGCGAGATTTTCGTTAATTTGGCAACATTTAAAAAAGTCGCCAAGTTGGCGACATTCCGCTGAATTCGTCGCCAAAATCTCGCCAAGCGTTATGCACTAAGAAATAAGTTATTCTTACAGCAGATAAATGACTATTGGCGTTCAAATACAAAAGTATTACTCTGAGTATCTTTTCTGATAAATGGAACGAGTTAGATCCACGAGAATGATGTCACCCAATTTATCGCATGGTATTACATATGAAAAGTGAACATGTTTATCAATAGGAAATATTTTTTTTTTATTTTATATGACTTTTTGATATTTTTTTTGAAAAATGTACAATATCTCGAGAACGGTTCGTGTTAGCGTTCTAAAATTTATATCAATCGTTTTCTAATGAAAAATTACATAAGAAATGTCTATTTGCGTAACTTTATTAGTGGTTTTGATTTCTTGACGATGTTTTCAAAATTTCATTCGAAAATTTAAGGGGGTTCTGAACATTCGATTACGTATAAAAACAATAGGCTTCCAGTGTTTACGGATTGTGATTTTTGTACCAAATTTGGTTCAAATCGGTCCATTCGTTCGTCAGTTATCGTCTCCACAGACCCACTGACACACACACACACACACTTTCACACACACACAGACATCACTTCAAAAATGTTTGATTCGTGATCAGGGATGCTTGAAACGTGCTCTCCCGTCGAAAACTCGAATTCGAATTTTCGACCCCGTCACAATACTTTCCTTATACATTATGTATATAAGGAAAGTAAAAATGTATGAATTTAAATATTACTTTCCTTATATACATAATGTATAAGGAAAGTATTGTGACGGGGTCGAAAATTCGAATTCGAGTTTTCGACGGAGAGCACGTTTCAAGCATCCCTGATCACGAATTAAACATTTTTAAGTGATGTCTGTGTGTGTGTGTGTGTGTGTGTGCGGGTGTGAAAGTATGTGTGTGTGCGGGTGTGAAAGTATGTGTGTGTGTGTGTGTCAGTGGGTCTGTGGTGACGATAACTGACGAACGAATGGACCTATTCGAACGAAATTTGGTACAAAAATCAGAATCCGTAAACACTGGAAGCTTATTGTTTTTATACGCAATCGAATGCTCAGAACCCCCCTAAATTTTCGAGAAAAAATCGTCAAAAAATCAAAATTGTTAATAAAGTTACGCAAATAGACATTTCTTATGTAATTTTTTATTAGAAAACGATTGGCATAAATTTTAGAACGCTAGCATGAACCATTCTCGAGATATTTCACATTTTTCAAAAAAATTATCAAAAAGTCATATAAAATAAAAAAATATATATTTCCTATTGATAAACATGTTCACTTTTCATATGTAATACCATGCGATAAATTGGGTGACATCATTCTCGTGGATCTAGCTCGTTCCATTCATGAAAAAAGATACTTCGAGTAATACTTTTGTATTTGAACGCTAATAGTCATTTATCTGCTATAAGAATAACTTATTTCTCCGTCAGTATAGCTTGGCGAGATTTTGGCGACGAATTTGGCGGAATGTCGCCAACTTGGCGACTTTTTGAAATGTTATCAAATTAACGAAAATCTCACCAAATGGATTAAAATGACGCTAAATCAATGAAAATGACGGCTAATTGTCGACAATTCAATATCTTGGAAAGAATATAAGTATCTACTATAAGAAAAACCCATTTTTTTTACTGTAAAAGTAGTAAATTCATTGCATTATATAAGGAAAGTCATGTGTTGCCCACATCAGATTTTTTAGAGATTGAAACGTTTGATATTAATATACATTTGCTACTGGGACTTTTATTTATCTTCTCTATTATCTGTCCTCTTGATTACTTTTATTCCTCATATGTGTCCGAATGATTTCTCCCCCATAAGGTACAAAATAAAAAAATTAATTTTACACATTTTAAAAATTATTTTTATTTAAAACCCATAATCAAATTGGTTTTCTAATTATATGACAATTTAATAACCCAATATGTTTTATTTTCCTCGCCAGTTCGTAATTATACAAATACTAAATGCTTAGTGCTTCAATATAGCATGGATGATGAGAGTATATTTAGAATGCAAAACCATTTCTCAGTCGGGAGTGAAACACTAGATGGCCCACCTCATTAAATCGCCACAGTTTCCAATCTAATTGGGTGCTTATTCCCAATTAGAATATAGAGATTACATAAAAAAGAAAGAAAAATATGCATGTATGCATTTTATTTTGGTACTTTATTTTATAAAATAGTATGGAAACACGTCAAAATGATTAATACTTTAAAAATAAAGACAACCAAAAAATTGGCTAAAAGTCATTTATTAAAATCTCCTTTTACGACGTACTAAAATTCCACGCCATTGTGTAATTTTAATACGTTGTAAAGAGATATTTTAATAAATGACTTTTAGACTATTTTTTTTGGATGTCTTTATTTTTAAAGTACTTTATTTTATTTTGGCACTTCTGTGACCTGCGCTTTCTTATTCTCATTGTAACGATAGAAACATGGAGTTATGAAAGCATTTAGAAAAATGACTGTAAGGGGATAGTGAATGTTGATTGGACATTGAACGGACTCACCACATTGCCGAAAGTTTTGAAAGATTAATTAAAACATTTCTGTTCCCTAAAACTTTTCTCGCAGGGCCAATCGAAGTCATCACTCTACGAACAGGCTTTTCAGTCAACTAACGAAACAAACGCTTCTAATCTCCAACGCCAAAAAACGGAGCCTTTTGTTTCCCGGTTCGAGGCCCCACTCATCTTGAGTTCCATAATTAGCCTTTACCCTGACAATCTGGATATAAGTACCTTGGAGTATACTTCGATGTTAAATTAATTCGAAGCCTTCATATTTCCGAAACCAGTCAGAAGGCGAAGGATGCAATTGCCACCTTTAAACCTTTTTCAGCTAGAAATAGCCTTTTGTCGTTATCCAACAAATGACTGTTATCCAAAACTTGCCTCATGCTCGTTATGACGTACGGTTCCCAAATGGAGGACACAGATGTCAATATTTTCGGAAACTTGGAATTATTTAGAGCCTGGCTCTTCGTCCTGCCCCTTATGTTTCCCATTATGTCAAACTCGAGGCCGCATATAATAATCTCAATATTAGGTCTTTTTTGATTTCAAAACTTTTAAAAATGATCACACACATTTTGAGAGATCTTGAGAAAATCTCAAATGTTAAATCAATAGGCAGACGGTCTAAGATCCAAGGCTTCTGAAATACTCCAAGCGACCAAGGGCGTTCCTATGTAGGTGACCACCTGTACTTACGTGGAAACAGTACCCAAGACCTATCGCATCTTTGCACTATCCCATGCTTTCACTTGTTATAAATTTTTAACTTATTGAGCTTGAATTGAATCGTGTCCTTAGCATTTGGATATCGCGACGCAACTCGTCTACCCCTAACGATCATTGATCAAGGAACCCATGTTCGTCTCCTTTCATTATCTTCGCCGTCATTTTACAACATAGTTGAAAAGTGTTTATGACTTTATTCATTCTGTTTGTCTCTGTCCGTTCGCACGATAACGGCCGTAAAAATGACTTTATCAAATTGAAATTTTAGTATGTCGTTGAGACGGTCAGTGGGACCTATGAGAATGTAAATGAATAATATAACCCAATTAGGGAAATATTCAAATGATCCCATAAAATATATGAACAAACAAAAGAAATTCAGCAAAATCTGTTCGGTAGTTTTTCAAATAAAAATTAAAATAATAATGACACCCATATAATATGAGAGATCACGTGACTCACTTCAAAATAAAATAGGCCATCCGTCTTTTTTCCCTAGAGTAAAAATTGTGATTTTTAAAGTTCTTCTAAATTTATATTAAGTGTTGCATCTGTCCTAAAACCGCTTTCTTTTTGTGCATCTCTATTCTGCACCAACGCAATAACACTATTTCTGAGTTTAAATGATCCTCCAACTTTGATGATTTCTCCAACGAAGCCTCATTTGAATGGATGCAGAATGTCAACAAGTGACTGTGAGATGAGTCGTATAAGAACTGACGAATTTCGTTCACGCAAAAATGAAATATTTACATGGAGAGCCAGACGATTCATATTTCGATGACATCATTTGAATAAAGCATTTTTTTCGATGAAGTTTTCAAATAGGATAAACAAGCAGCGATTGCCCGCCGTTGCTCGGGGTTGACGATGCAAAACTCTAATAAAAATTGAACCGGAACATATAGGGCCGTGAATCTTATACATTATTTATTCCACTGTGAAAGAAGTAAATGCATTTCATTACGTAAGAAAAAAAAATGGATCTGATTGACCATTTTTTGGCCAATCAGATCCATTGGATTATACATACATACTTTTTTCTTAATTATATATACGTATATATATAAATAGATAGATATTTTTATATTCATTTATTTATTATTCAAATTAATAAAAATGTTTGAGTAAGCCTGTGAAACCATGGTGACAGAGTTTCCATTTAATTTCTTATTTCAAACCTGCGATTTCCAAAAGTGACTAATACGTTCAATAAACTCCCACAAAACTCTGAGATTTAATTGACTTTCACGTTTTAAACCAACGATTTACAACCTTTTTCGTTGGGAATCGTGGAGTTAGAGAGTAGAACTCCTAGGAAATAGTTTCGTTTCCCATTACTGTTTCGACAACCCCTGATCTCAGAAACTCGAAACTTAGACTCAATTTATGGCGGACTATTTCAAAGCTACCCATAAAATTTCATTAAAATCGGTGCAGCTGTTCTCCCGTGCTAATGAGACAAACGAACGTTTCGTTTTTCATTAATATCGTGACAACTCCTGGAGTTAGAAACTCGAAACGTGATCTCAATTTTAAGTGGGGGCTATTTCAAGACTACCCACCCAATTTCATTGAATTTGGTTCAGCCGTTCTCCCATGATGTTGGATCATACATACATACATACATGCATACATACTTTTCTTTTATATATATATATATATAGATTGTAATACTGTGATAATCTAAAATCAGCCCTGTATCGCATTCAAGAGATGTTTAAATGAAATTTCATTTCTGCTGGAAATTGTTTCATAATCAATGCTTTATACATGATGGATCTTTCTTCTTCAACGACTGATTGCTTCTTTACCTTTTCAGGGCGTCGGATGTGACGACCGCATCGGGTCCGAAGTTGTTTCAGACATGTGCGGCGTGTGCGGCGGCAGGAATTCCAGCTGCGTGCATTACATGGACGTGTTTCTGGGCCAGCCCCCCGCGGACTCAAGTGAGCAGCCCTCATTTTCTTATTTCACATTTAGGGATATGCTTTAGAAATAATCCGGAAGATTACGGTACAGAGTTAGACCTGCTGCAAAGACGTGAAAATGGAACGCATGAGTAGTTCAATGCAGCAAACTGTACCTGTAAGTCTTTCAACCCGAAATCTTCGATTTGAATGAAAATGATATTAAAGTGTTACGGGGTATCCTTTGGAATCGTGATTGTCCTCTCTGTATGCAGGAGTGAGTCTACATTTCTGGGTAATTAATACGTTTATTGACGAACACATCACGAACAAGAACACTGTGCAGCAAATAGCTCGATCACTACCTCAAAAAGTCTGTCAGGCACAGTAAAACAGTAATTAAACTCATTTCACAAAACAACTGATACTATTCTCAAAACATGGATGTATCCCACCATTCAATGCAACTCGTATCACGTTCACTGCTCCAACTGAACGATGACCCCTTCTTTATACTCCCAGTAGAAATTTCCAGAAGGGGCCCGTATATCGTACAATATTCTTTATTTTGAGAAGGTTCTCGAATATTCAAAATGTCGCCAGAAGTCGCCAAATGAGTGAAAAATCGCCACATCTGGCAACCCTAGATTCACGCCATAGGAATGGACGCATGTACGGTGTTTTTTCCTTCTGGCTCTCAAGATTTTCCCATGGAGGCACTTTTCGTGCTTGTAACAATATGAATACAATTTAATTTAACCATTTTTGAAAACCATTATTCTCACCGTCACCTTATCAATCGCTCCACAATACTGATGGAATTTAATGGCGATAATAGGTAATTGATAATGTTACTGGTATTGAGTTATAATATTGAGTAACTAGGGCAGCTTTTTTGTTACGAATTGGGTAAGCCACTCCATGATAAATTCTACGTCAGCAATCGCCACCGATGTTTCTGTTCCAACAGCTTATTCAAATACTTTTGCAGGATCACATTCATCGCTCAAACAGCCCAATTTGAGTACCTTTTCCCTTTGACTCTCATTTGGAAATGAACAAAGTTTCCCATTTTTTAACACTTATCAACATAGTTGAAAAGTGTTTATGACGTGGGTCAATTTGTCTGTCTGTCCGTCCCTTTGCACGATAACTGCCGTAAAAATGACTTTATCAAAATGAAATTATGTTGTTGAGACGGTATGTGGAACATATAGGAATGTAAATGAATATCACCCACTTAGTTTTGGATTGAACCCGGGTTAAAAAAATGAAATACATTGAATCCTATGGGGCATCATTTTTCAAATATATTTTAAGCGAAGTTAAAATTTTCAAATTGCTTCGAAAATTTTAGGAAATATTCAAATTAACCCATAAAATGTATAAAAAAAATCAGCAAAATAAGTTCGGTAGTTTTTGAAATTAAAATAATAATGGCATTCATATAATATGAAGAGATCACGTGACCCACATCAAAATAAAATAGGGCATCCTCTTGTTTTCCAAGAGTAAAAATCGTGATTTTTATTCATTTAAATTGAGTGTTGCATCCGTCCTAAAACCGGTTTATTTTGGGGTATTTTTTGTGCGTCTATATTCTGCGCCAACGCAATTAAATTTAAATTATCATCCAACATTGATATTTCTACAACGAAGCCTGATTTTAATGGATGCAGAATGTAAACAAGTGATTGTAAGATGAGCTGTATAAGAATTGCTGAATTTTTTCACGCAAAATTATTTAACTTTGGAGTTTGAAATAAAAGTGTATGAATGAAATATTCACGCTTTTACATTGGGAACCAGACTATTTATATCTCGATGACGTCATTTGAATAAAGTTCATTTTTTTTTCAATGAAGTTTTCAGTTTTCAAATAAAATAAATAAATAAGAAAAAAATCTAAAGAAAAAAATCTGATGTGGGCAGTACATGACTTTCCCTGCAGACTCATATTCACGTTCTCTTTATTTCTTCAGTAATTCATTAAATTGAGTTTAAATGCACAAAATAACGCCCATAATTGTTTTAAAGGACACTGAATTTAAACTTTTAAATTAGTTTTCGTTTTCGTTTGGTAACTGGATTTATTTTCATAAGGTGTGTAGCGAAAAGGCAAAAAAGCTAAAATATCTCAAGAACGGCTTGTCCTACTGTAATGGGGTTGATCTTATTATTTTCATCGTCAAATATTACGTATAAAACAAACATTTAATTGATATATGTGAGCATACGGAGTCTTTTATTTTAGATTTTGACAATATTTGCGGGCCATATCGCAAAAAAAGGCAGGTTATTTTTATCAGAATCGTACCAAAATCTAATCAGTACCAAGGTAACCCAAGCGACTTATCTAACGAATATTGTTAAATTCGGTCCATTAGTTTTTCAGTTAGAGTGGATACAGACAATTTTTGCAGGTCATTTCACAAAAAAAAGTGGTTTTTTTCTTATCCCGAATTGTACCAAAATCTAATCAGCACTAGAGTCACTCACAAGGGACTTTCCTAACAAATTTTATGAAATTCGGTTAATTAGTTTTTCAGTTAGAGTTGATACATACATTGCACAGACAGACACACATACAGACGTCACACTAAAAATGTTTTTTACTTTCCTTGCAATATATGGCAATGTATAGGGAAAGTATTGGAATCATGCCGAAAATCGCAACTCGAGTTTGCGACGGATCTACACGTTTCGGGACCTCTGGAATATGATTCCGATACTTTCCCTATACATTACCATGTATTGCAGGGAAAGAAAAAATAGAAAAGGGAGCAAATAATAAATGAAAATCAAAGAATGTATGGTGAAATCTGCTCAATTAAAACATCTGTTTATTTGAGAGTTTTACAAAAAGGTGTTACATGATCATAATGTGTGTACGATGATAGTCTATCTTGATGAATGCATTTCTTGAATTGGAATCATAAGTGTGTGACTGGTCTTTCAAAAGATATCGATGCGGAGAATGTTGTTTCTAAAGCACACTGTACAGAAAGAAAGTAAATGAATTGTTTCAACTGACCACGAGTCTCCTCTAAAGTAATCGCTAACTAAAGTCACTATCAGAAATGCTTTTATAGACAAGCTTTTAATTTTAGATTTTTAATCTAAAGATGCAGTCTATTCAGGAAAATCCAATACTGTTGCTGACGTCCAGCATGCCATTACGAAAACAAAGACATGGTAAATATGTGGTATCGCAGTTAGATTCCTAAATATATCTCCCGGTGTTATACATCAGGATTCAATGATTTTCTAAAAATGATTCAATTTTTTGAATGCAATTTATCTGATGAACCAAGTATTACTGTACAGATGTTATCGTGGCTCAATCAGAAAAGGCCCGATAAAATACATAAACGTGAAAGAGTTGTGAAGGAAACACAATTTACTGACACCTTTTCGTTATGGAGCTGGGGCTTATTATCATCGAATAGCAAAAACGCTATTTCTGGGAAGACATGCGTAAGCAAATCACTGAAATGCATGTTAAATTCCGTTCAAACAATTCGTATAAAGCATTGAATTCGAAGCCTGCGGGTTTGCTACAAACACGGAGATATATTCTAAAGGCTTCGAAGTTATTTGAAATGGTCTTTCTGGCACCTTACTCGAAAGTAAAGACGACAAGAAATTGATAGGCATCGTGGAAGATTATTCCACAAAATGGGTTGAACGGTTTGCTTTATCCAAAGCTATATGATAAGATGATATGTTAATAAATGTTCTTTGACTTTTCTAATTTAAGTATTTCCAAGATTTGAAATACCTCACTGTGGATCATCAGTAATAATGAACCAGTATTCACGAGCTATGTAATAAATCGATTTTGCATTTTACTAAATGTAAAATATCTTAATCCGTGTTTCCTAACGCCAGTCCAGTTGACAGAAAGATCATGTTCTGTACGTTTACGATTAGTTTTGCTTTTTTGAATTTAGCAAAATGTGAAATTATTGATCAGACTGCTGCCTATTTGCAAAGCGATAGAGTGCTGCGACTATGAATGATGACCTAAGGACTATGATAAACTTTTACTGTTACGTTGTAGTTTACAATACGTGTTACATTGTAAACTGAAGTTTACCATACGTGTTATATTGTAAACTGAAGTTTACCATACGTGTTACATTGTAAACTTCCATTGTAGAAATCGAAAACTGACTCAATAAAAGTAGAAACATAAGACTTTAAAACAGTTTCGTTTTTAACAAAAATAATTGAAAATGAAAGTTTTCAGAGAAAGGAGGCTGCAGACTAAAACGCTCGATTTCTGGAAAAATTCAAGTAAAGAATTGAAATTGTCTGGAATAATGGATCTTTATTTTAAAACAGCCTGGAAAATTCGACATCTTGGGAAAATAAAAATATTTGGGGGTAACGCAGACTAGATAATGACTTTGAAATTTCGAACGGACGTGTCAATAGAACTTCTGTACGAGATAGAATTCAATTTTGGTAAGAATTCGAATTTAAAATTTTAAACGAACGTGTCAATAGAACTTCGGTACAAGATATATTAAAATTTCGACACTATATAAATATAAAAATTTTAAATTAATGTTTAAAACTAATTTTTAAATGTCAGTATTTAAAATAATGTTACGAAACGTATAGAATCGTGTGTGCATACGCAGGATACAAGAACGAGTCCAAGTTTCTAGATAACCCTCGTTTATTTACAAGCATAAAGGAAACAGGACCAGTATACAATCAAGCAGCACTTAAATGCTCCACTCAATTAACAGAATAAACGATATTATTCACAGAATGTTGATGAAAGTCATTTCACAAACCAGCCGCTACTAGTCTCAAAACATTGACAAAAATCACAGTCTACTGTAGCTCGTATAGTGTCCGTTCATCAATTACCTTGTAATGGGGTGGCGAGTCCTTTCTATAGTCTCTCCATAGAAACTTCTAGAAATATCTATATCTCAAAAGAATAATCGTTTTATGGAGAAGTTTCTGGAACATTCCGGAAGTCACCAAATTTTCGATAAATGGCCCGATCTGAAAACCCTTCTTGTAACTTGAAAATTCTGGCAACCCTGGGCTCACGCCATGTACTGTATTTTCTCCGCCTGGCCTTCGAGACAGACGAAAGAGGAGGCTCCAAATAGAACATTGCGCGTTCACAACAATAACTTCATTTATAAGAGGTTCTGTTGCTCGAATTCTGGAATAATTTCCCAATTCAATTCATGAGTTTACTTACAGATGTCCTACATATCCATTTGCTAATGCCAAATCTGTTTCTTGTTGCAGGCCACAGGAGTGGGTACCACGAGGTGGTAGTTCTCCCGGTGAGAACTCGAAATTTGAAGATTCATCAGGTGGTCGGGAAGAATTATTTGGGTAAGCATCCTTCATGCGACTTATTATTCCATTACCTGACCTTCCCTATAATTTTCACAATTTTATATATTCATTCCCAACAATATCTCAAATTGTGAGGTTCGCAATTTATTTTGTAGAAGGTAAGCAATATAAACAGGATTCTTTCCTTCAATAAAATGTAAATTATCTTTTCTAAAATGTCACTATTATATGTTATGAATGATAAAGGTATATTAAGTGAATTTCGTTGAAATTCATATTGTCTTTCTCAGAATATGTTCAGTGTTTAACAATTTAAAAAGGGCTTCATGTTTCCTAATTTTGGGCCGAGGTCGGTTCTGTAGTAGTCATTCTTGTTCGATTTGGTATATTTTATGTAATCCAATATTATGAATCCTTGGAAATATCTTTATGTGCCGCGACCGATAAAAGCTTTAACTGGGGGATAAATAAGGCATTGGTCCGTTTCCATTTTAAATTGGGACAGCCACACTATTTTGGGCCAACAGTTTAAAAATATTAATTTTTAAACTACTTTTGTCAGACCCAATGTATTTTTTATATTAGCTAATTTAATGTGTTGATAAAGTATCTGTATGGCTAGGTAATACGACGTTCATTTGTTTAAACTTTAAATTCGGTATCTGCATTCGCTCGTCAGGTGTGATTTGGTGCAATGGGGTGGCATTTCAGTACAAGCAGTTTTTCAATAAACAGAGAGGAAATGATTCCTCCAAAGTGAGCCCCAAAATTAGTCCATCCCCAGACAATGCAGAATATTTAATATCTCAGACGTCTCATAAAAAGAATATGAAACTATTTTTCAGCTTATGACGCATATATTTCATTCTGGTCTTCTGTTGCGATACAGTTTCAAACTGGAAAGTTAGAGCTTCTGTATATTCCATCATCAGTCATGCCGTAACCTAATATAATACAAAATAATATTTTAAAAACACTGGTAATGATAAGTCACAAACCAAAGAATCAAAAACAAGGCAAGCTTCCAATTGTAAATGAGTGCATCCTGATTTATTAGAGATACATCTTTCTGAAATGAAACATCTTAATGCTCAACAGCGAAAGTTCTTTTCATGGAAATCCGAGCACAACGAAAAGTAAAATGGAAATTAAATTCGTCCAATAGGTGAAACGGAAATTAAACTCGTCCAATAGGTGCTGAAGACCCAGGCCACCCGACTCACCCTAGGGTACCCGCAACAGGATGAGCGGCCGCGTCCAATAGGTGCGCAACAATTGAGACGGCCGTAACAGAAAGTGTAACGTGCCGTCCTCACTCTATTCGTCTCAATTGTTACGTCCAATAGGTGCGTAACAATTGAGACGAATAGAGTTAAAACGGCACGTTATACTTTCTGTTACGCTCGTCAGTGGAGGGAGTGGCTATCGCTTTCTCCCAACTTTGCAGATCAGTGAGTGAGACTAGCGCGTGACACGTTTTCATTATGCTCCTAATTGTTTGCTACACATTGAATGACTCTAGCATGTTTCACTAAATTGAAATTTTTCATTAGATTTTAATGCTATATAAAGTAAATTATTGCATATAGCAATTAGGCCAAATCTAGTACGAAACGCCTAAGGGCATATCTTTTGTAATAAAAAACACTATACTCAAAATCTGATTCTATACACTACAGGGCTTTCAAAGAACTACACATTCTTGCTTATTGTTTATAGCTATCATTTTTACTGTTTAAGATGTAAGATTTACAAATTTTAAAAACTGAACATTTTTCATGCTACTTCAACTTGACAAGACGATGACTCGATCGCTATGAGCTTTTTAAAAATATATATATACACTCAAATATATATACGCAAAAAAAACCTAAGCACCCCTAAAAAATAATCCGATCATCTCGAAATTTCGCATGCAAATTCCTTTATACCAAGTATGCAAATGATTAAATTTGCAAGGCGGCCAATGAGTGTTAACTTCGGTCATAGCTCGCGGTTCAACTGCGCAACTAACATCCTATAAAGCGGATTAAAAATGTGGACGGTTTATCATGGATCGTTATCGTCGTTGCAGTTCCATGGAGACACATCCAATAATGCCGTTTTGACGTTGCCGAAGACCTTATAAGCAGCATTTGAACGTGGTCGTACAGTCGGGATACGTGAAGCTGGTTGGTCATACCGAGCAATAGGCCGCTATCTGCACCGAATGGACGCTGCTGTGCAAAGGTGCTGGCAGCAATGGTTGCTGCAAGGAACTCATCGGCGGAATGAAAGCTCTGGAAGGCCAAGGTGCACGAATGCGAGGCAAGATCGAATAACAGTGCGACAGGCCCGAATTGGCCCAACGGCATCATTTTCCGCCATCCAACATGCTACATCTCTTCCATACCACCCGTGATACCTTCTACCATCTCATGGCGTTTGGCTGAGGTGGGGTTACGTTTACGACGGCCTTCAAGACGTCTACCCATAACCCCACAACATCGACAGAGTCTTTGAGTGGTGTCGTAGCCGAACATCATAGCTGCCAACAGACTGGCATCGCATAGTGTTCAGCGATGAATCTCGCTTCAGTCTTTCAGCACATGACCATCGGGTACGTGTGTGGAGGTGCCAGGGCCAGCGATCCCATTCCGCCTTTGTTTTACACAAGCACACAACCATTACCCTTGGTGTGAGGTGCTATCTCTTACGACAGCAGGTCGCCCATTGTCATCCTGCGTACAACTCTAACAGTTCAACGATATGTTACCGTTTGCGTTACCCTTCATAGCACGTCATTCTGGGGACATTTTCCAGCAAGATAATGCCACGCCACATACTGCTCGCATATCTGTGGACTGTCTCCGTGTTGTTGATACTGTTTCTTGGTCAGCAAGGTCACCAGACTTTTCGCCAATAAAAGCATGTATGGGACATACTAGACCACCAGATTCGGTCACCCCGAAATGCAGCAGATATGGAGCAACAATTGTGGAATGTTTGGCAGAATGTATCGCAGGATGACATTAGGAAACTTTATCACTCCTTACCTAGACGTATACAAGCATGCTTTGCGCCAAGGGGGATTTCACCAATTACTGATTTAAAAATTCAATGTGCAATAGCTAACCATTGAAGGATTTTTGACTTGATTTCGTAATCATTTCATTACATGTGTATGAGCTGTACGCATATTTAATTTCAATAAAAAGTCACTTTCTTCATGGTGCTTCGTTATTTTTGCAAAAGAGAGCATATATACAGGCAGGGGCGGCAAATAGGGGGCGCGAGGGGGCGCGGTCGCGCCCCCAAATTTTTCCTCATCCCTATCGGCTTCTCTCTTTTTTTATCGACTGTCCACTGGTCAGTTTTCCCACACTATGGAGCTTCAAAAGATCCAACCTTCACAGTGAAGTTCCCACTTCCAGCTGGAACGAGCCCTTTTCAACTTGAAAAAATGGGGTGATGTTATCCTTTTCACTTAATTTCAAGTGTCCGATTAAATTTATGTGTAGTTAGCGCATGCTCATCCCTTCCTTTCACTAGAAATGCATTTCAGCAGCTCAATGCATTATATTCTTTCATAGAAACATCATATACAAGACATGCTTTTTTCGAAAAGATTCGCTCATCAACAAATACTTTTTCTGGAGGCTCTTCAACTCTACAATCACTAAGTGATACGAGGTGGTCTTCCAGAGTTAAAGCCATAAAAGCACTACTTAATAATTTTGAAGTTGTGATTTTAACACTGGAAGAATTATCTGAAAACGATTTTCTCAATGGTGGAAAAACCAAAGCCCTTTTAACATACATGACATCGTTCAAATTTTTGTTCATTTAGTTTGTATTGAACAGTGTTTTTGATCAATGCAATACCCTCTCAAAACATTTTCAGTCATCTGATTTTAATTTTCAGGCTGTGCAAGCTTTGGCTAAAGCTACTATTGAAACGGTTAGTTCTTTTCGTATTTATACATATTTCAATCTAGTGTGGAGTTTTGTGACATAACTTTACGAAAAAAATTCTTATTCTGGACCAAAACTGAAAAGACGTAAAAAAATTCCAAGCGAATTCGGAGGCGGTGAAAAAAATCCGCATGATGATGTTAAATCATATCACAGATTCAATATTCAATATGAAATTGTAGATTCAGTATCTAATGAAATTGAGACAAGATTTAATGAGAACAATATACCTGTTTTGTTTGCCCTTGGTTCAGTATTATCCGTGTCAGATGTCCAAAAAGAAAAACAAAATGTTTCAACCATATGCAAAATATATGACTTCCAGAAAGAGGGGTTGCTGTGTGAATTTTGACTGTTTTATTCAATGGTGAAGAATGAAAACATAGACCATACCAATTTTAAAAGTCGCCTGGATTATTTTAAAGAGCGGAATTTAAAAAAATGTGTTTCCTGTCATAACATTATTAGTTAAATTGTTTTTGACTGTGCCAATCAGCTCAGGCAGTTGTGAAAGGTCTTTTTAGTGTCTTATGAGGCTGAAAAATTATTTTCGCAGTACAATGGGACAAGAAAGACTTTCATATTTAGCTGCTTTAGCTATAGAACAAGATATACGACTGGATTATGATTTAATTGTAACAAATTTTTCTCTTCTTCCAGATTCTAAGAACCGGCGTTTAAAACTTCGATAACAAGTAAATAAATATAGATATTTGTATTTAGAAAAATTATGTTAACATAATTATGTACAAAAATTATGTTAACAACATTATTTTACTCAACATCAATTCAATTTTGTGATCCCCCCCCCCCCCCCTGTTAACAAACTTTTATTTATTCCATATTGTGGATTTTCATACATGCAAATCTCGCACCCCCAAATGGAATGCTGAAATGCCGCCCCTGATACAGGGTGTTCGTAAACTGTTTTGACAAAATAAGAGGGTGATAATACCCATCAATATGAACAATATTTACTATGGAACCTAAGGTCGCATTCCACTCGGAGTGTCATAAAATAAAAACTTCGAATCACGTCCAACAAATACAAGTCGCCACATCGGAGGACATAGCTGTCATGCCGGAGAAGTATCACATCTCGAGAACATCACGGTCAAGTATGTACTGTACGCAAATTTCCAGTGACAAGAAGCAGCAGCGACAGTTGCAGCTGATTGGCTGATCAAGGTTCAGTAGACAACCAGTCAAAGCAAACGTTGTTCTTTAAAAGTGGCACATCCCCAATGCTTCAGATTAATACCCGGATAACAAAAAAAATAATTCAACTTTTAAAAATCGGTTTCCACCTGTCACTTTCTCACCAAATTTCGTAGCTCTGCGACGCGCGGTCGCTAAGCGGTAAGACAGTCGCTAGTGTATAAGACAGAAATTGCCTTTTATTACATACATATATATATATATATATATATAAAATGAAAATCCAATGATAGAATAGAGAAATTGTAACTCATAATACACTAATTTAAAATTTGCCTACAAATTACAAAGGAGTAATAAAAAGAAATTCAAACATAATGAGGAAATTTAAGTGTATGTTACTAGTCATCAAGCTAAAAATAATCAACAAATATCAATGGAGTGAAATCGAAAATAGGAATACAAAAAATACCAAGCATTAAAGCTTGCACGTGGAAAAGCTCTAGGCTTAAGAATTATTCATTTCGAAAAATTTCTTTTTCAAGTCCAAATATTTAATCGAAATGAACACAAAAATGCTTGTTTCTGCACGAGATAGATTTTATCTATAAACTCGTGTTATTTGGGCGACAAGCATAAAGATTGAAAAAATAGATAGGAAACATAAATACCTGAAAATACACCTCAAATGTACAACCATGACGAGCATAAAATAACAAGATCAATGTTGCCATTCGCAAAAGATAAAAGTAGAGATCTACTGTTGCCAATTGTGAGTAATAAATAACAGTATTGCGTAAAGGCAGTAAAGTATGATATATTCTACAGTAAAAGCTACAAAATAAAGGGGCATGTAATAAAATAGAAAATATAAAGACTAAGGTATAAGTGGATTAAAATACATTGTAATGCATATTTAAGATATATATGTTCCTGTAAACACTCTCCCTTCTTTTCACCATTTTCTATTCTTCTTTTCACCCTTCCTTTCTGCCCTCCCCCCCTCCTTTTTAAATCTGTTTTTGTATTTACTATATATATATATATATATATATATATATAATTAGCATGCCAGGGAGAAATTACCAAAATTTAAGGGCGGCGCATAGTCGCCCGAATACTACTAGCGACAGTTTTGAAGGATCATAAAGGCCCTATCACATTCAACAACTTTTCCGGCAATTTTTCGGACAACCAACTTTTCGAACAATTTTTACGCCGAGTTGGGGGAAAACTCGTGTGAAATAAGGTCAAAAAATTGGGACAACTTTATCTGACCGGCATAGAAAAAGTTGTTCATTTGGGACAATTTTTTACCAACCAGCCAATCACAGATGAGTAGCGAAGGAATCACGTGTGTAGAAAGGTTGGCGCAGATTTTACTAAATTCTGGTTTGGCGTGAAATCCTCGCGCAAGTTTGAATCTGTGGAGCGCTAACAGATAGAATATAATAACAGATAGATTATATTGATATAATAACCAGGCAGTGCGAAGTATTATTTTAGTTTAGATTTAGAATTTTGTTAAGTATTTA
This sequence comes from Amaurobius ferox, assembly GCA_951213105.1. Lineage (NCBI taxonomy): Eukaryota > Metazoa > Arthropoda > Arachnida > Araneae > Amaurobiidae > Amaurobius > Amaurobius ferox. The sequence goes on along the minus strand of OX578148.1, from coordinate 140,996,082 downwards.
TAATATTTCTGTGTCATAAAGGTGGATGTCAATGGAAGTCGTCTCGAAATCGAAGAAAAGTAGTCTTGCGAGATGGAAATGGAGAAAAATCATTTTTGTGGAATCTAGATCCACTGTATTTAAAAAAGAATTTGAAGAAACATGCGTACGAGAAAATATCATCTTTACGAACCATCTCTTCCAAAGCGATTTTATATACATGAAATATTATATAATAAAAATTAAGATATTATTACTAATATAATTTCTTTGGTCTCTTCTGATTCAAATTTATATTTACCAGAGGCTTGCTAGTTTACAGTATTACCGCATTTCAGAAAATCCGCCTTTCTGTGAATTTAAACAAGAGCGTACGCGAGTTTGCTTTGGCGATATATACATATTTCATCAGTTTCTAAAATAAGCTAACTAAAGTGATTCCATCACAAAACACAAAGGATCCTAATTTAAATTGTTTTAGAATATTTACTACACTATGGCAATTTCCTCGTTTTAACGAATACAATTATGTTCTCTTTCTCGAAACGGTAAAAAAAAAACATCAGACAGAATTTAGAAAATGAATTTTCATGTATGTTCTTCATAGACATTTTTTTTTCTTTTGCAATACTAAAACAACTTGAAAACTTATTCTGTTTACTCTTCAAAATAGTACTCTAAAATAACACTAAATGCATTGCATGATATAATTTGTTAGTACATTTCAAATGTGAAGTTTTGGCTTGGGTGGTAAAGAATCAGCTCAGCAAACGAATGGGCTCTGGTTCGAATCCATGCGAATTTTAAATTTTACAAGTGCTGCCATCTGTTGCTAAAATATTCAAATATAGATTTTCTTTAATAATCTGCAGAATTTTTTTGTTTTAAATTATTTTACGTTTTATATACAAAATAACCTTATATCAGTAAATTATTTTTAAATTTGAATGCTTATAAAAATTTATTTCGAAGTTACTTTGAAAAACATCTTGAAGTATACTTTATACCAGCTATAGATGGAATGCACATTTAAATCTATTTTAAAACATAATTACTCAATAAATATAAATGTAGATAAAATAATTTTTAAAAGTTTACTTTAATGAGAAATATTTTAAACGTTACAAATGAGCAAGGACCATCTTCGGATATTTGATATAGATACGTATTTGAAAACCTTTAAAATCAAGTATAAAATGGTAATGAACTTAAATTTGTTTAAGACATGATATTTTAATAACGGCATTCTTGAATTTAAATACTTTTTATGTTTTCTTTTTCTTTGTTTCATTTCAGTCAATATCGGCAATATCGCTTTTTAAACTAATTTTGTATCTTAAAATAGAGTGAATATTTTTCAACAAATATTTATTTGCTTTTTTATACGGATGTGTGACAAATCCAAATATTCTTTAATGTTCATTCATCTGTTTAAGCTTCTGATATCTGAAGTAATCCATATAGAAAAGAGCAAATCAAAAATGTACAATATATTTTGTCCACATCCTTCTCGGTTTACTTTGTTTCTTCTTCTTAAGCAGGAATAATCCTAGCATAATTATGCCAAGGCATATTTGATTTTTCCCCGCAGCTGATAGCAATTTAGTCATAATTACAAAGTAATAAAGGTTACAAAAGGAAGTACTAAGTAAAAGTCTTGTTTTACTGCCGAAGTCGAAGCGAGAACGCGCTGCCTGCCGAAAAGTACATGTACAAATGTATAGTTGTCACCAAAAGGCGATAAACATACCGCCATAGTTTTGTCATTTAGCACAACTTCTTCAAACTGTCAGTAACCCTATCACCAACTTTTTCACCGAAAAATTGGGGGAAAAGTTGTCCGAAATAGTTGGTTGTTCCAAAAGTTGTTGAATGTGATAGGGCCTTAAGAGATCCAGTGTAGGTAAGAGTTAGTCTCATTTTTGACGAATTTTTTATACGATTCTATTCAAACTTATTTTCTTTTTCTTAGAATATGTTGTGTTGCCATATCCATCGAAGAATTTTATTTTCGTACTTTTTAAATTGTTTTTTTTATTCTCCGGAAATGTGCAGCCTTGCAAGACCGAACCAGAGGCATCATTTTCAACGGTGAACAGCACCTGACCCGGTACGGAGGGCACTTTCCCATTGCTGGGACAACGGTGCAGTTCGAAAAGTCTGACAACACAACGGAGATCTTGACGGCCAAAGGTCCTCTGACTGAAGAGTTGTACATTCTGGTAGGTGAAAAACTTATGCTATGGTGTTATGTACTTGAATGGGTTAAACATGTGTCTGTTCAACCCATTCAAGTAGCGGAAATAAAAAAAACAGCCATATAAATATTCACATAAGAGTATTGCGGCCAACAATGTAAAGTGAATGCAAACTCAATTAACAATTTTCCTTTGTATAATATCTCAAAATGCATGGCATAGACAATGTCTCTTGAAATATCGGCGTTCGTTGAGGAAAGTGACTGCTTGTTTTCTGTGTAAAATTTAATTCGAAATTGACAAAAATGTGCAAGGGTTGTTTATTAAACAGTTACTGGAAAGGAATTGCATAATCATCTGGATATTATCGGAAAAGTGATCACCGGGAAGTAGATGATTCGAACTAGCAACTACTGGATTACGAGGTCTCCGTTAACGCACTTCAAAAATTGTCACCCTTATTACGCGATGCTTTTCTTTGATAGGAATATGCATCTACATGATTGCTAGAAAAACTTCAAACACAAAGTAAACAACGACGAAGTACAAAATGATGGCAGTAGGCAAAAGTTCATAAATTAATAATTTAAAAGCTTAACTTTTAATAATTAAAATTTAAAAGATTGTTTTTGCTCTTTATTATTATTCAATTTTGTCATTTAAATTTTGAAAATTTATTGAGTACTTTTCAAGAAGATTGTTTTTTTTTTTCAGGAATTTAATTTTAAAATGTTTTTGTTTATTTTTCAATAGTGTAAATTAAATTTAGTTTTTGTTTACTTTTCGATAATGTAAATTGGAAAATGTGTTGGTTACTTTCCAGTCATTTAAGTTTTAAGAAAATTCTTGTTTAATTTTCGATGATTTACGGTTGAAAAAAATATTTTCTTTTAAGTGATTCAAATACTGAAAATGTTTTGTTCACTTTTAAATTTTTGTTATGACGAAAGTAGATTTCTTGAAATGGGCAAATTCTTCCCAACCGCACCCGTTTCTTGAAAGGGATCCCAAAATTAAGACTTTTGAGGCTAAATTAAATGAATTTTGACGCGACGGAATCGTATATAGCTTTGAAAATATAATCAGTCATCTACTGTAACGTGTGTTAGTCATGCACTGTATCTGTGAGATAACTTTGATGTGAATTACGAAATTCTTTTCCAAGGTTGCAAATTTCACAAACAGTAGTGTATAAAAGATTAACTAAAATATTCCACACAATTTTAGGACCGGCCGTCCAAACGGTTACCTTACACCTTTCTGGTAGGTCGGACGCCGGGTCTCAACACAATTTTAGGCGAAATTTTAAAGATGAATTTTTACCCAAATACTGAAATTTTAAAATAACTATCGTGTGTCCATTATCTGACTGCGATGCCAACAGATTCGCACATACACATCACCTCGAAAACATTTTATTCGAGTTCAGGAATACTTCAAACACATATATTGAAATTCATTGATATCCTCTACCCTATAGCAATACTTTTCCTATACATGTATAATGTATGTGTGGGGAAAAATGTTAGCATGACTCTACAATTGCATTGGAAAACTAACTAAATACAATAATATGTAGAAATATATTAGCGCAATTAGCATTGCTGCTAAAACTAATCAATACCTTTTTGTCGTTTTCACACATAAAAATAAGTTTTAATTCAAAGTTCAAGTTGAATTACATTTAATCGTAATATTTGAAGAACCCATTTTTACATGTTCATTAGATTTTTTATCCTATTTAAAGACAAAGTTTGTAGTCTGTAACAGATTGGACCTTTTCAAGAAAAGAACCTTTTGGAGAAATCGGATAACAATTTGTCAACTCCTATGACTGGCTTTGAAGCAACAATAGCTAATACACAATTCCATACTGCTTTGAGATGTTACATGCTGCTTTGAAATGAGCGCGATGTTATTTCTCTAAAGAAGATGCCATTAATATGTCATCTAGGTATGTAAATACAAAATCCAATCGACTGAATACTTAATTGATAAAACATTGAAATGAAGATGAAGCATTTCGGAGTTTAAAACTCATTGCGTTAAATGCGTAAAGTCCAAACCATGTAATTTAATCATAGCAGTTTTTGCTTTGTTTCTTTCAGCAATTGGTATCTGTCAATAAGTTAGTTAAAAAATTTACCTTTAAAATGACAAAACTTTAAAATTAATTGGTACGAATGTATTTTGTATTTTGTGTATCTTGGGCTATGAAAGTATGCAATCCTATTTTTAATAGTGTTTGTTAAAAAATTACAATATATATTTATCACAAAAAAGGTTGTCGAATAATACGTATTTTTCAGATATATATATATTTTTCAAATCTGTTACAATTAAAAAAAAATTGCATACTTATATATATTTCACTTTCGATTTTCCGATTTGGAAATTTCCTTTTGGATTATATACTGTTCAATGTTGCTAAGTAGCGTCGCGCTTTACATCATTTGTAACTTCGAGTATTTAGTTATGGGATATGGTTAAATTTTAAATTAAAAATAATACTGATCGTTACCTTAAAATCAATAAATTAGGTAGTTTTAAAGTTAAATTGTTTGTTTTTAGAATAGTTTTTTTAATAATCTGTATTAAAACAGTAAAAAATTTATATATATATATATATATATATATATATATATATATATATATATAGAGAGAGAGAGAGAGTATTATAGTACATATTCTGAACATTATAAATAGACCAAAATATTTATAATTATTGTAAATAAACAGCATACCCGTTCTTCTTACGGAGTATATATATATAATATAAAGAAACTTAAAATTCACAATCATGTGCAAATTCCTATAGCATACTAAATGACATTGCTAATCAAAATATTATGTTAAAATATTTAATTTAATGCTCATAAAAAGGAGTTTAAAAATCCTTGTTCTCGTTATACACAATTATCTTAACTGACAGATATGAAGATTAAAACATCCTGACCCCTTTTGTAAGCAAATTTACAAAAAATATGAAATTGAATCAATATATGCAAAATGAAAGCGTTAAAACTGTATGGGACCCGTGCTACTTATATATGCGAATATTAGAAAATAAAACCTGTATTAGTAGACTGCATGCATAAATTGAAAATATCAATAAACCCCTAATCTTTAAACGTGAAGGCAGTAAATGACTCCAACAATATGCCAAAATGAAAGTGCTAAAACTATATGGGTAGATATACCCATACTAATTATAATGCCGTAGATTAGAAAATATGTTCGCATGTTAGTAAAAGATTACCCGTAGTACAATATGAGTATAACAAATCTTTGCCAAAACAGATGACGTAATAAATTGAAAATATCAATGATCCCCGTCATCTTGATACCAGATGGCCGTAATTGATTCCAATATATATCAAAATACAGGGTGTATATAAACTGTTTTGACAAAATAAGAGGGGTGATTGTACCCTTCAAGACGAACAATATTTACAATGGAACCTAGTATCGCATTCCCCTCTGAGTGTCTATTATATTTGAAAACTTAAAACTTCATCGAAAAAAATGAACTTCATTCAAATGACGGCATTAAAATATAAATTGTCTGGTTTAAACATCGTTAAATGCAATACATTCCTCGGTAATATTTTTAAAATTATCATAATACTTCAATAATTTATTATATTTGAAAACTTCATGGAAAACAAATTAAATTTATTCAAATGACGTCATCGAAATATGACACTCCTGGCTCTGTATAAAAGCAGCATTTCATTCATAACTTTTTTCCATTCATTTCATTCATCACAAACAATACTATAGTAATTTATTTTATTTAAACACTTAAAACCATGGAGGTACAAGTAATTTAACTCTATGCTTAAAACTTCATCGAAAAAAATCGCTTGCGTCTCTGTGTCAATGAATGTTTCATTCATTTCAGCTGTAATGCAGACTCCATGAGCTAAATAATTTTGCGTTAAAGAAATGCAGCAATTCTTATACAACTCATTCTACATCTTATGATATTTACATTTTCCATAAGTGAAAATTAGGTTTCGATGTAGAAATAATTAAAGTTGGATGATCATTTAAACTCAACTATATTGTAATTGCGTTATTTCAGTATGTAGATGCACAGAATTTAAGCAAAAATAAAGCGGTTTTAGGAAGGATACAACATTAAATATGAATTAAAAAGAACTTTAAAAATCACAATTTCGACACAAGATGAATGACATATTTTATTTTGAAGTGGGTCACATGATCTCTTCATTAGTGCTGTTGGCACATTTCGGGCGCGGTAGCCCGGTGGTTTGCGCGCTGGATTTGCACGCTGCCACAACTGCCGCCGTGTTCATGCGGAGTACGATCACGTTAAACATGTGGGTCCGTAAGTCCTTCCGAGAGGTTGGTGGTAGGGGAAGGAGGGTACGGTCCCTGTGGATGCCTCCCCCACTGGGTTCCGGTCTAAATTGGGTGGCACTTCCCGGCCGTCCAAACAGTTGCCTTACACCTTTCTGGTAGGTCGGACGGTCTGGGTCTCAACAACAACATGATCTCTTCATATAAAGGGTTATTATTATTATTTTAATTTTTATTTAAAAAACTACTAAATATATTTTGCTGGAATTTTTTTATATATTTTATGGGATAATTTGAATATTGCTTAAAACTTCGAAGCAATTTGTGAATTTTAAATCCGCTTAAAAAATGTTTGAAAAATGAGGTCCCATAGGGTTTAATATGTTTCATTTTTTAAACCCGGGTTCAATCCAAAACTAATTGGGTGACATTATTAATTTATATTCCCATAGGTCTCACAGACCGTCTGAACAACATACTAAAATTTAATTTTGATAAAGTCATTATTACGGCAGTAATCGGGCTAACGGATAGACGGACAGACAGACAGAATGAACAAAGTCATAAACACTTTTCAACTATGTTGTAAAGTGCTGAAAAGCCTCAGCAGTTATAATAAAATAATAAATGTGAAATTTGTAAGCTGAGAAAAAGGCAAATGAAATTTTCCTTTTATTAAGAGGATTATAAAATAACTATAAAATCACTTCGAAAGAGCACTTTAGTTTAAGGTAGAAATCTAGAACGTATTTAAGTGAGTTTTAACAATATGTAGATTTGAAATTAAAAAGAAAGAAAATCGATATTTTGACGCTCAATTTCAAATTTTTCGTCTACACCCCTTAAACATAAATTGGATCGAATTTTTATGAAAACAATATTACTTTATTGCATTCAAAATTTAGCGACACCTTCAAATTTCTATTTGTAAAATATCACAATCCCACTTAAAAACTATCGGCATACTAATAAAAAATTAAAAGGAAAATCTGCACCACAACGAGAGCAAGAGAATTTTCCTCGGTTCACACATCAAAGAGATCGAATCAAACTGAGGGCGCTTTTCTTAAAAGTTTTGGAAATGCAAGTAAAAAGTGGATGTTTTTAGAAGAGAACCTTGAATAGAGGTGCCCAAATGAGACGCACCAAACTTTGGAAGCAGTTGAAAATGACAAAATTTGAAGGGTCACCTAATACCAATATAACAATTGATTTTATTCGTTAGATGGATAGATCTTTATTCAACAACACACGCCGGCAATGAGTAGCCAGATGATTAAGGTAATATAAATAAAAGAAAATCCAGCTTATAATTTATTGATTCTACTTCGACCCAGACCGTCCAACCTACCGAAGGTGTAAGGTATCTGGGCGGGCGGGAAGTGCCCTCAATTTAGACCGGAACCCAGTGGGGGAGGTATCCACAGGGACTCTCCTTCCCCTACCACCAACCTCTCTGAAAACTTGCGGATCCACGTGTTTAACGTGATCCTACTCCGCGTGAACACGACGACAGTGTGGGCGACAATCGAACTCGGGTCGTCCGAGTGCTATCCCGATGCGCTAACCACTGGGCTGTCGCGCCTGCATAATTTATTGATTATATGCATTCTAGTTACATACATATTGGTTCAATACTATATATTCATTATAATTACAAGAAAATCTGATGCGGGAAAGCACATGACTTTCCTTATGTAATGCAATGCATTTACTAGTTTTACGATAAAAAAATAAGATCCACGGTGCTGTGTTTTTATCATTGAATTGTACATTGGGCGATTTTCAGGATGACAACATGCAAAAACTATTTCAAAATACTCGATTAACTTATACTTCGCGCAACTCTAACCAATCATCAGTATTGATAATATCTTCAATAAGCTATATAATCCATATATTAAAATACTTTAATAGTGACTTCATCATCTAGTCGGCATTTTCATTGATTTAGCGTCATTTTTATCAATTTGGCGACATTTTCGTTAATTTAGCAACATTTAAAAAATTCGTCGACAGTTGGCGATATGACGCCAATATCTCGCCAAGCGATATGGACGGAGAAATAAGTTATTATTGCAGCAGATAACTGACTATTGGTGTCCAAATACAAAAGTATTATCTAAAATGTATTTTTACATGAATGGAACTAGCTAGATCCGCGAGAATGATGTCACCCAATTTATCACATGTTATTACTTATGAAAAGTGAATATATTTTAACAATAGGTAATATATATTTTTTAATTTTTTGTTTTCGTCAGTTATCGTCTCCAACTCTCAACAGACTCACTGACACACACACACAGCCATCATCTCAAAAACGTCTGATTCGTGTTCAAGGATGCTTGAAACGTGCTCTCCCGTCGAAAACTCGCATTCGAATTTTCGACCCGTCACAATACTTTCCTTATACATTATATGTATATAAGGAAAGTAATATTGCATTACCATCCCCAAAACTAAAATTTCCATTTAGAATTGATAGACTGTTCTACTTGCAAGTTGTTTGTCTTTTATTTTCTTTTTTGTAGCAGCCAACACAGAATCAATACAGTAACTTATTTTAAACGAGTGAGTTCAAAATAGCAGTATAAAAGTAACCCTTCAATTCCTTAATAACTAGTACAGTTCAAAAATGTAGATTCGAGCCATTACTGATAGTAGCTCACTGACAGAAACGAACGTGGTGGTTTTGTTAACACTTTACAACAAAGTTGAAAAGTGTTTATGATTTGGTTCATTCTGTCTGTCTGTCCGTCCGTTCACACAATCACTGCCATAAAAATGACTTCATCAAAATTTAATTTTAGTGGGTTTTTGAGATGGGCTGTGGGACGTATGGGAATGTAAATGAATAATATCACCCAATTAGTGCTGAATTGAACCCGGGTTGAAAAAGCGAAATACATTGAACCCTATGGGACCTCATGTTTCAAGCATTTTTTAAGCGGAGCTAAAATTCACAAATTGCTTAGAAAATTTTAAGAAATATTCCAATTATCCCGTAAAATATATGAAAGGAAATTCAGCAAAATATGTTTCCTAGTTTTTTAAATAAAAATTAAAATAATAATGAAGAGATCAAGTGACCCATTTCAAAATAAAATAGGGCATCCATCTTTTTTTCTAGTATCGAAATCGTGATTTTTAAAGTTCTTTTAAATTTATATTGAGTGTTGCATCCGTCCTAAAACCATTTTATTTTTGCGTATTTTCTGCGCATGTATATTTTGCGCCAACGCAATTACAATATTTTTTAATTTAAATGATCATCACACGTTGATTATTTCTACAACGGAGCCTCATTTTAATGGATGCAGACTGTATATAAAGATGAGTACTGCAAGATGAGTTGCATAAGAATTGCTGATTTTTTTTCACGAAAAATTATTTAATTCTGGAGTCTGGAATAAAAGTATGCAAATGAAATGTTCACTGCTTTTAAATAAAGAGTCAGACGATTTATATTTTAATGGCGTCATTTGAATAAAGTTCATTTTTTTCGATGAAGTTTTCAAATATAATAAATTACGTAGTTCTATGATACTTTAAAATATATCAGCGCTGAATGCATCGCATTTTAGAGATTATTAAATAAAATTGCATTGCAGTTGTAAAGTGTTTCATAATCAATGCTTTATGCATGATTGATCTTTCTTGTTATTTTTATTGAAAGCACGCCATACACGCCGCGAGCTTTGCGCAACTCATTCTCTATTTCCGGCATTAGCATATATTTGAGTGTGTATCCTATTGGCGCTAATAATTATTTTCCTAATGTATTTTATTTTAACGAAAGACTGAAGATGAATAATACGGTACGCTATGAAATAAACAAATATATACCGCCACAAAATGGTCAAACAAATTTAAATGCACTTTAGTAAGTATTAGCATAAGCTCGAGTGATTCTGCAATATTCATTTCAAGCCTCAGTTTTTTTTTCTAATAATTTTCATTACTCCGTTTTACTTGTATTTCAGACTGTTCGGCCTGGTATTGGGCGTTATATCGCTAAACGTTTTGTTTTGTGCCCAGAACATCGAAGACAGTAAAAACCCACTTGAGGAACACAGGGTGTGGGAATGATTGATATCTGATATTCTCAGGTTCCAAACTCGTATTTAATACGATTGAAATTTTGATTATTCTTTTACATGAAATTATTTAATTTGCAACTGTATCTGTAATTTTCAGGTCCTGCTTCGCACCTTCAATAAAGGAATTTACTACGAGTACTGGCTACCCAGACAGACGCAAAATCCAGTTCGTAACCAACATTCCTTACGACGCACGAATAACAGTCACCTAGCGACTGCAACTACTGCTGGGAAGCCAAACCAACACACCGCACCCGTCACCACCGAACATCGCCGTCCGACCAAACCAGCATACGCTTATGGTTACGGAGAGAAACCCTACAGAAATGAGGAAGCTCCAGTCTTCAGACACATCACCACGAGCGCGAGGCCAAGACACACACCTGTGGCACAGTCCTATGGGTCGTCCAAAACCGGGACCCGCATAAATGCTGGAAACGCCAACGCCGGTCCTTACACAAAGGATTCGTATTCCTTGTACAATCCTCGGTCTTTCAAACCTACAGTTGGATATTATCAAACTTTTCGCAACATCTCGAAAGACGATTCCAAGAAAACCCAAGATCTTGATCAAGAGCTTCCTGTGCTGACTCAGCCCGATTTCAACGGAAGTAACAAATACGACAACGACGTCCCCATTTCGGTACTGGACAAAAGGAAACACAGGGTGACTGCTCCCAAGTCTCAGAGATCCATTCTCGAGGTCAGCAAGAGAGGAGAAAAAGCCCAGCACTATGTAACCAATGGTCGCCTTAAATACTCCTTCGAGATCAAGGACAACGATAGTGTTCACACCAGCAATGACACTCCTGCAGCTCTTGCCATTGCTTTGTTGCCCTTTCCGGATGATGTCAAATTAAGCAAAAAGAAGAAAAATGCAGGTACGGTATTAGTCTGGTCGTGCTGTAATGTAGTTCTGTAGAAAAGTCAAAACTGATTTGCATGTGTATCGACAAAATCGCAGTATTGACAAAGGGGGAGGAGTAACAAGGAAATGCTAAATTTTTCAAAATTTAAAAAACATGTTTTCTGGACTTCAAACTGAAGATATCGTCGTGAAAGATAAAAAAAAATCGGTTTTCTCGATCGAAATTACATAAAAACAAGAGAGATCAATCACGATACATCCCTGGAAGAGTAAGAAAAATATGGTAAAGCATTATAAAAGACTGGATTTCAAAATTTAATATCGCAGTAACTTAACTCAAATGCTAAATTAGGATTTCCAGGTCATTTGCCCTCTCAGTCGTGGCGTTCTAATGATTTGGGTCCTCCATGACCATGTGACTACTCTACTTTCGTCAAAAATTAAAAATTGGCAAAAATCGACGGATTTCCTCGGATACATCTATCTCATCTACTGATTGCCAAGTGTGAGTCTGTATGTTCGTCGTCACGCTGTTTTAGGCATTTCCCGAACAGATAGACATGCAATCTGGTATACAGGTCGATCGTTTGATAAAACTCCCTGAAATGTCCTGTAAAGGGTGTGCTGCACACCAAAACGTTCGAAAGGTGAAATGAAAGAAAAGCATACTTAACACTGAGATAAAGAGTTCAAATTAAGTATATGGGTAAACGTTCGAAAGGACGAAATTGTGCAATTTCAGATTTCCAATATTTGCTAATTTAGGGGGTGCCGCACTCCACAATGTACAATTTATCGAATAAATAAGAACCGCCTACTTTAAAATATGATAGAGGTTTGAAATGAAGTACATTGGCTAATCATTTGACACCCCCCCCCCCCGGCTCCAAGAAGAGGTAGTTTTCCAGAAATGTCTATTTAAGTTAGTGCTCTCCAGAAAAACGTTCGAAAGTAGAAATAACAAAAAACATGGATGAGATAGAGCCTTCAAATTTGATGTAGAGGTAAATAGTTCGAAAGGAAAAAAGTATGCAATTTCAGTTTTCCAATATTTTTTAGTTTAGAGGTGCCGCATACCAAAATGTTCGATTTTCCATATAAATGAAAAACGCCTCCTTTAAAATAGAGGCTTGGTATTTGGTAGATGGGCCAATCATCTGATAAAAAAACCCAAGAAGAATAGCTATAAAAATGTTCATTCACATAAAAACATTCGAAAGGTGAAATGGTAGAAAAGCATACTTCGCGGTAAGATATAGACTTTAAATTTGATGTAATGGTAGATAGAGATGATAGATTGATTAGATTAGATTGGGTAGATAGATTTGATGGGTAGATAGATTTGATGTAATGGTAGAGAAAAAAAATGTATAATTTCAGCTTTCTAATAATTGTTAATTTAGGGATGCCATACACTTTGATATTTAATTGGCTGAATAATTGAGAAATGCTCAGTCTGAAGTGAGACAGATATTCGAAATTTTGTGCATGGGTGAACAGTTTCAGAAGGACCCATTGATAAATAGAATTATTCAAAAATTCACATTATTTGGGGAGACCATTGATTTTCAACGAGTATTCGGCTAGTAATTTTTTAAAAGAGGGGGAAAGAGTTTTTTAAAAGAGGGGGTTACCTTGTTAAAATTATGAAGATCGGAGGCGAGTGGATTTTTCGATGTTGGAATTGTAAAATGGATTTTGACTTCCGACTCTCAAAACTTGAATTTTTTTTTCAATAAACCGTGCTATGGATTCCTCTTAAGTCTCACTTTAAAAATAATTTCTCGTACTTTATGGTGGTGCAAAGATTGAAACTGAGAAATCATTTTTTTCGATAGGTACGGACGAATTGGTATGAAATCGCTAAAAGTCGAACTTTGATATTAAATAAATAGAAAGGCATATCGAATGAAAAAAAAATGATAAAAAGAAGTAAAAAAGATAATTTTTCAAAAATCTTCACAGGCCTTACTTTAAAAACCTTACATTTTTTTCTAAGCATCCAGAAATATATAATACTGAATTTTTCGATTAAAAGAAATAAGTTGTGGAAAAGAAATTGGAAGTCGAATTTTTATAAAAGGTTCGCATGGGATTTTGTTTGTTATGGCGACTAAATAAAACTAAGTTCTTGATTGTTACCTTAATTTTTTTTTCAAAAGGTTGCGAAAACTTTTTCGAAAGGTTACGAAACTTAAGAATTAATTCCCTTTGAGAAATTTTAAGTTATGGCGACTGAAAAATAAGAAATAAACTCCCGTCTTTTTATTTTACCTTATTTTTTTCAAAATATCTTGAAACTTATAAAACAGACATTTTTGACCTTAATAGGAAAAGGTTGGTTGAAAATAGAATTGGAGGTCGAATTTTTCGAAAAATATCCGTTTGAGACTTTTTTTTATGGAAATTAAGGTTTATACCTTAATTTTTTTTTAAAAGTTTCAAAACTTCTGAAATCAGTATTTCCGGCCCTAAAGAAATAGAAAATTGTCGATAAAAAAAAACTGGCGGAAGTCGAATCCCTGTAAGAAATTTTTATTTTATGGCAACTAAAAAAAATCTGATGTGGGTAACACATGACTTTCCTTATATAATGTAATGAATTTACTACTCTTACAGTAAAAAAAAATAGGTTTCTCTTATAGTAGATACTTATATTCTTTCCAAGATATTTTCGACAGTTTAATTTTCGACGAACATTCGACAGTTTAATTTTCGACAGTTTAATTTTCGAAGAATTTTCGACAGTTAGTCATCATTTTCATTGATTTAGCGTCATTTTTATCCATTTGGCGAGATTTTCGTTAATTTGGCAACATTTCAAAAAGTCGCCAAGTTGGCGACATTCCGCCAAATTCGTCGCCAAAATCTCGCCAAGCGTTGTGGACGAAGAAATAAGTTATTCTTACGGCAGATAAATGACTATCGGCGTTCAAATACAAAAGTATTACTCAAAGTATCTTTTTTCATGAATGGAACGAGCTAGATCTACGAGAATGATGTCACCCAATTTATCGCATAGTATTACATATGAAAAGTGAACATGTTTCTCAATAGGAATTTTTTTATTTTATATGACTTTTTGATAATTTTTTTTAAAATTGTGCAATATCTCGAGAATGGTTCAAGTTAGCGTTCTAAAATTTATGTCAATCGTTTTCTAATGAAAAATTACATAAGAAATGTCTATTTGCGCAACTTTATTTGCGGTTTTGAGTTTTTGACGATTTTTTCAAAATTTCACTTGAAAATTTAAGGAGGTTCTGAACATTCGATTACGTATAAAAAGAATAGGCTTCTAGTGCTTACGGATTGTGATTTTTGTACCAAATTTCGTTCGAATCGATCCATTCGTTCATCAGTTATCTCCACAGACTCGCTGACACACACATACTTTCACACACATACACACACACAGACATCACTTCAAAAATGTTTGATTCGTGATCAGGGATGCTTGAAACGTGCTCTCCCGTCGAAAACTCGAATTCGAATTTTCGACCCCGTCACAATACTTTCCTTATACATTATGTATATAAGGAAAGTAATAATATATTGACCCCCGTTCTTTCACTTTAATATTATCTAAAAGCATGTCAAACATATAAATAAATCTACCTTATAAATCAGACTTTTTCGACTTTAAAGAATTGGAAAAGGTCAATAAAAAAAAAAATTCGAGGAACTAGAATTTTTATAAATCTTTCTTGAGAATTTTTTATGTTATGGAGACTAAAAAATAAACTCCATTTTTTTTACCTTATGTTTTCAAACTGTCCCGATACTTATAAAACCAACATTTCCAGCTTCAAAGTATAGGAAAAAGTCGATAAAAAATGGGTGGCGGTTTCAGTTTGATGGAGCCGAAATGGGTTTTCGTGAATAACATTTTGTAATATAAAACTCAACTTTTGTAACATGAAAAAAGTTATCTAAAATCTAATTATATATACTTATAGAACTTTTAAAGAACTACCCATTCTTGTTTATTGTTTGCAGCTATCATTTCCAATTTTTAAGATTTACGCATTATACAAACTTGAAAAACGGAACATTTTCATACTTCTTCAACTTGACAAGACGATGGTTCGAAACTATAAAAGCTTTTTTAAAAAAAAAAAAAAAACATAGATTTAGAAACTAAATTTCTTCATACATATTTTCGTCACTATTTAAATCTTAAAAAGTTAAATCTTAAAAATTGAAAGTGCAAACAATAAACAAGAATGGGTAGCTCTTTAAAAGTTCTATTTATATCTATCTTGTATAGTTTCGAACATATTTCGAATGAAAGTATGAAAAATGAAAAAAAGAATTCGTTCGGACTACTAAGATTTGCTTCTAAGATTTTCTCCAAAAAATGAAAATCTATCCAAAATCAGATTATATACGTTAATAGGGCTTTCATAAAGCTACCCATTCTTGTGTATTGTTCAAAGAGAGCTTTTTTAGTTTTCAAGATATGAGCATTACAAACATGAAAAACGGAGCAATCTTCTTCAACCTGACAATACAATGACTCGGAAACTAAAAGTGCTTTTTTTTTTCAATAATAAATATAGGTTTTAATACTCAATTTTCAAGTACACATTTTTGTTGTTTTCTATTTATATCTGTCTTTTATATTTCACTTTATAATTCGAGTGAAGGTTAAAAAAAGAAAAAAAAATATATTTATATAAAATAAAAAATATATATATTTATAAAAATATATATTTATAATCAAGACCCTATTTCCGACTCAGAAAGAAACATTTTTATTTTTAACACTTTACAATAAAGTTGAAAAGTGTTTATGACTTTGGTCGTCCTGTCTGTCTGTCTGTCCGTCCGCACGATCACTGCCGTAAAAATGACTTTATCAAACTGAAATTTTAGTATGCTGTTGAGACGGTCTGTGGAACATATGAGAATGTAAATGAATAATATCGCCCAATTACTTTTGGATTGAAACCGGGTTGACAAAATGAAATGCATTGAACCCTATGGGACTTAATTTTTCAAACATTTTTAAGCGAAGTTAAATTTAGCAAATTGCTTCGAAAATTTTAGAAAATATTCAAATTATCCCATAAAATATATAAAAAAATT